>VXAX01005715.1:83135-114438 GCA_013399835.1 Leptocoma aspasia
TCACCGTGTGCCTGTCCCAGTGTCACTGTCACCCTGTGCCTGTCCCCCTGTCACTGTCACCCTGTGCCTGCCCCTGTGTCACTGTCACCCTGTGCCTGTCCCGTGTCACTGTCACCGTGTGCCTGCCCCCTGTCACTGTCACCCTGTGCCTGTCCCAGTGTCACTGTCACCGTGTGCCTGCCCCCTGTCACTGTCACCCTGTGCCTGTCCCAGTGTCACTGTCACCCTGTGCCTGCCAGCAGAGGAATCAGAGCTCCCGTGCTGCAGGAGGGGCTGCTGAGGCTGCAGGGACACCTGGCCTGCATCCCTGGGCGTGGCCTGCCAGCCCCACAGGTGAGCTCCTTCCCTGGCTTTCCATCCCGAAATGCACTTGGGAAGGGGAGGGTTTATCACCCTTCGTTTACTGAAACAACACCCTGCAGGATTTTTGTACTAAGGGGAGGAAAACCTGTCTCTTAGGACATATTTTAAGTAATTGTTTGGTGTAATTCAGAAGGACTGGAAAGAACATGGAATTCATTATAGCCTGTGAGAAGTGGCATGGTTAAAATGGTATTCCATAGAGCCCTTATCATCTACAGAAAGATGTATTTTGTTCTCTCTTTCTCTAAAGAGTGTCTGTCAGAAGGGAGGGCCATTCTTTGGGGGTTGTTATTCTGGGGGATTCTGTGGCACACAGAGCTGCAATTCCCTTTCTTCTCTCAGCAAAACTGTTATTTATGTTAAGTATACTCTTACATGCCAGTAGCCCATCAACAGCACAACTGCAGCCAGAAAAAATTGTTATCAGCTATATACTTAATGCTGCTATTTGGCCACACAAACTACCAAATTAATAATAAAATGTTTATGATAATAAATCCTAACATCTTACAGTTCCAGTAAAATGTCAGTTCTCATCTGCTGTGGCATAACAAGTTGCATATGTCAAATTTTTATGACTCAAATTGCTAAACATGTTCTTGAGACAAAAAATATGTTTTAAAACCTTCATAGCTGTGAGTCTGTACTGGCAGTTTAAAAAACTACTTGCTATTTTACTTTCAGAGTGACTTAATCAAATTTATTCATATAATTTTCCATATTTTTCAAAGAAGGCTTTCAGAAAGTTTGTGACAATTTACATATTTTATCCATGTATGTACCCACACCCCCCCAGGTACAGATGTCCATGTTTGAAACCCACCCATGACAAGGAATGAGCAGAGCTGGTTTGGCTCACTGTAACACATCAATAACACCATTTTACAGTGATCTGACAGATTTTCAAGTATCAGGTTGGCCTGGCAAATTTTTGTTTTGTTTGTACAAATGCACCTAAGGGAACAGCCACATTCCTCCAGTCTCCAGCCTGGACAAGCCAGATCTCCAAAATGTGCCACCTGGAATATGCTGGTGCTCCTCATGCTGCAGGTCTGTGCTGGGTGCTGGTACAGCCAGAAGGAACATTTGAGTTTGGAGCTTGCATGTAGCTCAACTGAGGGAAAAATCTGGCTTGCCAAAATTAGACTTTAAAAAAAAAAAAAAGCAAGGCATTCATGCCACAAAGTGGTTATAAAAGTAAGAGTGGTTATAAAAGTAAAAGTGCCTTGCCTGATGATCGGAGCCATACTCTAATCTGGGAATGGACATATGAACATGGCTAGGAACAGCTTTTCCCTCAGAAAATGCCAGAGTTTTGTTGTTCCTGCTGCAGTCATGAGTAATCTCAGGGAAGGTCATTTGGGGCTGGGATTTGCACAACACAGAGGTCTTGGGGGCCTTATTTTAGATTTTGGTCTCCTCATTCAGAAAATTCTAGTCTTTCTAGATGGTGCCAGTGCAGATCTTCAGGGAGGAAAGCACAGACTGCCTATAAACCTTCTCCTCATCTGTTCTCCTTGCAATAACACCAGAGTTTAGATCTGGTGTTTCATTCCTATAATGAGGGACAGGCTTTTCAGCAGCAGCCAGGTGCTCTGCAGATCAGACTGTGGCCACGATTTAATTCCAAGCCCCAGAGGGGAAATGTGTTCCCTGCAGGTGGGAGGGGTGGCTCAGCGCTGCTGGGGCTCTGGGTGCTCAGAGGGATGAAACCCGGGCAGGGCCACTCTGGGGCTGCTCCTCAGCTGCTCCGTGACCAGCACGGGTCAGGAGCTCACCCTGAGCCTGAACTGCAAATCCAGATGACACAACGCTTGGGAGAGAGAGATCACCTGAGAAATCCCTCTTCCGTGGCTCCCAATTCCTTCCAGAGAAGCATCAGGTGCTGGCAGTTCCTGCAGAGCAGGGTACCCCCCAGGCACTTCAGCTTCAGGAAGAGCCATTGGGCTTGAGGGAAAATCTGCCTTCTTTTCTTAATGCCGAACTTTCCCGAAAATTCTCCTGCTCCTCCTCATTACGCCTGTGGGTAAAACTATGGGGAGGAAGGCTGGTATCTGAAAGGGAACAGTGGGAAAGACATTATTGAATTGAGGGATGTATTTCTCTAGATGCTTTAACAGAATTCAATAAAATAGTGCCTTGAGAGTGCAATATTTCCTTCCCCTGTAAAATACTAAAAGGAAAATACAGAAATACCACTCAATATGATTCAGATGTTCTCTTGATGATTTAACCTTCATCAGCCTGGGGAATTCAGTTATGTTGTAGTGAGTGATCTGAAAGTGATCAGATTCTGTCACTCGGATCACCTCTGCTCAGGAGAAACTAGGAGCAAAAAACAATGGGAAAAAGACTGAAGCTGGGTGTCTAAAATTCGATTTTATGGAAAATCTTTCCCTGTACCCCCTCACAGCGTCTCCCTCTGCCTGCTGGGGAGATGTTGTCGCACCTGGGAAGTTCTGTGGGAACGCGCTGCCCGCAGCTCGCCCGGGAAGAGGAGCGGCAGGGCGGTCGGGATGCTCCCGGTAATCCGCCGTAATTCCCTTCTGCTCCGGCGCTGCTGCGCCTTCATTGGGCAGGCCGGGCGGCGGAAAGAGCCTGCGGCTGGCGTGCACAGTTCATTGGCTCGAGCCAGCGGGCCAGGGCTGGCCCAGCGAGCGCATCCCGGGCCGCGCTGCGCGGAGGAGCCGCGGCCGTGCCCGCAGCCGCCTCCCCGCGGGGCCGGGGCCGGGGCCGGNGCTGAAGCGCTGGCACCGAGCGCCGCCGGAGCTGCGGCTGCCGACGCCGGAGCTGCCGATACCGGAGCTGCCGACACCGGAGCTGCCGACACCGGAGCTGCCGACACCGGAGCTGCCGACACCGGAGCTGCCGCCGGCCCCGCTCCGCTCCCGGAGGAGCCCGCCCGCCCCGGCCCCCCCCGCGCGCAGNGTTGTAGTGAGTGATCTGAAAGTGATCAGATTCTGTCACTCGGATCACCTCTGCTCAGGAGAAACTAGGAGCAAAAAACAATGGGAAAAAGACTGAAGCTGGGTGTCTAAAATTCGATTTTATGGAAAATCTTTCCCTGTACCCCCTCACAGCGTCTCCCTCTGCCTGCTGGGGAGATGTTGTCGCACCTGGGAAGTTCTGTGGGAACGCGCTGCCCGCAGCTCGCCCGGGAAGAGGAGCGGCAGGGCGGTCGGGATGCTCCCGGTAATCCGCCGTAATTCCCTTCTGCTCCGGCGCTGCTGCGCCTTCATTGGGCAGGCCGGGCGGCGGAAAGAGCCTGCGGCTGGCGTGCACAGTTCATTGGCTCGAGCCAGCGGGCCAGGGCTGGCCCAGCGAGCGCATCCCGGGCCGCGCTGCGCGGAGGAGCCGCGGCCGTGCCCGCAGCCGCCTCCCCGCGGGGCCGGGGCCGGGGCCGGGGCCATGTGAGCGGCCGCGGGCTCGGGAAAGCCATCTTGGGCGGCTGCGGAGGCAGCGCCGCCGCCTCATAGGCTCACGGGGCCGTGCACGGCGGTGATGCTCGCTCGGCTCCCCGCCTGCCCGCCCGGGGAGCGCCCGTGAACCGCCGGCACCGGAGCCGCCGGCACCGAGCTGGGCTGCCGCCGGTACCGGNCGGGGATGCGTGTGCGGGGGAGAGTCCCCTTCTGGCATCGGCAACTCCTGTCGCAGGCAGGCAAACTTTATTATTCTGCAGCAATTTGGTGATGCCCTTCACTGAATCTTCCCTTCGAGGTGCTGCTCTGAATAATAAAATGTGCATCATCGTGCACGAGCACTAGGTGAAGGGATTAAACTCTTGCTAGATTATTCCATCCTCCCTCCGACTGATGTTTAATCTGATGTCATTTCCCAGTCGCTTTTAGGGTCTCCGGTAAAATAAAAGCCATTTCGGCAGGTCTGATGGCCGTGTTTCTGCTCCGTGTCGGTGTCTGTGGGCAAAGTTGGTGGCGGCGGTGGCAGTGGCTGTCCCTGCCCCCAGCCCCAGGCGTGCTGCATCTCCTCAGAATGTGTTTGCTTTGCAAATGTGGATTGTCGTGTCATGGCAAAGTCATCGCCGACTGCTCCTGCACTGAGCCACTGGCCCTGCAAATACGTGGCATTTCTCTGGCACCTAATGCTAAATGAGACCAAGAGAATAGCTGATCCTATTTTCGCAGAACGGCGAGATGTGCAGGCAGATACAGACAGACACACGGGCACTGGAGATCGCGGGCTTGGGGGATGTCTGTTCTGCAGGCGAGCACGTACAACAGAATAATGGCATTTTATTATTGCACGTTCCCATAAATACCGGTGAATGAGCATGTACCAGTACGCTGTGCTCAGTATTACGGGGGTACTGCAGGGTTTTTATTAACCTCTCCTCAAAATCGGCTATTGCTTGTGGCGCTGGGCAGGGGGTGTGTCTTTCCCAGAGTGATGTGATGGTCGACATTACAGCTGTGCACGGGCTTAGTGCAGTTGTGGCTGAGGAGAATCTCAGTGCACATGAAAGCTTTGGTTTTTCCTTTTTAACCTACTGCTGCCTGTCATTTTAGTGGTAAAACACTGCCCGGGCTGTTTTGCCCAGTGCAGGTAGTGATGCAGGGTTTATATATAAAATAACTCAGCAGAATAACTTATTAGTGGGTCTTGACTCTGCAGCTGGTGACTACAGAGTCTGCTTCTTAAGGGATTGGGTATATTTTGAAGAAATACCTAAATTCAAAGCCATTGGTTGTAACATTAAGAATTGCACCAAGTATTCTGTGACAGGGGAAGAACACCATGATGGTTATCATCCAAATAAAAATAAGGGCTATTGCTTGGCAAGATAGAAGAGCTGCCTTAAGAAAACAGCATGAAATACTGAAACACAGACCAAGCAGTAGAGGGGAAGTTACAGCATATAGAGTCCATATGATAAAAAATAGCAGTATATGGCACTGATAAGAAAGTTGCTGTAGTCACTTTGTATTTTAGCGTTTTTTATCGGGAGGTGTTATATTTTATTAGAGGAGGGCTTTCAAGTCTGCCCAGCAGACAAATGAAGAAGGTAATTCAGATCAAATATTACAGATGTCAGCCAGGACTCACCGCTGTAGACAGCCTTTGAAATACATCTGTGCTACTTCTAGTACCTTAAAGGAGGTTGGGGTTTTTTAAGGTGCCTCTTTGTTGTTCCTTTTTGATCTGATGGTCCTGGCCAGTGGCTTTGTGCAGACTGTTTTCTTTTTAATAGGGAAAAGACGGACTCTGAATGAAACCAGTGAGGTGGTCATGCTGTCTGCAGGCTGGAGAGCAGCCCTGATTTTCCCTACTCATGTACCTGAATGAGCTCCAGCCTGCTAAAATACAGCATGACTGCATGCTGGAGGCAGTGAACAGAGGGGCACTGCTGTTAATTCCAGCTTGATGTATTTGTCTCTACCTGGAGCACCTTTTTGAGACAGGCAGTGCGTTGAAATTTCTAGAACTAAAACCAAGTTCCAGCTCTAAAACAGCACGTGGGTTTTAGGGGTAGGAAAAGTGAGATGGAACAGAATATGGAGGAGTGCAGTGCCACAGATTTCTGTGTGAAAATGGTCTGAATAGCTGCTAAATGCTGCTTTATTTAACTGACAGTTGCAAGCTCAGAAATGTGAAGCATGTCTCTGTAGAAGTGACCAATGCCATACCTGTACAAGCTATGTATGCACCTCTGCATCTGTATTTCCCTGGGCTGCCTCTGGTTTAGGTTTGTGTTGGGTGTGCACACACCCGTGTGTGTAACCACTGCCATTTGGATGGCTGGGTGATACCGAGCCGTAAATCAATGTATCCGCACAGCAGTGCTCTTGTTACACAGCTCAGAGCCCTTCTGGGCTGCCACTAGAGAAATGGGAAGCTGTGATCACTGGGTGATTAACATCCTCGGCTGTTAGGGGGTTTCCTTTTCATGTGTCAAATGCCCCACCACAGGTCAAAATTAAAGATCCAAAATCACGCTGACTTTTCTCTGTAATGAGGAACCAGCTGGTCATGCAGCAGTGTCCTGTCCTTTCAATATTCATGTTGAATGAAGCATGGTTTGACAGTCAAGGCTGTTTGTCACTTCACTGAAAGAGTTTCAGGCCCTCATCACTGCTATGATATGTCACTGAAATATCTGTTAGTCACGACTTTTCCCTGGGACTTATTTTTGGGTTGTTATTCAGCAAAAGGTTCTGACTAAACTGGAGTTTTGTGTAAATCCTGGTTTTCCCCCTTTCAGAGCCTGTATATCCTGTTCTGACAGAATGTCAAGCTGTACAGACACAGTTCCTCTCTGTTGTTTGGAAAGCCTCTCTGTGCATGGGACCAAGGAACTGAAATCTGTTTCAGATTTTCTGGAGAACAGCTGGTGCCACTGCTGGTTGCCTCTGTGTCTGTTGATGTTCTGTGCAAGATGCCTGTCCACCACAGATGAGGATTGTCATGGAGCGTTGCTGGCAGCAGCACTTCCTCTGTTAGAACAGCGTTTGCTGTTAGAATTGAAAAGTATATCCCAATATCACCAACAAAAATAGAACTGGAGTGCAGCCACAGCTCTGGGAGAATGCAGCTTCTTCCCAGCAGCGTGCCACGGACCCAGTCAGTGGCCAGTGGTGGACAAGGGGGCTCTGGCCAGGCTGCTCTGCTGCCAGGGGCTCTGGTGCCCTGGAGAGCAGCTGGGGACTGGGAATGGGCACTGGGGGTTCCTCTGCTCACTGCACCCATCCTGGTAAATGTGTGCTGGAGCCACCTTCATCCTGTAAATGATGATTGCAAAGCCACCTGTGGCTGGGATTCTGGTGAGGAAATTGGAGTTGCCCAGAGGCTCGTGGCTCCACGCTTTGGCTCGTGGCTTGGTCAGGAAATCAGAGTGGGGCTTCCAGCCCTGCCACAGATTCTGTGAATGGCCCTGAGCATTTAGTATCTCTTGGGCTCTGTTCTCCTTCTGTAAAAGGCAATAATAATGAACTCCACCACATTCTATTTATTTTATCTGCTTAGGAAATGAGATTTTCAGACCAAATACTGTTTTCTCCACCAGGATGCTGAATCCCAACAGAGGCTTCTAGATGCTACTTATAAATCACTTGACAGCCTGCATTGTGTGCTGTTGATCTATAGAAGAATATTGCTGAGTGCCAGAAGAATTTGAATTTGTTCTGGGGTTTCTGGAGCAACATTTGATTAGCTAAATTCTCTGTTGTGCTGGTGGGTACGTGCAGGCTGGAGTGAGGAGCCTGGTTCCCCTGCTGGTGGCAGTGGTTTGGCAGAAACATTTACAGTGCAGGTGTCAGGACACAGGGAATGGGACGGGGGGTTGATTTTTGCTTTTTTAAAAATATATAATGGTCATAAAGTTTTCTATTTTCTGTTACAAACAGAAACCAAAGCAAACAGAAACAGAACCAAACTCTTGGTTCCTAGAGCAGTAGGTGTGGCGTGCCCAGAGCTGCTGACCAGCAGCAGTGCAGGCAGCAGGAAGGCACTGGGAATGTGACAGCACGGCACAGATTCTCTGCCCTGCTCTCATCTCATGGCAATTAGAAACCCTCTTGCAGTTTTCCTTTAGAGATCACCCTGCAGCCAGCTCCTGTTCCTCAGGGCTTGCTGTGAACACGGTGAGCTGGTGGGCAGCCACCCCCTGCACCCCCTTCCTTCCGTGCTCCAGCTCCCCTGGAACTAGACTGATTTATTTGCTTTCACTGAGGAGCATAAATCATTGTTGTAGACAGCCTCATCAAGATTTACACTGGATGTGTGATGGAAAAGATTACAGTAATACCCCCTCTTGCCAACTTTGAGAGGAAAGCAAGCCTTTCTTGAGGCAGGTTAACTTGTTTAGGGTTGGCTTAGAAAAATCCTAAATCAAGGCTAAATTCCTCCAGAAAAGGGAATTTATTCTGCTCCTGCTGAATATTTCTGTACCTCCTTCTTACAGAGCTGAAATAATGCTCTTTGTTTCTCCAGTATGGAATACCATGGTGCCTTTTCATGGTGTGGGCAGTGTGTGTGCAGAAGCCTGTCCCTCTCCCTGTGGATGTTCTCTGGTGTTAATCAGCAAGGACCTTTATAGGTCTGTGCCAGAGGGAGGGCACAGCACGGCGTCCCTGGGAGCTGCTGGACCCTGCCTGGGATGGATGGAGCTGCTGGTGCTCAGAACTCAGGGGATGGAGCTGACAGCTGTGCCTGTCACCAGCACCACAGGGCTGGCTCTGGCCCCTGCTCACTGCATTTCCCTCCTCTGTGACACTCACAGTTCCACCTCCTGGTGAAGCCTGACTTTCTGCTCTCCCCACTTCCCTGCCCCCAGTCCTGCACATAGGAATATTAGGAATATTCCCTGCCAGCTCCAGGAGTGTATTCCTTCCCTTCTCTCTTGTTTACTGCTTGCTAATTAAATTTTGTAGGTGGCAGTTTGAAATCTTAGTGGGATGTGTCATGTGACTGCTAATGCTCTGCAGATCTCTATTACATAACCTTTAAGTAGTTTGGGAAAATGTGCTTGTGTCATACTGGGCCTGACATAAGGCTCTGTCTGAAGCCAGCAGTCTGATCAGGTTTTTTATGTACAATGACTGCAGAAATCTTGTGGCTGGTTTGTTCTGGCACAAGATTTGTGCCCTGGGTTGTCAGGTCAATTGTGTTCCCTGGTGGAGACGCTCTGCAGCCGGCTCTGCCCGCCCTCCCCGCAGGATGGGCTGGGTTTGAGCACTGCCATGCCAGGTAATGAGCACATAAATATCAAATGCAGCGTGCTAGGAGCCCTTCTGCTTTCCTGAGAGCTTGCTCACCCCAGGTTTGAAGTGACCTGAGCACAGAACAAACACAGAAAACCTCTCAGTTTGTCCCCCCACCCCTTCACCTCCCACAGATCTTAATTGGGCTCGGGTGCTTTCTGCAGAATGAAAACATGAATCAATACAGGTTCAAGAAATGCTGTGTAGGGACGATCAATTTTTAATGCCTGGTAATTCATTAGGTTGTGGCTTGCCAAAGGAGCATTTTGTAAATGACAGCAACGTGTCCTCTGACAGAGCAGGAGCTCTTCCTCCTTCCTCCAGGCCAGAACCATCTCTTGGTCCCACTCCACACACAGCTCCACACTCCTGCTGCCTAAAACACCCTTATAGACCCTTATAGACCTTTATAGACCTTTATAGACCTTTATAGACCTTTATAGACCTTTATAGACCTTTATAGACCTTTATACACCCTTATATATCTTTATACCCCTTTATACACCCTTATAGACCCTTATAGACCTATATAGACCTTTATAGACCTTTATAGACCTTTATAGACCTTTTTAGACCCTTATACACCCTTATACACCCTTATACACCTTCATACACCTTCATACACCCTTATACACCTTTATACCCCTTTATACACCCTTATAGACCCTTATAGACCTTTATAGACCTTTATAGACCTTTATACACCCTTATACACCTTCATACACCTTCATACACCCTTATACACCTTTATACCCCTTTATACACCCTTATAGACCCTTATAGACCTATATAGACCTTTATAGACCTTTATAGACCTTTATAGACCTTTTTAGACCCTTATACACCCTTATACACCCTTATACACCTTCATACACCTTTATACACCCTTATACACCTTTACACATCTTTATCCATCTTTATCCATCTTTATCCACTACCCAGTGCAGCTTAACCCCTCCATGGATGGACCAGCCTGGGCCCTGAAGGAAATAAGTCCCATTTTGGTTTCCTGGCCAGGGTGTGGCCTTGGAGGCGAGTCCTGTCTGTGGCTCTGATTGTGTTCTCTGATAAACCACAGCAGATCTTCTGCCTCACTTTCTTCATCTGCTGGGAAGGCTCAGTGGCAATGAGCTGCTGTGGTCTTGCAGTGAAAGTTGTAATTAGAAATGAGGAAGAACTGGATGAAATTGTGGGTGTTGGGGTTTTTTTTTAAAGGATGTCAGACTTATAAATTTATAATCTCGTATTGAAATCTACTTGTGTGAATCTGCATTTTGTCTAGACAAGCCCTTGGTCTGCAATAGCACTTTCCAGTAAGAAAACTCTTTACTGAGTGCTTGAGAATGATGGTTTGATATCATTCTGTCAATTTTGCAGGTCAGAAATTTTCAGTGTGCTTCAGGTTTGTTTGTCCAGGATCATTCAGCAGGGTCAATGGAAATCCATGGGTATTGTTTGCAGAACCTGGTCTAACGTTTATCCATTGTATTGCTTCTCTTAACTAAATGTTGTATAAGAAAAGGGGAGGGAAGTATTGATCTCCTAGAACCAGACTTTTTTTTTGTTTCATTTTAAATTAACTGGCCATGTGCTACTCATAGTAATGAGTCTGCAAATGTATTAATCTTTAAAAATATTACTACTATCATAAATCAGGGTGGCTACAGTCAGTTGGTGTTTTCTAAGGGCTGCCTGTTCACCTGCTGGGTATAGTGGAACTATAAATGTCCCTCTGGAAGGGTCTCTGTTCAGCAGTCTTAAATCTTCTGTATAAATGTATTTACCATACACTCCCAGTGACTTTAGTAACTCAGGTTTATCTGAAGTACAGTTCATGCTGCTGTGTCACCATCCTTGGTGGCTCCTGGATGAATTGGAATCAGAACAAAGAGGCAGCTGTGAAGCAGTTTCATGGGGGTTTTTGGTGGGTACAGCTGATGCTTTTGTGTTTAAAAGGAAACCTGCCATTAGGGCAGGGATGAGCTCCTCAGGGCTGGAGCCCCTCTGTCCATGTGCTGCACGGTGACAGAGTGACAGGAGAGCTGTCACCATGGCCAGCACAGCCTGCTTTGCTTGGGAGGCAAGGAGAGGGACCCACAAAATGGGGGGATGAGACTCCTGAGGGAGCAGGAGCAGGAGAAGGAGCAGCAGCAGAGCAGGAACAGCAGGAGCAGGAACGGCAGGAGCAGAGCAGCAGCAGAGCAGGAGAAGGAGCAGGAGAAGGAGCAGCAGCAGGAGCAGCAGGAGCAGAGCAGGAGAAGGAACAGCAGCAGAGCAGGAACGGCAGGAGCAGGAACGGCAGGAGCAGGAACGGCAGGAGCAGAGCAGCAGCAGCAGAGCAGGAGCAGGAGAAGGAGCAGGAGAAGGAACAGAGCAGGAGCAGCAGGAGAAGGAGCAGAGCAGGAGCAGCAGGAGAAGGAGCAGCAGCAGGAGCAGCAGCCTGAGCAGCAGCAGGTCTCTCCCTGCCCTGCCAGCAGTGACCCACCTGTGCTCTTTGTGACCCGCCTGCGTGCTCCTGCCCTGCCTGGGCCCCCTGGTGTCTGAGGGTTCCCAGCAGGGCAGGAGTGGCAGTTCTAAACTCAGGGTGTTATAAACTATAAATGTTCTGTACAGACACTGCTGGTAAGGGACGGGGCAGCTGGGAGGGAGGCTGGTCCTTTGTGTCACACCAGTGTCACAGCTCTGGTGGCCCAAATGACCCCCAGCTTCCCCCTGCAGGGGTGGGAGCTCACAGCTTTTCCTCACAGCTGCAGAAGGGGATGTTCCTCATGCAGCCAGAGTAAAGCAGCTCAGTGACTCTGTGGGTTTGATCCCAGCTGTTCAATGCAAGTGAGAGTTTTGCCACCTTGGATATTGATAGTTACTAATTATCATAAACCCTAAACCTTGTGCTCAGCTTGCAACCCAGCTTCCCTTTTGAAAAATCCTGCAAATAGTGTTACAAGGAAATGAAGTGTATAAAGCTTCAAGCTGCTGATATTTTTATAACGTAATGATAAAAGTGTTGTAAATACACAATTTTTTCTTGTCTTAAAATAAGACAGAACAATTTAGAAAACAGAGAGGAAGAGAAGCTGTCCGTGGTGATGAAGAACGAAGCAGTGAGTGAGGGCACTGAGCTGCTGTCACAGTGGTGTGACACCCTGAGCAGAGGGGCTCAGGGGGTGCCACGGGTGCTTGGTGGCAGAACTGCTGTGAGCAGAGAGCAGTGAGCAGCACTGGGAGCAGGATGTTTGCGTGCTGCCCGTGGGCAAAGGTGCATTGAGCACAGCTGGTGACAAAGGTGACGCTGAGCAGGGAGCCCTCCCTGCCCTGCACGGGCACTGAGCCCCAGGCCGCTGCCAGCCCCAGTCCCAGCTGGGCAGGGCACAGGCTGCAGCACAGAGGAAAACCTTCTCCTTCCTCCCTGCCCCACCTTCCAGGTGTGCTGCCTGCCCCCTCTCCTGCCCCTCTGTGCTTCGTGTAACTAAAATTTAGTCTGGCACACAAAAAGCTGCCAGAACATTTAGTCAAAGCACGTTGTTGATTTTTTAATGTCACTTCATTTAATAGCATTTAAGGGCCCGTGCTGCTGTTGGGAAGGATGTTTCCTCACTCTGATTTGCTGTAGCTAAGTAACAGGAAATTTTCCCTGATGCAGCTGGGTTATGCACTGTAATGTGTGGATGGAGCTGGCTGTAGTCAATTGGAAATTATTGTTTGAAAGAAGGTCTTTTACATCAGGAAAGGTGTTTGGGCAAAGTATCCACTTGCACTGGTGTTCTCTTTGGGGTTTTACCAGCCTGGCTTGCCCACTTCAGCTCCGTGTGCTTCTTTTAGAAGTTAGATCAGATCCTGAAGGATTTCCCAGGCTGCTGAATGAGGAAGGAAGAAATGGAGAGGCTTAAAAAATACCCAGTGAGAAGGTGGAGTGGAAAACAAAGAATGAAAAGGTAGCATCCATTCATTTTCCATGTGTGTAAAGGGTTTGTACCGTTGTCTGTCTGGACTTGCTTCTGAAAATCATTTGGTAACTGAGTTCAGAAGTGCTCTTTGTTAAACCCTGGTGAGTTTTACTAATTAGTTTTACTAATTCCTTGTCTTTGGTACTGGCTTTGCCCTCAGTAGTACATCACAATTCAGCTTCCCACAAGCTTGGCATTTGTGGACTACTGCCCTTCCAAACTAAAACTCACAAATAAGCAAAAAGGGACTGTCCTTGGCACCACATCTGCCTCGGGGGGAAAAATGAGATTTTGTCTGTGGTCTGTAACAATTTCCAAGAGCACAGAAATTTCATAGCAATTGTGGCTGTTAGAAAAATGCAGATTTGAGGCATGTAGGACTATTTGTTTTTTGTTCTCTGCAACATTCATTAAAAGTGTAATTGCTGGCATTAACTAGGCAGAATAATGCATGCCTGTGAGCTGCAGTGCTTTTAAAGGTCCACGGCATTCCTATTATCAGAATTTCTAATTTATTGGAGTAACCTGAGGGCTGAAATGGGTTTGTTTCATAATGGGTTGGTGCAATGTACCTTGTTCAGATCCGTGGTAAATCTCCTCATGTGCACGAGTCCCACTGCAGCAATCCAGTACAAGTGTGTGTGGGAAAAGTGCATTTGGATTTTTATACTTCCTTCAAACCTGCTTCAGGGATGAACTCCCACAGGAATGTTCAACTATCGCTATCCATCATTGTTGGATTGATAATAGACCACTATTGCATAAATAATAAAACCAGCAAGTAAATACTTCAGGGGAAATAGCACAATATCCCACTCTGTGTCTTGTGTCTCTTAAAATTACCAGGCACATTTGGAGGGGCAGGAGGGAAGTGTGAGAAACAAGCCCCATTATTTCCATCATCAACAATTAAAACCATTTACAGAGAGTGTGGAATTCTGAAAACACATCCCAAAGCTTTTTGTGTCAGTGTAGGATTTGTGTTCAGGAAGGATGAGTTGGAACTGGAGCAAGCCAGAAGAAAGGGCTGTATGAATAAACCAGGAATTTGGGGAGCTTATGTTATGAAACACTAAAAGAGCTTATTCTTTGTTGTCTATTAGTGACAAAATGACAAGGTGGGTCTGATTCCATCCCTAATTCTGACTCAAGCACAGACTTAGTGCTGAGTGCTCCAATTCAAGCACCCAGAGGTGGCCAAGATGAGGGAAATGTTCAGAAATGCCAAAAGCTGCTCATCTTTAGTGTAGCTTTCCCACTGCATCTGTCTGGCTGAGCTCTCACCCAGCTTAGTTTTTACCTTGCCTAAGTGCTTCCTGGGCTTGTTCTCTGCCTGAATTCAGTAATTCCCAATGAACCCTTTCTCCAAGTGCTACATGAATGTTATTTATGTTAAAAAGCCCTTTTTACTTTTGCAGTCTTTACATGGTGCCTCTGGTCCTTTTCTCGGTGTAGGTGACTGAATATTTTTCATTTCAGAGTTCCTAACTAGAAGCTCTGTCTGCTCTGGAAGCCCAAGGTTTCTCCTGATCTCTCACTGCCATAATATTTGCCTTTTGCAAGCACAGGATGAATGGTTAACAGGTGCTAAATGCACTAAAGAAGTGGTAAATGCGTTATTCCACTCATGCATTATTTTATGTCTCATGGATTCACGTGATGCACTTTGCCTTTCATCCTGGGATTTCAAAGTCCTTACAGACATTAATTAACAAAGTCTTAGTGCACATCTCCTAGGTAAGAGTGATTATGATCCCCATTCTGCTCAGAAGGGCAGAGGATGTCACCAGATTCCTGCCATGAGTCAGTGGCAGAGCTGGGAATCCAGCCTGGATGTGCTGCCCACACCACAGCTCTGCTCCACCAGCAAACTCACAGGGGATGTGTAGGTTTCTGTACCATGCACAGGAAACATTTTCAGTCATTTCCTAATGCATAAATTTCAGATAAATTAACAGCCAAAAATAAAAACAAAACCCAGCGGTTGTACAGTGGCAAGTGCAGTGATGAAGGAGCATTTTGTGAGGAGGACACTAGCACCTGGATGAGTGCTGTGGGAGGGGGTGCAGCTCCCTGCAGGAAGGAATCCTGCTTTCATCTCCTGTCTGGGCACAGGGAGGCACCAGCCAAGGTTTGGGGCCAGCAGGGAGCTGCTGCAGAAAAGCAAAGTGCATTTGTTGCAGGTGCTGCAAGAGGCACTCGCTGGGGCTGGCTCAGATTTATTGGGGAAACAACGTGGCTGTGAGGCCTTGCTCAAAACCCTCCTGCTGTGTTGCCAGCAAACGTTTTGCCTGTTATCCAAATGTGAAAATATTCTTATTTGTGTGTTACATAACAGGATTCACTCCCTCCCCATCCTTACTTGATAATTTGTTTGTAGGACAGACTTGGGATTTTGTGCAGCCCAGTCTGAGCCACTTTGGGTGGACTTGGCCTGGGGATTTCTGGTCTCACCTATTCCTCTCTGATTATAAATCATTGCTGATGATTTGTTCTCTGAGGCTGGATAGAACAGGTGAATGCTTTTGACCTTAAGGTCCTCAAGCTGTAATTTCTGGGGATGTTATTGCTGGGATCTGAGTTTTGCAGACCTGTGATGGGTGATGGAGAGCAACGTTAGATCTGCTGCAACAGTCTTAAAAATAAAGAAAAAATTCTTTCTTCAGCTGAGAGGGAATTCTCCTGGTCCTAAAAATCCTGCTGAGAATCAAGAGGTTGCTGGAGGTTTCTAAGGAAGGGTTTTTTCTGAGAAAACCAGGCCAGGGTTTGCCTTTTTTTTTTTCCCAGGGTTTAGAAGAGAAAGTGCTTTTAAAGACATCCATTCTCTTCCTACATGAGCAGTGGCTTGAATTTAGCATGCTGTCTGCTCTGGAAGTTTATTAATGTAATCACTCAGCTGCAGATAGTTAAAACATTGAAGGAATCAGGCTGGCAGGGAGCCTAATCACTGTGCAGAACCAAGCCACACCACAGCAATATTAACCTTTCCCATCTGCAGCTCTCCTAGCTTCCCTCCAGTGTGCTGACCTCAGCTTGCCAGAGAACAGGCAAGGCAGAGCCTCCCAGGAGATGTGGTGGTGTGGGGTTTTTTGGTTTATTTTCACCTGGAAGGATGAATTCCAGTATTTGTGCTAACAGCTTTCCTGCAGAACTGAACGGGAGCGTGCCCTGATTTGCTCTGTGGAAGGTGGTGCCACCTGCTGTGTCCCCCTGGTGTCACCTCTGTGTCCCCCTGGTGTCACCTGCTCTGTGTGTGTGTCCCCCTGGTGTCACCTGTCAGAGCCCTCCCCAGCCCCACCTGGCTCTGGCTGTGTCCCATGGGTTCCCTGTGGGGCACAGGAGGTCCTGGCACAGGGCAGTGGGAATGAGCTGCCGGGGAAGGCTTCAGCCCAGGAACTGCCCAGGAACTGCACAGGAGTTCAGCCCAGGAATTGCCCAGGAACTGCCCAGGCTGTGCCCCAGCCACAGCAGCCTGGGGCTTTGGCCCCTCCTGCTCTGTCACTCTGGCAGGAGAAGCATTTTTCTCTTCCCACGCCTCCAGCCGTGGCAGAGCTGGGCTCCAGGTTCTGGTAGCCAGAGCTGTTGTCCTCTGAGCCACTTCAGTCCTGGCCTCAGCTGAGCCATTTCCTTTGTGGAGACACCTCCTCATCCATTTTGGCATATTTGGAGCCATCATTCCAGTGCTACTCCAGTGCTTGCACCAGCAGTTAGAAATACGAGGCTCCTGTGTGAGGGAGGGAGAGAGAAAGCATGAAACGTTTTCTAGGAAAGTTCTTATATCAGTTCAAGTCAGAATTTAAATCTGTGGGGCTCAGTCAGTCCAGAATGCTTTGGACAGATGTGTATTAACAACTTATACTGGCAGTGATAAAGAAGTAAGATATCCAGGAGAAATAGAATTTAGTTATAAGGAAAAATACTGCAAGCTTCAAGGAATCTTCAAAGTAACCACATTCCTGAAATGAGGGAAAGCAGGAAATTGCAGTGAATCTCCATTTCATTAACTGGATCAAAGAGGAAGATAGATGTGACTTGCATATCATCAATTTTACCCTTTTGCTTATTCAGGATGCAGATGGAGGCCAGAGAGAAAGAAAACCCTTTAACTAATCTTCATATCACTTAATAGGAAAGTCAAAGTAAATTGATTCTCACTTCCTGGGCTTAATTCTGGACCCTGTGAAAATACAGTTATTTAACTTGCCTTTATTCAGAGAGCTCCCCTGGAGAAGGGCAAGTGGCAGCAGCTATTCCAGGCACAGCTCCTGTGGAAGGAAGGTGTGAGCACAGACGTGTGTGGGGTCCAGGTCAGCTTCAAATGGCTCACAAGAAAAGCAAGGGGGAAGTCAAGGTAAATTTGGTGTTAGTCTGGCCAGAAAGGGGCAGGTTTAGCACCATCACAGGGACCATGAGGAATGACTAATGCTCAGGCAGTAATAACTTACAGGAATCAGATGGAGAAAGAAAGCTTTCTATTTTTAGTACCTGTCTTAGAGTAGATATAAATTACACCTTAAAGTGCCCATTTCTTCACTGAGTGTCAGAGGGCCCAGACAACTCGAGTGTAGGTGTTTATATGCTTCTAATTACAAACAAAATAATCCCATGAAGATTAATATTTTTGATTTTGTGTAATAAATGGATTCATTTTTAATTATGAACATCTTTAATCTCAGTAAGTGGAGTACACATTGAAAAGCGTTTGATGCTAATAAACGTTGATGCATCATTTATAATTTCCACACAGATGATCCCAAATTGTTACCACCTGAAGAAAATTGTCATTTTTATACTGAGGGTGTCTTGGACTGGGAGTGAGGAGCAGGGTGGACACAGCTCTGTGGTTTATCTCCACAGGCTGAGCTGGCCTTTGATGAGCCCATTAGTGCCTGGCCAGGCTGCCAGCTCCTCACCTGTGGGGCCAAAGCTGTGCCTGCAGAGTTTTTGGAAGGCAGGGGAGGCCTGCAGGGCTCAGGTGGCCGTGCTCTGGGGCTGCTCTGGCTGGGGATGGTTTTGGCTGCCTGTGCAGGCACAGAGCCAGCAGGGCTCGTGTCACAGCCTTGCACTGGGAAGGAAAAATGCTCTCTCTCTGCAGGTGCAATCTCTGTCTTGGCAGATCCGTTTAAAGGTGGTTGTGACATCATTTTTTAATTTATAATTACAATTCCCAGCAGAGCCCTGATGGGGCTGCCCATGGAATGGGAGGCAGCACTGCAGTTTGGGCAGGATGGCTCAGAGTGCTGCTGGGAGGGGGTGCAGAGATCCCAGGCTGTGCCAGGCAGGCTCAGGGTGCTGCCTGCCCAGATCCCAGGCTGTGCCAGGCAGGCTCAGGGTGCTGCCTGCCTCCAGGGCAGGTTCTGTCCCTGGGAGAGGGTTCAGAGATCCCAGGCTGTGCCAGGCAGGCTCAGGGTGCTGCTGCCTGCAGAGATCCCAGGCTGTGCCAGGCAGGCTCAGGATGCTCCCTGCCCAGATCCCAGGCTGTGCCAGGCAGGCTCAGGATGCTCCCTGCCCAGATCCCAGGCTGTGCCAGGCAGGCTCAGGGTGCTGTCTGCCTCCAGGGCAGGCTCTGGTGCTGCCACAGTGCTGCTTTATCTGCTGCCAGAACGGGGATGTCAGAGCAGGGGTGGCTGTTGAGACACCAGCTGCTGTCAGATCAGTTCTGGCTCCAGTTTGGGTTTCAGATTCCTTCACAGAGATCAGTCTCCAGCTCCTCCCCTGTTGTTTGTGTCAGAGGCAGTCAGACGTTTTCCTGACTGTCATTCTCTCATAAAAAGCCACCTCAAATCCTTTTTAAAGGATTTACATTTTATGTTGATAATACTTAGGGCTTAAAGGCCTGATTCTCCTTAGACTTGTGGTAATATCACTGTGGCATAATTCCAGTAAGAAATGTATTAGTTACATGTGTGAAATGAAAGAAAAAATTGGTCTGGCTGATACATAATTCATTTACATGAAAATCAACAGCCCCATGGAAAAGACAGGTATTGCATTTGCTAGTGTGGGGCTCCTGCAGAGTGATTCAGTGCCTTGTTCATACATGTTGTTAAAAATTGAGGTAGAAAAGCTTTGCTGAATGGGGCTGCAGCTGTGGCAGCTTTGTCATGTGGGCATCCTTCGTCCTGTAATGGAACCTGAATGTGAACTCTGTGCCAATGCATGAGATGTTGTGGGTTTTGCTGTTAAAAAGAATGTTCTAGAAGATTCAAGATGAATGGCTATCTGGTGTTCATTAGACTTTGAGGTTTTTCCAGGTTTGAGTTGAGAGTCAGTGCAAAGCTTGCTCACAGAATGGTTTGAGCACAGGAGGGATTTCCAGGACACAGAGGGTGTCCATTCTTGCAGCATGGATAAAATGGATAAATCAGCCAGCCTTATGCTCAATAACCTTTTTCTGATTTGTAAATTAGGTAAACTATTTGATACCCATACTTTATGAAAGAAATACTCAGTAGTGTGGATGTGTCTCTTGCCTCTTTGTCTTGGTTTATCCTTTTAAGTTTCATATCAGAGTGTTAAAGAGCAATAAATAAAGCAATTATTCCATCTAGATAGCCAGATTTGTATTTTTCCCAAGAATTGCATTTCTTGCTCTGGCCACAGGATTTATTGGCACGTTCTGTGATACTCTGCTTTTTGAGAGTTACAGCTAGAAGTGGTTTTTAGATTAACACAGCAACATGAGTCATTTGCATCAGAGCTTCCTGCCCAGAAGGTACCAAAGTTGCTTTGAATTTATCATAAAAACTTTGACAGCAGACTCTCACTTTGAATTTAGGATAGATTTCTGCAGATAGGTGTTTAACTAATTAAATTCAGAGCAATTTGGCACAGTAGCTAAAAATATGGGAACCCTCCAGACTGCAGTGCTTTGGAGAATTGGTGTCAGCTACAGCAAGAGCCATTATGAAAATCAGAGTGATTGAGAAATTTTTAAACCAAAAGGGCAGGCCAATGTGAAATTGACTGCATAAAGAGGAAAATTAAGGGCAGGATGTGAGAAGTGAGAAGAGAGTTTTGCAAACAGGAGTTTGCTCAGTGGAGCTCCCACCAGAGCTCGATTTTGGGCAGAGTTTCACTGGTGGAGGAAGGGTTTGTGTGCTGAGGAGGTTACAGAATGTCCCTTCAAAGAGAGGGAGCACAGAGCCATGCTGATCTTAGATGGAAAAAAGTGTGGAAAACTGTGGAAAAGTAGTTTAATAGTTTATAGTTAATATAATTTATATTTTATATATATAAAGTTTAATAGTATCTAGTTAATATAGTTGCTGAAGATTTTATTGTTCCAATTAAAAAAAGAAAAAAAGAAAAGCCCAGTCCTTAGCTGATTTTTGTTCCTTCATTTGGAATGAAGTAGTTCACTTTGCCACATAGTTCACTTACCAAATCAAAGTACATAAGAGTTTTTCTGCAGTGTTTTCCATTGGTTGGTGTGAGCATTCTGTTGCTCAGTGCTTCTTTTCCTGTCAGCTCTCTGCATTCATTTTATCATTCTGGTGGTGCAGGCTCTGGATGTTTCTGTTCCAGGGCTGGGATTGCATGCCTGGACAGCCTCCAGTGCTGCCTATTGTTCTTTCTTACTTTGAGCTGCAAGTGACAACTGAGCTCTAATTTTTAAATTTATTTATTAAAAAATCAAATCAACAATCTTCCCATTCACAATCAAGATCACCATTCACCCAAAGCTAGATCTGTATAATTAGCCACCAGCTAAACTTTGCATTTTCAGTGGTGCTTCCTCTTTGCTGTCATGGTGGGAATTGCTCAGTCTGGCTGGTATTGGAAGGATGTTTGAACAGAGGTACAAGGGGTTTTTTGTCTGATGATAAACACATCTTACTCATTTATTCTTGATCCTATGAAAGAGCTGACAGCCACCAGAGTGGTTTCACAGGCAGCCCAAACTAGTGGGGGAAGTGAGATTATTAAAGGCACCAACCTTCACAGCCAGGCCAGGAAATGTGTCTGAGTCTGCATGTCAGGCTGGGGATCTGTGTCTGCCACCAGGGCTCAGGCTCAAAAGGATGAAGGGTTTTTTATTCTAGCTGAAATCAACAGGTTTGAGTTGCCAGCTTTCAGAAAATCCACGTTATTTCCTGCCACCAGTGGTTTCCCAGCTCTTCTGTGGTGGTGACTGTCCTGCCCATCTTCCTTGCATGGCAAGCACAGAGGGAAAGTTCCAGAACCTTGACCAGAGCAATGAGGAGCTGTGGTTGGCAGTTTCCTGCTAGCCCAGAGCCCAGGCAGCACAGACATCTGTCTGTCTGTGTGTCTGTGTGTCTGTGTCCTGTCCCATCTCACCACTCATTCCCCTGGCTCTGCCCAATGAGCCAGGAGGGCTCCCCTCAGCCTGGCAGAGCTGGTGGAGGTCTGAAATTGGGAGTTTTGAGGTGCACTTTGCACCTGAGGGCTCAGCTCTGGGGGGATGCTCCAGCCAGGAACCTGCCAGGGCAGCCCTGGACTGCCCCACAGCCCCCAGAGTGACACAGGAGCCCTGGGCAGGACAGACAGACCCGGGCAGGACACACAGACACGGGCAGGACACACAGACCTGGGCAGGACACACAGACACAGGGCAGGACACACAGACACAGGGCAGGACACACAGACCTGGGCAGGACAGACAGACACAGGGCAGGACACACAGACCCTGGGCAGGACACACAGACCCGGGCAGGACAGACAGACAGACACGGGGCAGGATAATGGATGTTCAGAGAAGCCCGGGGTTTGCAGCAATGCCTGCTGGAGTGTAAGGAGCATTAACAACCTCACTTTAAAGACATCACATTAATTCAAATCCGCTCACAAACCGCTGTCCCACGGTTTGCTACCCTGGCTGCCCGCGGGCTGAAATGTGTTCAGGAGCTGACAGAAAACCCTGTGCAACTCCACCAGGTGTCATCAGTGGAGTATTTTGGGATGTTGCCTTGTCTAACCAATGAGCGTGTTCTGTTACATGCTTCCAAAATTATTTAAAAAGAAGTTGTGAGTCTTTCTTTTGGAGCCCACTTTCCATTTTCCAGTGACAGCTTGCTTTCAAAACCTCCAGTGTCATGGGATAATTGGGTAGGAACCCTGCAGATAGTTATCCTTTCTGGAAAGCCAAATACTCATTCTCTTCAGATGGATCAGAAGAATTCCTGTCAAGCTCACTGTGTGGATTTTTGATGTAGTTAAGATTTTATTTATCTTGTGATTGCTTCCCTTTCAAGCATCCAGGCTATTGCAAGGTACTTCCTTAAGCATTTTTCTCTCAAACTGTGATCTGAGCTGCGTGAGCATTTGTTGGGTTGCTGTGCTTTGCAGAGCCTCATTTTGGAGCAGTCCTGGGCTGGGAATTTCCTAAATGGCCAAAAGGGAACGTTCCCCGTGTGTGAAAAGCACATTTGGGCCCGAAGGGAGCACAGGTGAAGGATGCAGAGGGACCATTTGTATTTTTCTGTGTGGGAGGAATGGGCTGGGAGACCTCTGAGCCTTCCTGTGGTGCCCAACAGAGAAACCTGAACAGAAACTTCAATAAGCTGGATATCAAACTGCGGGGAGAAGTATAAATTTGGTTTAATTAAAGGCACTGAAATCAGGCAGGAAGATTAAGAAGCAGGAACCCTTAATCTGCTGGGAGGGGGCTCTGCTGCTGGTGGCCAGCCCAGCTAACAGATGCAGCAGGGGCTGAACATCTTTGTTTGCTCTCCCCACTCTGACATCTGTGCAGCTGCTTCTCCTCCTTCCTTTTTCACTTCATGAAAAAAATATTCATAAAAATGAAACATGATTCCATGTACTGCTTGTGGTGCTGTCATCATTTGGAACCACTTTTTTCAATTTCTCTCCTGTGTCTGTGTCCCATAACAGACCCCAAAAATAAAAGGCTTTAGGACACTTCCTTGTGTGTCTGGATTCATAAATTACTAAAATTCCAGGTTAGTGCTCCTTTCCTTCACCTGAATTTTCCTTTGGTGGAATATCTCCCACGTCATGAATATTTTCAGTTTCCTCTTGTGTGCATACAGAGCTCTCACAGCTCTCAACCTGCAATTACAGCTCTCCCTTATAAATATTTAAATGGCAGTTCACCTTTCAGACAGAGTACACCAGTGACAAAGATCAAGCTTTCTGACCTTTTGTTAATTTGCTCAGTGAAATAGGATTCCCATGGTCTCATTTTTTGTATTTAAAAGAAGAAATTTGCATGCAGAGAGGGTGTTGGCTTTTCTAATTTTTGTTGCTAATTTCCTTTTGGTACATTTATTCTAGTAGATCTTAAAGAAAAAAGTCACTGGATAGTTTTGTCAATTATGCATGAGAATATGAAATAGAGAATTGAAGAAAAAAACACTTGGGCTCTTTATCAGGAAATGACAAGAATTTTTTTTTTACCCTTGTGGGAAAAAAATCAGCAGAAGTAGGAATGTGTCTAGACCAATGGAGAAACTTGTTACTCCCACATTGCATTGGAAAGAAATACAAACTGTTTATGATAATAGTGGGGAGTGAAGCTGAAAGTCTCAATTATTGCTTTGGAAATGAAATTATCTATTCTGGAAAATACAGCACCTGCATACCCCCAAAAACTGGACTGACAGAAGACTGAACAATGAAGTGTGTCAAAGTAATCACAAATCCACTGGATTTTCAGGAACTGCAAAATGAAAACTGTATCATGGTTTTGTAAACCTTAGCTGAAAAACTTGGGTTTCTTTGTATTTGTTATGAGCTTATTGTGGATATTTCAGAGGAAGGAATGCTTGCAGCTCCTGGAGCAGAGGTTGGGGCCAGCCAAATCCTGGGAAAGCTCTGCTGTTGGCCCCATAGTTTTGTTAGTTGCTCTTTGTTTCTTATTTTATATGTGGCCATAAATGAATGGACATAGCTATAAAGTTGATTAAAGAAGGGACTTAAGTAAGGGTTGTAATTAAACTAGTGGAGGAAATTACAACGGAATTGGAAATTCAGAATGAGCCCGTGTGATGTAAAGGCTGATGTGCTGAGGCAGTAATCTGTATGAAATAATTGATTCTGTAGCCATTAGTCTTTTCTAATGAGATTAAGGACGAGGTGGCACGAACTCGCTAATTAATTTGTTTTGTGACTTTGAAATGTGATGTAATGGGACAAAACTGGTGATTGTTTAACACGCCAAGAAGCTCTCAAGTTGGAAGACAAATATCATCAAAGTGATTCCGTGTTCTGGGCTGTAACAGGCTGGGGATGATATTTGACTCAGCTGAGGCATCAAACCCCACACCCTGCATGGTGCAGGAGAGAGCCAGGAGAGGGCTCCTCCAGCTGCAGGGCTTTCATCTTCTCATCTTCTCTGGGTCTCTGCCACCTTGGCCTGCACTGCCACAATGCAGCTGGTGAGTTTGTAGGATCTTCAACCTAAAAAATTAACAGTGCTCCTAATCCAAGGCTTATCTTATTGTTACCTACTTACACTTAATAGGACAGTAATAAATTGTAATAAATTAATTATAGACAGTAAATAAAATATATCAGCTTGGTTAGTATCTGTATTAAATATGTCTGTCTGCACACACCCACACAGTGCAGAGCTGCAGAAGTGCTACACATTGTAATATTGCTGATTATTTCACTAATACTGAATATTTATACTCTGATAGAGGCAAAAGGAAAGAGACATGTGAAAAGCAGAGGGAGGTCAGGAAAATCCTTTCAATTTAAGAGGAAAGATTGAAATGTGTTTTGTGAAGGATTTATTGAAGTATCTTACATTACAAGCTCAGCATTTAGGAATTACCTCAGCAGAGTGATAACTCACAGCTGTTGGCACTTTGCCTTCCATGCTGGATGTTATTTTCCTCTGTGTACCCTGGCTGCTGATTCTTTGATCACCAGGCATTCCTCATTTGCAACCTGGGACCAGAGTCAATTGCTGAGTTATTTTTAGTCTGTGGTTAGAGATCATGAAAGGTGAGACAGCGACAGCATCTTTCAAATTAAAAAATGTTAAAAGCGAACCTGTGAGCGTGACCTGTCAGTGATTTGGTTGCCCTGCAAGCCTGGCTGTGCAGTTCATCTCCCCCAGAGCTGACAGCAGAGCCCAGCAGCAGCCTGGCACTCCAGCTGCTGGGAGGGATTTTCCTAGAAAGACTTTTCAGTTCTTCAGCAAACTGCCCTGGCCTGAGTGTGCTGTAGCATCCATCTCTGGGAAAGGTCAGCTGCTCCTGCTGCTCCTGTCACCTGAAACTTTCCCGAGTGAAGCTCTGTAAGGATTACAGTCGTGAGCTCATGACAGGACTTTTACCTGCATTTATAGAGGCACTGCAGATACCAGGGCTGTAAATTTGTGAAACTGCAGGGAACTCTTTATCTTCTATACTCAGAGAGCCCTAAGGGAAGGCTGGAATTCCACAGAAGTGTCACTCTAGTGCACAACACAAAACACAGAGACACAGCTGAGTGAAGGCAAAGAAGAAGAAACTTTATTTTGGTTTTCACATTATACAGAGTTCTGGAAATGACCATCGATTGGAAGGTGAAGTTACCACCTCTCCAACCACACTGGTCAATGACAAAGTCCATCAAACCTTCCTCCTCCCAGGAGAAAGAATGAAAAACAAAAAGACAGTTAGAAAAACACGTGCATGTTTACAAAAGCAGTGTGAGAAACTCCATCACAAGAATGAAAACATCAGAAGGCTGAAAAGTGAGAGTGACACAGGAGTGGTAACAGCTCTTTGCAAAACACTTTGATTGCTAATCCAGTGCTTGAGCACCAGTGCAGCTGTGAACTTGCATTTTTAAGGCCTCAAGCACCCCGGTGCCCAATGATACAATCCTTGCAGCAGAACATCTCCAGGATGTGGATGTGCTTCCCTGCATTTGTTGGTGTCTCTAGGAAAGGATGCCATCTCTCCAAACCAAACGTGGGTCACCTGCACTGCATGAACAGATCCCAAAATAGCTCCTTCCCCAGCAAAGGGCTCTGTCAGTGAGCTCTCCAGCAGGCACCTGCACCTCAGTGACTCAGGCGGGTGCCAGGAGGATGGAATTACCACCAGAGGCAGCCCTGGCTCTGCTCAGGAGAGTCATGAATAAGTAAAAGGTGAGAGTGCAGGCCCCAGCCCAGCAGGTCTGAGAGCATTCGTCCTTTTCTGAGTGACTCCCATGTCCCACCAGCTCAGCCTCGATGCTGGCACTGGAATTGGGTTTGTGCTGATGAAGACACCAAACATTATGTAAGTAAAGGCATTTAAAAATAGATGGCAGTGTGGGGGTATGAGTGGAGTATCTATCATTAACTGTGCAATCTGTCAGACTGCAGCCTCTGATATTTAGCTCGTGCCTACAGGATGCAATTCATATGCCTTGCCACTCTGTGTGTGGAGGGACGCTACCCAAAGGTATTTTTAGAATGCCATTCCAGGGAAAAAATAAAGTCTTTGGAAGCACTGATTCATGCTTCTCATCCCCTCCCCTGCTCTGTTCCATTCTGGGTTTTAGCAGAAATCTGGGTTCCAGAGGGTGTTGTAACAGCCAGGGTGATGGATCTGCAGTTCTGATTAGTGACACAGAAGGAGAGGGTGGCACCAGGTCCTGGGGATGGCTGTCACCTTGCTGTGCCCTGGCTGAATAGTCTGAGGGTCCCCAGGAGCCAGAGGAATTCAAGGAGGGCATTTGGACACCTCTGGCACAGCGCATGGGGAATTTCAGAGATGTTTGTGTGCCAGTGGGGAGAGCTGGGAGCTGCTGCCCTGGTGGTTTTTGCAGAGAGGACAGACCCAGGTGTTGGGTGGAAGGGAGGCACTGAATGTCTGAATTCCCTCCTACCCCTCAGTGCAGCTGAAATGAAAACATCTCTGCAAAGCTGGGGGCTCACCAGAATTTGATTTGCTGAGCTTAATCAGCAGATCTTTCTACTCAGTTTTTTACATTTTCTAGTTAGTGAACTGCAGCCCAAATCAAGCATTAGGGAAAGGTGCCTAACTGCTTCAGAGCCCTGGTCGCAACACAATTTATTTCTAAAACTGCTCTTCCAATAGCTCTAACAACTTTGCACTTGGTTATTTTGACCTGAATCTCACAAAAAGAGGGATGTGAGGATAGAGCATATGGTTTGCAGTTGTGAAGACTCAGTGGAAAAGTGAGGACACAGCAAAACTCCTCACAGAAATTAACTGCAAAGCTCCCTCTGTTTTTAAGAAACTCCCCCCCTGGTTTTTGTGTTTCTTGAAGAAGCAGTTTCAAACACTGCAGGTGGCATTAGAATGGATTGACTTGGGGTGAGGAAGGGAAGCTGACTTTGCCCGAGGGCAGAAGGGCTTCCCTGGATCTTTTTTGGGTGGTGGAGCTGAGCTGTGACCAGCTGGGGTCCTACCCAGAGACCTGGGGGGTTTCCACTGGTTTGGATTTGTCTCTCTCAATGATCTGTGGTCTCCAAATGGTGTTTGATTGCTGGCCAGAACAAAAAATGCTTAGCAGAGAATTAATTGGATTTGGACTATCCCAAGTTGAGGATCCTTCCAGTTTTCTCAGAAACATGTGGACTTCAAAGGATATTGGCATGAAAATGTAGTGGGTTTGAGGGGGTTGTTCCCAAACCTTTTTGGAAAGGAATTTGAGAATGTTGTCTTCACTGATTCCATCCAAAAAGATTTGAAATATCAAATTTAAAGATCCCTATTAAGCTAAGGAGTACTGTGAGTTGACTGGGTGAGACAGCAAAAACCCTCCAGGATTTCTAATGGTGCCTTGTATTAACCTTTGCTGGAAATTTGTTGTTAATATAAAGAGAGATTCTGGCAAACTTGCAGACTGTAATGATAAATATTGGACAGAATTTTTCTGCTTCGTTCTATGTCCCTACATTTCTTAGAGAAGATATTGAGACTGAAATTTTTAATTTGCCCCCTGAAATTATTTTCTTTTAGCATACCAGTGATGATACCATTTAAGGCTTATTTTGGTGTTTTTTGTTGGACTTCAGTCTTGTTGCCTGCCATGACAAAAATGTTCATTCAGCAAGGCTGAATTTATTAATTTAGATTGGCTTTTATTGTATGTAATGGATAATTAACCCTCCCTTTCCTGCAGCTTTTGGGGGCACATGCAGTGAAAAGCCTGTTAAGGAAACACGCTGTGCAGCAGGAAGAGCAAGGCAAATGCAGCTGTAACAAACTGGCCACTGAGTGTTTGCTTTTGTCCTGCACAGTTTGGAAATGACCCATCATGTCTGCAGCCTGGACCTGCACAGAGGATATTTGATCAGACCTGGTTTATAGAGGAGACACAGATTTCCAAGTCTGATGTCACCACCCTAAACCAAAAGCGTCACCTCTGGCACCTCTCAGTAAGTCCTGCCTCTGTTTTTACATTTTGGCAGCTGCTGCAATTGAAGAGAAGTTTTGTTCTGCAGGCTGTGGCTTTACTGTTTGCATGTGCACAGCTCCAGGGGCTGGGGGTTTCTGAGGGGCAGATTTTGGGAGGTTTAGCTGCAGCCTCCCCAGAGCAGTGCTCTGCACAGATTTCCTGAGCTCCTGCACAGCCCTGCAGCACACACCAAACTCGTGTGCTGTGATGCACTCTGTTTTGCAATGACACGTGACTGTAACATTAGAAGGTAAAAGGAAAAAGAAGGCTCTCTTTATTAATTTACATCTACTTTTATAGTACTTTTTGTTAACTGAAAAGTGATTCGTATGTCAAAGACACTTCTCATATAATAATTGGTCAAGAGGGTTAAACAAAGTGACAGATGTTTTGAGAACAGAACTAGTGAAAAACATGATAACAAAACCACCTTTGTGTAAAACAATACTTGTGCAAAACACCACCTGTGTTTTTCCCAAGTTGTTTGGACAGTCTGTTTACAGATTTTCTTTGGGAAAGAGAAGTTATCTCTGGGATTCTCATGGGAGAGCAAAGTCTTTCTCTGGGAAAGTAAAAAGCCCTTTCTCCTGGGAATGCAGCAGCAGCCAGGTACAAAAATCTCTCATAGACACAGACTGTCAGCCCCACAAGTCTGAGCCTGAAACTGGAGCTTAAAAGCCAAAACTAATGACATAAATAATTCCAATGCTAAGTTCTGGGTCATGAATGACAAGTGCAGGATCCTGGGCTCAGCCTGTGGTTCTGACCAGCACATCCCAACCTGGTTTGGTGCAGCCACCCTGACACTGGCTCTGAATATCAGCAGATGTTTTCTGCTTGGATTTCTGTGTGTTTGCACATGTTCTGATTTTCAGGCACTTTTTGAATTTAGAGGAGAAACTTTTAGAAGGCTTGGTCAGTGAGTTCCCATCTCCTGGTGCTGGGTTATGAGATGTAATTCATATATCACCTTTGATCTTCAAAGCACTTTGCAACCAGTAGCTAACAGAATAATTTAAAGAAATTTTGTTTAAAAATACCATTTTAAACCTTATGTTCTCACTATTCTTCTTTGTACCTCACTGAACTGAAAGTAAAGGCTTAAAGCTTTGCCTCAAGAGCCTGATATTTGAAGCTTGAGGTTCTAAATTTGGTGCTGGATTTATCCATTTGAAGGACATGAGTTTGATTGCATCAGAAGTAATTATATTTAATATGACAAGAGAAAAGTGCATAAATGTGATATTTTGAATGGCTGTTAATGCCTTCTTTGCATCTCTGCTTCTGAAAAGAATAATTACACAGCAGGGATGTGAACTGAATGTTAAGGTCTGGTGAAAGACATTTCTGCTAAAAACAAAAGTGGAGTCAATCTTTTCCTGTTGTGTGGAATTTCCCTCAGCAGGAGGCCTTTGGGAAGGGAGGGGGTGTTTGCAGACCCAGATCCCTTAAAAAGACCAGCCTGGGGCACCCCTGGCGCCAGTGGGGATTCCCTGGTCATTTCCTTCACACTCATGGTTTGTGCCTTCCAGAGGCAAAAGGTGCTGCAAAGCAAAAAGTGCTGCAAAGCAAAGGCTCTGGTTTGGATTTGGGGGAAATGATTGTTTGGAGCAGCCAGGCTGCACCTCGGGGTCCATTCAGAGTCCATCCTCACTGCTGCTCTGCCAGGGTTTGAGGGGAGCCCCTGAAATCCAAAAGGCTGCTGGGCAGTAGCACCCCTCTGGACAAAGGTAAAACTCTGGGCACCCAAACCAGCCTCTGGTAGAACACTGGTGTTTCCACAGGTTTGGCTTTTGGATAGTGAGACAGCCAAAGTCTCTGATGCCAGGACTAATATTTCCCAACAAAATATGAAATAATGTTTCTTTCATGCTGTACTTACAGTACATTGGGGCTAAATTTGAACGCACTGTTCTCTCCTGTTTCATGAATTGCTGCAGTTGTATCAACAACAACAGCTTTTAGCCATTCCCACTGGGGCTCAGGAAAAGGAGGTGCAGTTTTTCCTCCTGGCACTGTGTGTCTCAGCAGGGTTGTGCTGGGAGACAAAAGCCCTGAGTGTCAGTAAACCCAATTTTACCTGTGTGATAAACCTGATCTGTTTCTTTCAGAGCAAGGCTCCCTCTGCCTGCTGTGGTTCTCTTTCAGCAAACCCTGTTTTACCTGTGTGAATTTTTCTCTCTGAATTTTTCCAGTTTGGCATCTCTTTTAATCATTTTTAAATATATGGCACTGGGTCCTAATGAGCTTTACTATTCCATCATCAGTTTTGTCTCTATATCATGGCAATGACTTGTATAGCTTTCCATTTCCAATGGTATTTTCTAGATCAGCTATTACCTGTGCAAATGCAGAATTCTGTTTGGAGTTTATTGATACAGTGCCAGCACAATAAAAGCTTTTCTTAGCTGCAGGCTATGAAGGAAACTTCCATCAAAAATAGATCTTAATGGGGTTTTAAAAAGCATTTTTTCTAATCATATTTCAAGCAGGTCATTACATTCCTGAATGAGTAGAAGCAGGAAAGGATATTTAAAGGCCCAAACAATGAGACATGTCCAGTGTAAGATTGGATTAAATGAGTAGCCACGAAAGCAGGCTGACCTTTCCTCTTTCTGCCCTGGAACACAATATTCCACTCCCACTGTTTGAAAGGTGGTTGACTCGAATGTGACCTTAGAATAAAGACACTTCTAGTCCCATGTCCCACGGGGTCTGGCTGTGGTGGGCAGAGCAGGGGCACAGTGAGGACAGGGCAGGAGGGGCAGCAGCTCCCAGGCTCCGCTGCAGCCTGGGCCGTGGGGTCACACCCAGTGTGGGGCAGTGGGGCATCCGGGGGGTCACACCCAGTGTGGGGCATCCTGGGGGTCACACCCAGTGTGGGGCATCCTTAGGGGTCACACCCAGTGTGGGGCATCCTGGGGGTCACACCCAGTGTGGGGCAGTGGG
>VXAX01005715.1:116395-148995 GCA_013399835.1 Leptocoma aspasia
GGGGTCACACCCAGTGTGGGGCAGTGGGACATCCTGGGGGTCACACCCACTGTGGGGCATCCTTAGGGGTCACACCCAGTGTGGGGCAGTGGGACATCCTGGGGGTCACACCCAGTGTGGGGCATCCTGGGGGTCACACCCAGTGTGGGGCAGTGGGGCATCCTTAGGGGTCTCANCCTTAGGGGTCACACCCAGTGTGGGGCATCCTTAGGGGTCACACCCAGTGTGGGGCATCCTTAGGGGTCACACCCAGTGTGGGGCATCCTGGGGGTCACACCCAGTGTGGGGCAGTGGGGCATCCTGGGGGGTCACACCCAGTGTGGGGCATCCTTAGGGGTCACACCCAGTGTGGGGCATCCTCCCCACTGCCAGGTTCAGGGGTTCTGCTCCCCCCAGTCAAGTATTTCTGCATGTGGGATGTGAGCTGGGCTCTGTCCAGGGGCAGTCTGTCTGTCTGTCTGTCTGTCTGTCACACACACTGGCTGTGTCCTGTGTGCAGGGGCAGTCTGTCTGGCTGTCTGTCTGTCACACACACGGGCTGTGGCCTGTGTCCAGGGGCAGTCTGTCTGTCTGTCTGTCTGTCACACACACTGGCTGTGTCCTGTGTCCAGGGGCAGTCTGTCTGTCTGTCTGTCTGTCACACACACTTGCTGTGTCCTGTGTCCAGGGGCAGTCTGTCTGTCTGTCTGTCTGTCTGTCACACACACTGGCTGTGTCCTGTGTCCAGGGGCAGTCTGTCTGTCTGTCTGTCACACACACTGGCTGTGCTGTGGGTGCAGCCTGGGTTCCCATGGCCCTCACCACCCTGTGCTGTGCTGATTGCTCTCTGGAAGGCTCCACCTGGATAAGCCAAGCCTAAATGCTCTCTCTCTCCTCAATGGAATGCCTGCTTGTCCTGGTTTGGCCGGGAAACATTCTAAATTGGGAAATTCTGGATTGGTGAACTGAAACCACAACACAGCTGCCACAGCCCCAGTTTCCCTCGAAATTGCCTCATCAGGTGTAATGTTTTTATCAGACAGGAAAGCTGAAGGATCTCAGTGTGCTATCAGTTACTGCAGAACAAAAGGCAAGGTGATTTATTACTCCAGTTTTCTAAAACACATGATAAGATTAACTTTTTGGCTTATACTTTTCCCTGCCCTAATTACATTTGTCTCTTGTTTAATCATCTTTAAGACAAAACAGTATGTCTGAGGAGAGAATGTGATTTAATTAACTTTTGTCCTAATGAGCCAGCCTGCAGAGTCCTGCAAGGCTTCTTGTCCAGTGCAGTGGTTGGAGGCAAGGTATTGAGATGATACTGAAGATTGTAAATCCTAAACCCCACACAAAAACCTTTAGGCCCAGTGGTGTTGCTGTGAATTCAGAGGTGCATCATGTGACAGGTTTCTGTCTTGGCTTGAGACTTAATTTACAAATTACTTAGGGGATTGCTTGCCTCCCTTTGACAGGATGTACGGGAATTCAGATTTTACTTTCAAACAGTGATTACATCAAAGCCAGGTGAGGAAAATGATGGGGAATATCAAAGCCTTCTCCAGTGGGAGCAGCTGTAACACAACACAGATCCGTGCTCAGGTCCAGAGCTGGCTGGCTGGGCTCAGGCTTTCAAAAAATAAATAAATACTGATTTTGTAAAGCTGGGCTTTGTATTATGAGACACTGATTCTTCAGCTTCTGGTTGTTTTCCCATTCTTGAACTGGAGTGAGTCCTTTAATGCACTTCTAAGGGGTTTAAAGCAGCCTTCACCAGGCTGGAGACTGCATTCACTGCTCTGACAAATGGGGTGGCAGAAGAATCTCTGTTCTGCTAAAATCGGTGATCTGGAGCCAGAAGGGTCTGCATTCCATTTCCAAGCACCTGCAAGTCTCTTTGACAGTGTTAGAGTTCATTTTTCTTCCTCGTGGAAGAAAACCAGTGCTGGTTGCCAGCAGCAGCACTGCAGTCAGCAGGGCTGAGTGGTGCAAGCACAAAACAGCTTTGTGTGGGAGAATAATCAGAATATTCTCTGACAGCAGGTGAGTGGAGTGACCATTGTCTGGACAAACATTTCTCTCTGTGTCCTGGAGAAGCTCTGATGATAAATCTGAAGCAAGAACACTGCTCAAAGATACCAGACTTGCTTTTCATTGGCTAAAAACCACCAGAAGTGTTGGATCAAAGCTCCATTTGTCTAAATGCTGTACAGAGTGTACAGCACTTTGTAAAGTCAACACAGCTGGGAGAAGGATGTTTTACATGAGATCCCTCTCTGAATATGGATATCAGGGCCTGTGATGAGCCCAGGCTTGGTGATGCACATCAGAGATAAACGGTGTGCTGGGGAAAAGCATATTGATTGTCAAAAAGATGTTTAAACTGTATTTGTGAGCTGTCCCTTTTCATCAAATACAACCAGCAGAACTGAGAGGTGTGAACAGGAGCATTGGTGTGTGCTGATGTTCACAAATTGCTGCCCCATCCTGTGCTTAGCACTCATGCATGTTTTATATTTGCATCTCTGTCTGGGGATCTCAGCACAGATTCCAAATGCAGGAGGTGCCTTACTGACAAATGTTGGGCTAAAAAAAAAATAAATGAAGTCCTTCTGTGAAGAGTTTAAAGCTGACAAGGTAAGTCATGCAGAATTCTGGTGTTTAGATCAGAAGTAAGCACACAGCTACAAACTCCTGTCCCAGAGTCTTTAATTCTTATGGTAAATTAAGCTGACATGGAAATGGAAAGTACCATATTCCTCAGCACTGTCCTTCAGCAGCTCCCTTGCAGCTCAGAGCCCTTGCTGTGCAGCAGGAGATGGAACCTGAAGTGAGGGAGCTGCTGGCACCATGGTGAGGGTGGAGTGAACCTGGGTCAGGCAGGACCCGGGCACTGGAGGCAAGGAACTCCTGCTTCCCTCTTTGGATTGTCTGGAGGGTGCATCTCTGGTTTGGAGAGGCAGCTGTCACTCTGCCCTGCAAAACAGCATTTTAAATGGATCAGAATGGAGTGTGTGAAGCTGTGAGTGCCCTCGGACCCTCGGGAGCACCCAGTGCTCAGCAGGCAGGAGTGCTGTGGGACGGGAGTGGGACAGTGTGCAGCACCCCAGGAACTTCCCACTGGGAATTCCTGGGATGAGCCATTCCCTGGGGATGTACTGCATTGTGTTTGACAGGCACGAGATGAAATCAGCTCTGGACTGATCAGCACCTGGGATGTTCTCTTGCTCCTGCCTTGCTCACAGCTGTCTGGGAAGGACCTGCACTGCTTGTGCAGAAATCTTGAGTTTTTTGTGTTTGAAGGAAAGTTGTCTCCTAAATCTAATGGTGGTGAGATCTCATTGCTGGATTTCATTGAAACTTCCTCCAGAGTGGCTGCACTGGTTAATTTTTTCCTTTTTTCAAAGGTAATAGTTTCAGACACATTCAAACCTCTCACCTGAGAGGCAGTGGGTGGGCGAGGGGGAGGAGTCGTGCTCAGCACAGAGAGGAGATAATGAGCTGTATAAATAATTAGCAACACGTTTTAAAGATATGCTTATATAGAGCCAAAAGTGGCTTGGCTTGAGTTCCCAAAGATGTATCTGAGACTATTCATTTCAGCAAGGCAAACAGAGTTTAACTCTTGCTCTGTGTGGTCTTTAGAACCTAGAAAATGTGAGATGCAGTCATAAAGGAACATGACACATATTAAGACCACTCATGATCACCAAGCCCCACCAAGGCATTGCTTTCTCTGCTATTTTCTGACTGAAAATAAAAGCAAGGCCAAGGATCTGAGCCAGACTGTGGCTTAGAGACGTGCGATGTGTCTGTTGTTGGTTTCAGTTTTTCCCTCAGGGGTTTGAGTGGAGATGCACTGGAGGGAAGCTGGCTGAGCCACTGCCCTGCCACTGCCTTGTTTCCCTGTGGATTATCAGGGAACTCCAGTCTGGTCCCTTTCATCAGCACTGAGCCACTTCCAAAACAAAACCAGTGCATGTGATCATCAAAAGCATTTCCATTTTTAAAACAACGTGGCAATTTGGCTCAGACAGCAGAAAATAAGACCAGTGTGTATTAAAAGGTTGTTGAGTGTGGAAATCAGTGAAATATCTAAAGGTGGCAATGAAATCTGCGTGTGGCTGTCACTTTGTGGAGCTGTGAATACCTGATGACGCTGTAAATTGGTGTTCCCTTCACTTAGCCTGCCTGTGGTGTGCACACACCAGCACAGACATCAGAGCCTGCAGTCCAAAGGAACAGTGATTAGCATATTTGAAAGTTTCCTGCACTGACTGCTTAAATACATTTGCATTAACAGAAGGATGAGACCTACTTCATGATGTTCTTTGCATGACAAAAGCTAAAAATAGTTCTATTAGAACTTTGGCTGCAGCTCTGCTAAATTTTAGCAGTTTGGGGGGAAGGAAAACACTTTTGAAAGGTTATAATTAATGAGTTACGTGTTGTTGGGTTTTTTCCTGAAGAATACCAAAATAACATGGAGAAATTGGGACAAGCATGTTTTTTTGTGCCTTGGCATTTCGAGGGTTGCAGCCTGGCTTCCCACTGGAGGTGGGGCTGGGCAGGCTGGGAATGGGAAGGGGATTGCACAGGAGGAAAATTCTCTTCTGAATGCACAGAGTGAAGGATTAAGCCTACCACTGTCTGATGCTGAAAGGAATCCAGCACGGATTGTGTTTAAACAGCTGACAGTTTAAAAACTTAGATGAATGTCCAGAAAAAGCTGAGGTTTGAAAACATGCAGTTTCCTGTTGTGATGGGATCAAAAAAAACCCCAAAAAATTCCCATGTGGCACCAGAGCACCCATGGAACCCTGGGCATGCTGTGGTGGAGGAGGAGAAGGAGCCCAGGCTGCTGGAAGTGAGGGGAGCCCTTAACTCACACTGCAGCTGGGATGTGCAGAGTGACTTTTTAGGACTGCTAGTTCCACTCATTGCTGTCTGGTGTGGGAAAGGGGTTTGGAGAGCAGGCACTGCTGCTTGGGATGTGCTGCTGTGCCTCTGCAGGTTCAAATGGGCAGGGAGGTGACATCAGGGAGGGAGTGAGCATCAGGGAGTGAGGATCAGGAGGTGACATCAGGGAGTGAGCATCAGCAGCTGGAGCCAGCAGTGCTGTCCCTGCCACCTCCCCTGGGCACGGGCAGGGTCTGGGTGAGCCCAGCACTGTGGGGACAAGGGAGAGGTGTGTGGGGACAAGGGAAAGGTGTGTGCTGTGAAAGAGATCTTCGGAATACTTTTTGTGAATGGCCGTTCCGCTTGTCCTGTGAAACACCCGCTAATTTGTTCAGGTGCTGCAGAGTTTAACAATTACCTTCAACCATTTAACTCCTTAACGAGAGTTTAACAATTATCTCCTCAGCCATCCTCGGAGGGGAAGGAGAGGAAGCAGCCAGCAGTGTTACAAAGAGAGTTTGGATGTACTTGGAGAGTTTGGTGGTGGTGTGCCAGGTGTGATTTAAATATCCCCGGGTGACAGAACGGAGGCATCGGGGTGATTCATGATCTTAGCAGGGAAAGAGGAGTAGAACATAAAGGTAAGCTGCTGCGATGGTGTGGTCTTCAAAGCACTTCTAGCAGTTCTCACCAGGATATTTTGACAACCAATGATAATTTGCAGAGGCTTTGTTTGGAGTATTTCAGCCCAGCTAAATACCCCATGTGAGAAGCTTATTCATATTTTTGAAAGGCTGGAGCCTCTGAGACCATTAAAATCCAGCTTTGAAAGCTCAAGAGAACAGTTTTTATACCCCTATTTCTGGCATGACATTTTCTATTTCAGCACTTAGGCTGTTACTATTCTATCAGTTGGCTTCTAGTAGAAAACGTGGATTGATTTGGTTTTTAAGGGTAATAAAGGTTTTCTAAATTTCAGAATTTTACCAATCAGAAGGCTCAGTTCATAGCTAATTTTGTCTCAGCTGTGATGTCAAAGTTTTCCTCTCCATTTCCATCCTCAGCTGTGCTGCTGTAGGAGGAGCTCTGTGTGCTGCCCTCGGTGGGGACAGTTCTGAATGCAGCTAAAAGAAGCATTTGTGTGCTAAAACCCCTTGTCTTCTTTTATCAGCAGTTCTCCCTATTTGCACAGCGCTTTCCAAGGCAGGGCAGGATGTTTGGCAGGCCCTGGGCTGCATTTCCCTGCTGATCCTGGCATTCCTGCTGCCCGGTGTCCCTGGGGCTCAGCAGGAGGAGGAGGAAGGAGCACAAAGCCTGCCCTGGTCCCCAGCTCTGTGCTGGCAGCCTGAATTGCCAGAGGCAGTTCCTGGCCGTGGGAGAGGCTCTGGGTTTGCTGATTGAGTTTTGGAACCTGGAACCTGTCTGCTGCAGCAGCTCTGGGCTCCAGAGCTCCCCACCAATTCCACAGCAAACCCGATTAAGCTGTTAAATTGCAGATCACTCCTGACAGTAAATTAATTCTCAATCCAAGCCCTGTTCTGCACTGCATTGGGAGACTTTTGCCAGGAGGCCAGTGGCTTGAAAATGGGTAATTAAATTCTGCTGTAAATACATTTTTATCTACCCTTCTGCTTGCAGGAGCTGGCAAACAAGCATGAGCCATTAATTAATACCTGTAATTTGGTTTAGTTGGAATAAGCCCTGCTCCTGTCAGATTCTGAAATGTAAACCAAGGTTATGAGGTTGGGAGTAAGTAAAAGATAAAGAAGACTGACCAAAATGTGTTCATAAGAGCATCTGTTCCTATTTTTCTCCATAAAAATGTTGTGCAGTTTGCAAATTTGGAAATAGTTTGATCTGAAGTCAATGTAGAAAAATCTTTCAAAAGCCCTAAATATAAGGAAAGTAACAATAGTGAGAAGATGTATTCCGGGCATTTTTCATTCAAATAATTAATCTCTTATGACCCAGCTTTACAGCTTCAGCAGTTAATTTTTGCAGATTGTGGACGTGGAGTTGTGCATTCGTTGTCTCCTGAGGTTTTCATTGTTTGCATTTGAAGCAGGTTTGTTTCCAAAGGGTCAGGAGGAAACAGGAACCTTGTTTGCTTGTTCTCCAGCCATGGTTCTGAACCAAATTCAGCTTTCCCATCTTTCTTCCATATCTTTTCCATTTCCTTGAAGACCAGAGCGTTTGACAGTTGCGAGTCTGGCTCCTTTTTTAAGGCTAAATTCCTGCTAATTCTCATTAAAGGCAGAAGCATCTCTGAGTTATTTACCTGTGCAAAATATTTCCTAGTGCCCTCAGCACTCAGGGATATTTCCAGCTCTGCAAACTGCTCTGAGTCTTCCACAGAGAACCTGCCCTTCCTTTCACGTGCTGTAAATGCACACAGGTAATTTTGGGTAGCTTTAAAGTCCACACTCTGAGATTTGTTGCTTTGCTTTCCAACGTAATTAAACATTTAACCACGACTCCAACTGAGACACTTTGTCATTTTGAGGGCAACATAAATGTTAATAATTAAAAGCAATTAAAAGGTGTGTTAAAAGTAATGTAAATTTTACAGGCTGACTGACTGAATAATAGATGCCTCCTGGATTTTCTATAGTTCCAAACTGTTCTAAAGCAAAGCCTCCTCCCACCCTGGAAGTGTTCAGTTTAAGCCAGGCTTTGTGTGAGCCTTAGCTTTGCAGTGTTTTTACATTTCCCTGCAGTCACTGCCCAGAGGCACAGTCTGAGGTAAGAATCCCTCTTGTTCTGTCCCCCTCCTTGGCAGATAACTGAGGGGAAAAATCTACTTTTGCAAAGCATCACCGATGCAGAAAATCTCTGTGAGTTTTTCCCACCCCATTTCCCTTTGCTGCTGTATCAGCAGGAGGGTTTTGGAGGCTTTTTGACTTCAGTTTTGGATTTTAATTTCAGCTCTGTGTCTCGGATTCTAGCCCTATGAGTGCATCCTCTTGTCACATGAAGCAGTTTAGGTTGACAGATGAGCTGGGCCATATCCTGTGCAAGAGCTCAACTATTCAGACTCTGGAAATAATTTTCCTGAAATAGGGCTGTGTCCTTACCTACAAAACGAAGAAGGCTGCAGTCCTCCTATGTAGCAGCATTTTTAGCACATTACCATATAATTAATTTTAAAAGCAAGACAACCCCTCGAGTGTGAGTGGGAAATCTCTGCCTTTGGGGGAAGGTAACACCACGTTTGTAACCTGGGAAGAACAGTCAGGGAGGCACTGTGAAATCTCTGTTAAAGCATGGTTAAGTAGCTGAGCACCTAGGGCTTTTGCTAGATGTGCTAATATAGAAATTTTACCTAAAGTTGTAGGGAGTGAAGCCCTTTTCCCCCAGGCCAATAATAACCATTTGGAGCCACTCAGGAGTTTAATCTTGCCTGTCCTGGATGGTGCACAGGAAGTCATCCGTGCTTTAGCCCATGAACTGGTTTTGGACTGAAGTTCCTCTCACAGAAAGAGTGGATTTGGTAATGTCAGATTTTTCTGTGAATTCTTGTCAGAAGGAGGAGTTAGAGCTAAAAATGAAAAAAAATCCAAAAAAGTGTTTAGTCACTGAAATTGGCAATATATTTAGTGAAATTTGCTGATGTTTGAGTCCAGTGGCAGATTTGATTTACAGATTCAGATTTAGACACTTCTAATTTATTTAAAGTAAGGGATATACAGTGGTCAATACTGAAGTATGAGGATGGCTTTGAAGAAAATCAGAAGTTCTTTCAAATTTTTATTTTTGGCAAATTCAAACCAACTGTTTCAGCTTGAATAGTAATTTAAAGACTATTCTGAGTTGTCTGAAAATGTATTTAAGGTGCTTAATTTTTCTTGTGTGTTGCAAAAAGTAAACATGATTTTTGGGAACCCTCCGTTCATGGATACATGGTACAAAAAGTAAATTTATGGAAAAGGAAAAAGCTCCACAGTTCCAAAGTGCTGGTGAAGCAAGAAGCTCCAGAAGCCCTGCAATAATGTGTTCAGGACAGTTTGTGATCTGTGGCTCAGGAGGAGCCCTCTGGGCTCGCTGCTGCTTTCTCCATCGGGTTCCCATCGGTCACCTCCTGCTCCAGGGCACCTGGGGGGTCCCCAGAGCACCTGGGGGGCAGGAGCAGGGAGCTGGGGGCAGGCACAGCTGCAGGTCCTGGTGCAGTTCCTGGTGCAGTTCCTGGTGCAGGTTCTGCTGCAGGTTCTGCTGCAGCTGTCTCCCAGCAGCAGCTGCAGGTTCTGCTGCAGTTCCTGGTGCAGGTTCTGCTGCAGGTTCTGCTGCAGCTGTCTCCCAGCAGCAGCTGCAGGTTCTGCTGCAGTTCCTGGTGCAGGTTCTGCTGCAGGGCTCTCCCAGCAGCAGCTGCAGTTCCTGGTGCAGGTTCTGGTGCAGGTTCTGCTGCAGCTGTCTCCCAGCAGCAGCTGCAGGTTCTGCTGCAGTTCCTGGTGCAGGTTCTGCTGCAGGTTCTGCTGCAGGGCTCTCCCAGCAGCAGTTGCAGTTCCTGGTGCAGGTTCTGCTGCAGGTTCTGCTGCAGGGCTCTCCCAGCAGCAGTTGCAGTTCCTGGTGCAGGTTCTGCTGCAGGTTCTGCTGCAGGGCTCTCCCAGCAGCAGTTGCAGGGCTGCAGAGCCTGGCCAGGGAAGGGCTCAGCCCTGCTGGGTGAGAGGCACGGGCAGGAATCCCCACTGCCCGCACTCCCAGGAACAAGCAGTGCTCAGGTTCTGCTCAGCTGCCAACATCAGGAATAAAAGCAGGGTATTTTTTTCTGCCAGTGAACAACAGCTTTAATATTCTTCTTTCCCTTTTTCTTCCCCCACAATTCCTGTTTAGAATCTTTTCTTTGGAATATGGCAATAAAAGTGTCTCAAGTAGGTTTGATTCAAGTGCCATTAATGTCTCCCACCCTGTAAATGCCTCTTCTGGTTCCTAAGCAGGCTGAAAAATCAGAGCCTGGGTCGAGCTGTTAGAACACACGCAGAGATCTGTGCAGAAAAATTACCCTTCCTCACAGACTGCAAATCCACAAAAAGAGGAATAACAACAAAAGCTGTTGCTGAACAAAGCCAATTGTTTTTAGAAGGCTGTTCTCCTAGCTCACCCAGTTGCAAAGAGAAGCTGTTGTGTGGATCTGTCACTGTGTGCTGCAGCTGAGGGTGTGTAATGAAGCTTTTCCAGAGCAACAGGAAAATCCCCCATTACTCCTATACTGTCTGTTCTTTTGAAGAGTTGCTGATTAAAAGCCAGTGACATTTAGGTCCCATTAACCTAGCTCTCCTCACAGCTTTGGAAATGGTCAGTACTGTCTACCAGCACTGGTTTCTTTGCTCATGGTTTTGAAAGTGTAAGAGATTTTGTAGCATACTGAATTTGGGAGTTTAGGCCATATTTTAAATGCAACCTCTCTCTTGCTTAGTCTTCAAAAATCCCTCAGCATCCTCTAGAAGTTTGGAATACAGGAGGTTTTGAAGATTGTAGAGATTCTTGTTTCCAAGGATGCAGATGAAGTTCCATGTTAAAAAATACCCAAGACAAGAATGCTCAGATTGCCATTGGCCATGACCTGAAATCAATTCAGTTAAAAAAAAAAAAAGTAAAAAAAGTAGAGCTCTACAGAGCCATGATTTGTGGTATTTCATAGTTCTGTAGTAATTTTATTTAAACAGATGTGGCTTCATGATAAACAGAAGAGATCAAAGAGATTTTTGATAGATGCTTTTCATGCCCTTGATGCTTTTGTGTGGCAGTGCTGGCCCCAGCTTAGGAGATGAGATTTGTGACAGACTGCAGTGTCTGAGGCCGGAGCCCACAGAGCAAGAGCTCTCCTGGAAGTGGCAATGTCACTGCTCTGACCTGGGTGACACTGCTGCCCTGGCAGATGACCACCCTTGGAAACAAGAGTGGATTTCTGACCTGCAGCTGGAGGGCTGCAGGCTTTGTTCCCTGTGTTTGTGGGCAGTTTTCCCGTGTCCTCTGGGAGTGCAGCAGGAAGCATTTGGCTTTTGAGCAGTGGCCAGGGCCAGAGCAGGGCTGTGTCCTGCCTGTGGCCAGCAGGGGATGGGATCTGCTGTGGGGGTTTGCAGGAGCCCAGCACCAGGAGCAGCACTAAAATCCTCTCCTTCCACAGGCAGGCAGGGTTCCGAGGTGCCTTTGGGAGTTTGCAGTGCCTGGGGGGACAGCCTTGGGTCTCGTCTTTATCTGGGATTCCCATTCACAGACTGGGCTGTGCAGCTTCACCCTGGCTTCCCCTTGAGTCTTTTTGAACACTTACAAAAATTGATGGCAAGTTTGGTCTCTGGGTTTTTTTGGTTTGCCCTTTTCTCCCCCGGCAGGGTCGGTGCCAAGTTTGAGGAGCTGTGAAATCATGATTTAAATGTGGAACGTGTCTAGCGCTGAATTTTTTATTCTGTAGTAATTCACAGAATATCAGACATATGTGAGGCTCAGACCTGATGGCTGTGCTTGCTCAAAGGCAGGAATGGTACAATTATCTGCCTGGGGAATTGGCAGTGGATTTGAAACCCACGTTGTGGGGCTGTCGAAAAAGTCATTTCAGCTGGCAGCAAACGCTTCTGTTGCCAGCTTGTTTGCTTGGTTGTTCACTCCAGCCTCTTTCAGGTTTTAGAAGGGCTGGGAATTCAGTCCTCTGAAATTCCTGGAATCAAAGTCTTTGTGCTCCCAAGATCCAGGCTGGCAAGGAGCAGCTCCAGGGCAGCAGTGCCAGGCAGACTCTATCTGAAACCAGAACCTTGCCTTCCTTTCATTTGCACAGAGGAGTTCAAAATGTCAGGGTTTTGTTCAGAATTCTAATAAAACCACAACTGGGAGAGTCAGAATCCTCCACAAAAAGAAATATTACCCAAGAGAGCTGAGTGGTTTTATTTGCCAAGCACTTTGTAAGTGTGTATTGGATGACATCTGAGCACTGGCTGTTGTTATTTGGATTCTGTTGTGAAACAGCAAGGAAACAGAAAACAGCAACAATGGAATTGCACAGCTTCATTTTTCCAAAGGTTTAGTGCTTGTGTTCACTGAAGTCTGAATTGGTGTTTAAAATGAGGACTTGCCTAGAGGAAATTACTTTTTTAGTGTACGTTTCACTGGACAGCAAAGCAATTACTTCCTAAATCTAGAAATTATTCTCTACTACATTATAGCAGGATTAGACAAGTTTTGGCATCTGAGCAACTTTCAACACAACATTTTGCACATAAGAAGAAATAATGCCGTTTGACAATCTGGCAGAGAGAAAACGTTCAACACTTGGATTTGTTTCCAGCCTGTCTGGGGAGCAGGACAGGGATTTCCATGGCAGAGCTGTGGGTGCCAGAACACTCAGTGTCCCCCCCTGCCCTGCACAGGCAGGTCACCTCACTGAGGGCAGGATGGGAGCCTCAGGGAAAGCTGCTCTTGCTTTCCTCCGTGTGGTTCAGCCAGCAATGAGACTGAGCTGAGGGGACAGCACTGACTGCACTCCAGTCACTCTCAAAGAAAGAATAAAGTGAACTCTTTTGGTTAATTACTTGCTTAAGGCCCATTTAGGGCAGCACGAGACTGAATCATGCTGAATTGTGCTGAAAACAGTGAAGAAAGGCTCAGATTCTGATATTCTGAATCAGGCACAAACACAAAACTGCTGGCAGGAGTTTCCATTTCCTCTGGGCAAATCCAGCATCCCCTCAGTGCTCAGGGTGCAGGGGTTTGAGCACCCTCAGTGCTCAGGGTGCAGGGTTTGGGCACCCTCAGTGCTCAGGGTGCAGGGTTTGGGCACCCTCAGTGCTCAGGGTGCAGGGTTTGGGCACCCTCAGTGCTCAGGGTGCAGGGTTTGGGTACCCTCAGTGCTCAGGGTGCAGGGTTTGGGCATCCCCTGGGTGCTCAGGGTGCAGGGGTTTGGGCACCCTGTGAGTGCTCAGGGTGCAGGGTTTGAGCATCCCCTGGGTGCTCAGGGTGCAGGGGTTTGGGCACCCTGTGAGTGCTCAGGGTGCAGGGTTTGAGCATCCCCTGGGTGCTCAGGGTGCAGGGGTTTGGGCACCCTGTGAGTGCTCAGGGTGCAGGGTTTGAGCATCCCCTGGGTGCTCAGGGTGCAGGGGTTTGGGCACCCTGTGAGTGCTCAGGGTGCAGGGTTTGAGCATCCCCTGGGTGCTCAGGGTGCAGGGGTTTGGGCACCCTGTGAGTGCTCAGGGTGCAGGGTTTGAGCATCCCCTGGGTGCTCAGGGTGCAGGGGTTTGGGCACCCTGTGAGTGCTCAGGGTGCAGGGTTTGAGCATCCCCTGGGTGCTCAGGGTGCAGGGGTTTGGGCACCCTGTGAGTGCTCAGGGTGCAGGGTTTGAGCATCCCCTGGGTGCTCAGGGTGCAGGGGTTTGGGCACCCTGTGAGTGCTCAGGGTGCAGGGTTTGGGCATCCCCTGGGTGCTCAGGGTGCAGGGGTTTGGGCACCCTGTGAGTGCTCAGGGTGCAGGGGTTGGTGTTTGAGGCTCCTCACCCAGTGCCAGCTCCCAGCTGGACAAGGGTTGGAACAGAATCCTGAGCTTGAAGAAATGCAGTTAACAAGGTTCCCTCAGCTGCTGCCCTCTCAGCAGAAAGTGAAGGAGGGAGGGAACATGGAACAGGGATTCTCCAGCAGTTACAGCGGCAGTGAGAGCTGTAGCTCAGGATTTCTCCCTTGTAGTTCAATTTCTCTACACTTCCCCTTTTTTTTAAACCACCCTAGGGCTGTATATTTTTTCTCCTGGCTCCTTTTTTACTTCATGAGGAGCTTCACATGTCTCTTAAGCAGAACTAACTTTGCATAGCTGCATGAAATCTGAAATGCCCAAGTGAAAGAAATGGATTAAGCAGATAATCTCCCATCGTACTTCAAATAATTTGAAGCATAGGGCTTTAAATAGCAATAGTTTTATATGGAGAATATTGTTTTTTAAACAGAAGGTTATATTCATGATATAGCACCAATAAATAATAATTTTCTTTCCTTAAAAGAATTTCAGAGCACTTGAAAGCTGTAGAAGAATGTCTTTACATGTAGGTTTGTCCATAAAGAAAAGAATTTATTATACATCTAATTCAAATGAATAATACTGATTTATTTCTAGTTCTTCTGTCCATTCTCCACCATTTGCTGGCATTATTTGTGACAGGGGGAAATATGTGAGGACTTTGTGTCTCCTGCCACAGGCTGGGTATAGTGCTGTAAAGGGAAAGCAGAAGGGAAAATAAATGATCTTTTGTTTAAATATCACTTTTGGCCTTCACAAGTTGTTCCAGATCAAATATTTTCTTCGAGAATTGGCTAAAAATAGACAGGAAGAATAATCCTCTGAACTGTGATAAGTATTATCATCAGAAATCAATCTCAGGAATAATTTCCACGATTAAATGTAGCGTAAATTGAAGGAGAAGAAAATGCAATTAAATCAGGCATGGGGGAGAAAGCCTGTAACAACTTTTCTGTGGAATTCAATTTCGTGTTAATTTGCTGGGAGCTTAGAAAACAGAGCAACAGTAACCCACTAATGGAGGGAAAGCATGGCTAGCGGGGGACATGCAGATTTAGGGGAGAATCAAAACCCTCTCACTGCTGTGCTAAAGGAGAAATCCAGAGCTGGGTGCTGCCCTCACAGCCTGCACCCCGAGTGTTCTCCTTGGAGGGAGGGGGAAACACCTGAGTCTGGTCCTGCAGGTGGAGGCAGGTGTTGGGTTCTGCCTGTGACGTGTTTTACAGCAGGACTGCTGTGCGTTTGGCACAGAATGGCTTTGAGGCAGATTCCAGCAGGTGTGGAACCGCCCTGGGAGCTGGATTTGGTTCTCCGGGTGGATGGAGTTTGGCACGTGTTTGGGAAGGGACACCTTCCTCCCTCCATAATTCCCAGTTCTGGGAGGCACTGGCAGCAGGACAGCACTATCTAAAATTTAGGTAATTTCAGTTAAGGAAGCTTTGTTGAACCATAGAAGGACACATGTAAAGTTCTGTAATGTTTCCTTAAAAATACGTGCAGGGAAAGCATTGGTCTAAAATACTTTGCTTTACTCATAAATCTGTCTGGTGTTTCTGTGTACCACCTTAGCTTAGCAGAGGATGAAAAATGGATTGTGCAGTCTTACTTGAAGGCTGTAATATTATCTGTTCTGAAAACAGAATTTTTGGAGCATGAAGAGCTGTTTTTGAATGATGCTTCTGGCATCTTAATCCTTAAAATTATTCAGCATATTTTTCTCATGTCTGTCTTGAAATAAAAAATTATCTTCTGTTTTCAAGTCATTTATGACTTCTAAAAATTTGGCTTAACTTTTCATAGAGATTTCCATACTTATGCAATATATTAATATAAGTTTCTGCCTAATAAAATTACTCTGAGACAGCAGAATAATTACTGATGTCACCAGAGCTCACATGAGGGTTTTTAACATTTCCATCTCTAGGTTTCTTGCTAAAAAATCTGCCAATCTTTGGAAAAAACACGAAGCTTTTTGAGCTGTGGTTGATGTTATGCCTAGGTTCAGTACATTTCATCCTTTTTTATTGCCACAAGACTGAATTTTTCACCTGCTGGGGCATGATGTTACCATGACAACAGCTGATCTTGTTTGCTGTTCTCTGCTCTTTGTGCACGGCAAGAAGGAAACATTCGGGAGAGCCGACCTGACTAATTGCATGGAAAGGATCAGCAAAACAGATCCAGGGGTGGCTCGCTCCCTGTCCCCCGGGTCACAGGTGGCTGCTGTGGGGAGCAGCACCAGCCTGGTGACAGCTTCACCAGAGCTCGGGGTCTGTCCTTGAGAGGGACAGGCTGGGCTGGGGGAGCACAGAGGGACCCGGGCTCAGGTGACCTTTGGGGACATCCCTGAGCTCCCAGTGCTGCCCTCCCTGCTTTAGGGGAGCACAGATGGACCCGGGTTCAGGGGGACCCGCAGGTGACCTTTGGGGACATTGCCAGCCCCCAGTGGTGCTCATCCATCCCTGCCTGTGTTAGGGGAGCACAGACTGACCCTGGGTTAGGGGACCTTGGGGACATTGCCAGCCCCAGTGGTGCTCATCTCTGCTGATCAGCCAGTGGAGCCCTCAATCACCTGTGGGTGGTCACTCAGAGGATGCTCCTGTGGGTGGTCACTCAGAGGATGCTCCTGTGGGTGGTCACTCAGAGGATGCCCCTATGGGTGGTCACTCAGAGGATGCTCCTGTGGGTGGTTGCTCAGGGGATGCTCCTGTGGGTGGTTGCTCAGAGGGTGCTCCTGTGGGTGGTCGCTCAGAGGATGCTCCTGTGTGTGGTTGCTCAGAGGATGCTCCTGTGGGTGGTTGCTCAGGGGGTGCTCCTGCTGCAGCCTGTCCCTGGCCAGCCCTCCAGTGCTCACAGCAATCCTGGTGGTGTTTTTCCTGAGTGATGGCCTGAGCAGCAGCACATCAAACATGGGGTAAAGTAGGGAATCTCCCAGGAGTTCAGGTGGCTCTGGTGTTCCCTCTGGCCTGTGGTGGAGGTAATGCCTCAGAGGAATGGGCAAGAAGAGAGTGAATGAAATGAGCTGGCCATGCAAGGCTTGCTATCCTCGGAGTTTTGTTGAAGTGGAAAACCACAGCAAGAAGGAATTGTTTGTGTTTCCCCATAACATCTGCTCCCAGGACACCGGTGCTTTCCAAGGCCAAGGAGCTGCTGCAGTTCCTGTGTCCCTTATTTAGCAGTGCTTTTTAAGAAGTGCTATTTTTATGTAGTGTTTCTTGTGCTAAATTCAGCCTGCTGATTAGAGGGGTAAAGCTGCATTTGTTTTCCTTTGTTAGAACAGAGTATAATTTACACGGAAAATTTCCTATTTTTAAAACGAAGCAAATCCAATTGGGAAGTGATTTTATTTAAAATGCAAGCATTTCTGAGTAGCTCCTCCTTTACCTTAAGAGTGGTAGTGGAAAGCACTCATGTCTGTTAGTTTCTCTGCAGGAATTCAATAGTTTTTAAGTGTTAACATCAGAAAATGTCCAGCTACTTCCCCGTGCTACTTGCTAACATGTGCTTCACCATGGCAATTGAGAGGAAGGATCAAATGGAAATAGTAAAACACCTAAAAAAAGTAAGACTATCTTGTTTGTTTATTTTTCATTGTATATAATAGTTTTCCACTAACTTATAAAATGTGATTTAAGTGCAACTTTCTGACTGTGGGAGTTGGTAACTGTGGCAGGCAGTGCTGCACAGATCTGTCCCTTTCTTGGCAAGGGGAGGGAACACTCAGCAGGGGCTTTGGCCCCACTTTGTCTGGCTGATGGGCACCCAGCAGTGCCAGCCAGGCAGGAGGGTGGCCCATTCAGGCAGGAGGGTGGCCCATCCAGGCAGGAGGGTGGCCCATCCCGGGCTGGCAGGAGGGTGGCCCATCCAGGCAGGAGGGTGGCCCATCCAGGCAGGAGGGTGGCACAGCCCGGGCTGGCAGCAGCAGCTCTCCTGAAGCCATTTCCTTCTCCCTGCCTGCCGCAGTTCCTCCTTGCCCAGTCCCTGCTGTTACTGGGCTCAGTTACAGGGCAGGCTGGGTTTTTTGCTCTGCCCAGGGGCACAGGTGGGACCAGAAGGGTTTAAAGGCAGTTTGCTGTACAGGCTGTGCCTCTCAGCCCGGCTCTGCTGGCCACGGGAGGTTCCTCAGGTGTACTAGTGAGGATGAGTCAGCTTTGCCTGTCAAACCCAGCTCTTGGAAGAAATAAAAAATGAACTGGAGGTGAGGAACCTGACTTTTGAAGTGAGTCATTTACAGGGCTGAAATACATGAGAAAAGATCAGGAGATGGTTAATTTTCTTTTTACGTACCTGCAGCTTACAGGTTTCCCCTTTGCTCCTGGCTGAATTCTGTTTGTGTTCCACCCAAACAGAGAACTGTCACAGGGGAGCAGAATCAGAATGTTCCAGTGCAGCCCTTCCAGGTTACTGGCAGCGATAATTCTCGAAGAAAAGGAGCTGCAAATAAATGAATAGTGTACAAGATTTTTTTTAAACAAAAATAATTGATGGATGAGCAAACTAGCACACAGGGCAACAGATGCCTTTCTCCAGGCAATGTAGAACCTTGTTACCCAGACAGTGGTGTCAGGTTGCATTAAATCTACCAAAGCCATCCTTCTACTGGGAATTTTTTAGTTATTCCTCACATCCAAAGGAGAATTTTTACTTTCGCTCTGTTGCGAGCACACATTGATGCCTTCATTTCTGCATTTCAAAAGATGCAACTTATATATGAGGTAACACAATTTATTTTTAATGTCTCTCATATTTAATTTTTCATAGCTGTTTCTTTATTAATTGTCTCATGTCCTGTGAAGTGTGTGCTGGTGTGTGAGCCTTTAAATCTGTGCAGGGCTCTGGCACCCCCAGAAACCAACACTGTTGGTGTGCATTTGGGAGGGCTGCCAATTTTCTGATTGGGTTTGCTCTTCAGGTTCTGAAAAGATCATCCTGAGTGTTGTTTTCTTAACTCCAAATGCCTGTCTGAGCTGAGAATGCCTACAGCATTCCTTGCATCCAGCAGGAAATATCCCTGCTGGTTGGAGTTCTGTCTGACACGCTCAAGACATTTCAGATTCTTTTTGCAAATGATGCTGCCTGTGGTCCTGCCAGGATGCAGCGTGACTGAGGTGTCAGCCCTTGTGTGATAAATGTAAGTATGGGTTGTGCTTCTTGTGTTTAACTTGGTCACAAAGCTTCAGCAGGGGAAAGACGAGCTCTGTGCAAGTTCTGCCTGTGTCCATTAGCAAAAGTTCATGTTGGTTTGTTTGTAGCTTGTTGGTGCTAATCTGGGACAGTACTCTCAGGTTTTTTTTTCTGGGGGAAAGTGAAATTGTTCTACAAGCAGCTTCTATGGCTTATTTTCTTATAGTTAATTTTCCACATTCATTTATCTGTAAAATTTTTGGATTCATGTAAGAGCAGTAATTAGATTGCTTCAAGCCCTTGATTCTTTATTTTTTAGTGAGCATTGTGTACAACATGATGAGAAAGGGGGTGCCAGACTGTGCAGCTAATCACTGAAAACCCAGTGCCAAGCCTGTGCAGACGGGCAAGGAGCTTGTTTGGAGGCATGCAGTGCTGATTCCTTTGCACTTGCACTTTAGTCTGCTCAGTTTGGTCAGCATTTGCCTTTACCCTGTCCTGGGCTCAGAGACTTGCCGAGCTGTCATGTGCACTCTGGCAGTCTGTGTTACAGCTGCAGTGGGTGGCTGGCACAGGGTAACTAGCAGGGGGACCTCAGCTGACCCCAGGGAGCTGCTGGGGCACAGCGACATTGTCAGAGCTGGCACGTGCAGTGATCAGAGGGAGAGCAGGGACAGAGGGCATCACGGAGAAAAAGGACAAAACTCTCATTAAATTTGTATTAAGTCAAAAGCTATTTCAATAAAAACTAGGAAGCATGAGGGAAGAGTGCGTGGTGATGCTTTCCACAGGTTTGTTTTTTGGACTGGTACTGCTTTGCTGCCGAGAAGTTTAACAGCCTCCATCACGCCAGGTTCCAAAATGAATTGTGAAACCCCACAGAGGTTCCTCTCAGGTCCAGGCAGTAACAGAGTGGTGCCTGTTGGCATGTCCCTGTTAGAATCTGGGAGAGTTACTGAACTGGGACTGGGGAAGGCAGGAGTGGAGAATCCCTGGCACTCACGGGAGGGCTGGAGGCAAGCAGCCCCTCCAGGCAGGTGCCAGCGTGTCCCCAGGCAGGTGCCAGTGTGTCCCCAGGCAGGTGCCAGCCCCTCCAGGCAGGTGCCAGCCCGTCCCCAGGCAGGTGCCAGCGTGTCCCCAGGCAGGTGCCAGCGTGTCCCCAGGCAGGTGCCAGCCCGTCCCCAGGCAGGTGCCAGCGTGTCCCCAGGCAGGTGCCAGCGTGTCCCCAGGCAGGTGCTAGTCCCTCCAGGCAGGTGCCAGCCTGGCTGGTGGCCACGCCGTGTGTTTGCTGAGCTCCTTTGTTGACTCAGGCTCTGGCTGGAGCTGGCAGTGTGAGAGCCCAGTGACAAGCGTTGCCCTGCTGTTAATGCACTCGGTGCTGGCTGCCAAGCACAGGACAGGAGATGGAAAAATGCTCTATTTGTTTAAGCACCAGGAGGGAAAGCCTTTGTGAGCAGGGAGATGGGATTGTCAAAAGGCATCTGTCTCTCTGAGAACGTGCTGGAAGTTTCAGAGCTTTTCCAGGATCCTCCTGGCCAGCTCCCCCCAGCTCACATTGCCCCAGCTCACATTGCTGGCTTTCTGTCTGTGTACTTCTGAGGCTAGAAGTTGTCCAGTAATTCCTGGTACTGTTTCAGGTCATTCTTCATCCTTATGGATTTGGTTGGGGTGGGGAGCACAGGTGGGCTTTGTCCTGGTTAATGAGAAAGAATGCTGAGAGAAATTGCCACTGTGATGAACAGAGGTGTAAGTGAAAAGAAATAGGCTTATAACCAAGGGTCAAGGAAAGTGGGATAGTCACTGCCCTAGCTGTATTCATTCCTGCCAAAATGATAAAATGTATTTTCTTTGGGTGGGACTAAGTGTGTTATCTCTTCCAAACTGTTCTGCACTCTGCAGAATTTAAGTAGGGTGTGAAAGTTGCTGGCCTAAACTGCCATCAATGACTCCTCTCCTTTCACCTCCTCACCCCTCCATTTCTGCTCAGTTCCTTTTCACAGCATTATTAAAACCTGGTAACCCATTATTGCTTGTTCCCCCAATAGCCAGCTGAGCAGTATTGATTTGCAGCAATTGCAAATTGATCCCTCGAAGCCAAATTAGAGTCAAACTAGAGTCCCTTAATGTCCAGTTGCCAAAGCCCAGGGTCCCAGAGCAGGCAGTGTCCCCTGTGAGGGGCAGAGCAGACACCACGGCACACAGACCCTAAAAAGTGGCTTTCAACATTCACTGGGACACAAGTATTTATTGCACATCCCAGGAACTGCTCTGAGCAGCTTCCTGTTATCATAACATTATTTACTGGTTTAATTTGCACCTCTGAAAATACAAGGCAAGCTAAGAGATTATTCTGGTCTCAGCCCTCAGGAGTGTCTGGCACCTCCCAACTGGCAACTTTCATAAGGAATTGAATTTAAGATATAATCTCCAACAACTACCTTTGGGAACTCGTGCGAAAACAAGAGTCAGAAGTGTCAGAGGATGCTGCTGGTTTTTCCTGAGCTCCACCTATTTTGATTTGAGTGACCTGATAAAGCATTTCCACCCTGCTAGTTTGACCTTTGACTGTGTATTTGAGTTTTATTTACTGTTCTTTTTTCCAGCTTATATTGCTGTCTGAATACATAAAAATATATTCCTGAGGCTGCAGTTAATACCTTGATCTTTGAGCACAGGTTCCTTACCTTTGACTTGCTGCATTTCTGACTTGCCTGCCACTGCAGCACAGAGATGCTCTACCCAGACTCTGAGTGTTTGTATTAGAATCTGGCTGTTTACTCATATAGAAATAGATATGCACTGAAAGTAAGGTGAAATGCGTGAATGTAAAAGTGTGTACGTGAGTATTCATTCAGTTGTTGGCTTTTGCCCTCAGAATGCCTTCTGGACACCTAAACTGCTTTATTTTCTGGGAGCCGAGTCTCTTTCTCCTCCCAGCTCTGAGTGAGGTGAGGCAGCCAAGTCTGAGCTCTTTGTTACTCCACAGGGAGATTTTTATTATGATTTTTGTGGGCACCAGGCCTGTGAAGCCAGGTCCTCTCTCTTTGCTTTACATCTTTAATCAGATCATCTACTGAAAACGTGGGGGTTTATGGCAGAGCTGCCTGGAATTGCAAATTAATCTGGTGCTTCTGCACCTCATGTTGCTCTTAACAGTTTGTTAATACCAAATAATGCAAAAACACAGCTTCCTTGAGCACTTAATAGGATGTGCTGTGATGGAGACAGAGGCCTGTGACACCTTTATTTCTGTTTTAGGAGCAGGAGCTGAAGGATGCTGTGCAGGAGAAGAGCCCCCTGAGCCTGCAGCATGCCAGCATCGTGTCCCCCCGGGCTGAGCAGCACAGCCAGGTAACACTGATCCCTCAGGGTTCAGCTTTTGTGCTTTTCAGGGTCTGTGCTGCTTTCGTGTGTGGGTCTGGGCTCCACATTAGGGGATGGTGAGCTCTCTGCACAGAGCAGGGAGACAAAACAATTCCTTCTCCAGCTGGGGACCAAGGACAAATGATCCAAATCTCAGGCCCAAGATGCTGGCAGCACTGCGGGCTGCAGTGGGCTCTGATGGGCACAGCGTGGCCACTGCTGAGTGGGAGCTGCTGGCCATGGGCACAGAGTGGCCACTGCTGAGTGGGAGCTGCTGGCCACTGTCACAGTGTGGCCATTGCTGGTGTCCCCAGGCAGAGGGGCTGAGTGGGTGCCCAGGCACTGCCAGTCACAGAATTTGGAGCTGGCTCTGCATTTGGCTCCTTTGTGTGCAGCCCCTGGGGTGGAAGCAGCCCTGAGGTTCCCTGTTGCTGACAAACCGAAATTGGTTTTGGATAAAAAGCAGAGTTATAATACTTTATGATAGGAGGCAGCCATGTGCATCACAGCATCACTTAATTTTATTCATCCATCTGTCTGCAAATTTCCCCCTTTCCTAATGTGTTTCTCTTCTCTTTATTGTTCTTTACACATTACCTTTGCTCTTTACCTCACGAGGCACATAAAGTCTCACTTGGGCAATTTTATATTCTAGCTGACACACAATAATGTGCATCATTAATGCCATGATGGCTCAGTACTTTGGTGACACTAAAAATGGGAGTCCCCTGACCATCAGCAAATGCACAACTTGCATGGTTGACAATGCTTTATTATAGGTAATGTTTGTCTTCAGGTACATTGGAAAAGTTGACCTCTGTACTTTAAATTGGTTTTAGTAGACATTTGTCACATTAGGCACTAAGTTAGAAAGAGAATTCCCTCTTACTATTGTAATGTCAGAATTTATCATTCTGTGGGTACTCGTTTCTTCACATCTATTGAGTACTGTGAAAGGCACAGAGCAAAAATTCTGGATATTTGCACTGCTGATCTCATAAACAGCCTCAATACAACCAAAAACTTGTTAAAGAGTGCTGTGTGACTTTTAACAAATTTAACAATATGTAATCCTAGTTGTGTACCCTGAATTTAACACACCTTTTGTTTTCCTCCTTGCATAAGAGATTTTCTGAGGTTTTTACCCCACACACAGAGGCTGAGGATAGATTGCGCAGTTAAATTGCATTTTATTGTTCAGAATGTGTGAAACTCTACAGCTTTGCATATGGAGGTTGGAGTAGGATTCTGACAGTTAGGGCTCAGCCCTGAAGGGGAAAACCTGCCTAAATTAATTTATTCTTTTTCACCCTTGAGAGCTGGCCTGGAAAACAGGCCAGCTTCATCCAGGCAAACGGGGCTGGGGAGTGTTTGTGAATTCTGCTGTGTGGCACTGACAGAGCCACTGCTCCTTTCTGTGCAGCTGGAGTTGGGCTCTGGGAGGGAGAGGGTGTGAGGCTGGCTGCCTCTGAGCCCACAGGTAAAGCTGGAATTGTACCTGGCTCTCTGGGTTTGGAGCTCTGCTGAGGGACACAAATCCCAGCCAGGTGTGGAGTGACTTTGTGTCCCTGGGAGTGCTGTGGCCCTGGGCTCTGGCTGGCTTCCATCTGAGTGCAAACACACCGAGTCAGGGTCTCAGGGTGAAAACACAATGGGCATTGCACACCCAGAATTATTTCCACATAAACCAGAGACTTCCAGTGGTGTTTGTGAGCAGGGCCAGCTGTGTGAGGAGCTGGCAGCTCTGGTGCCTGGAACCTGGCTCTGGTGGGGGACCAGGCTGAGGGAGCTTCCCAGCAAGAGCAGGAGCTGCTGGCTCCTGGGGATGGTTTCTAGGAGGTGCTGGATCCTGGGGATGGTTTCTAGGAGGTGCTGGATCCTGGGATGGTTTCTAGGAGGTGCTGGATCCTGGGATGGTTTCTAGGAGGTGCTGGATCCTGGGATGGTTTCTAGGAGGTGCTGGATCCTGGGATGGTTTGGGGGTGGTTTTCAGGAGCTGCTGGCTCCTGGGGATGGTTTTCAGGAGTGGCTGGATCCTGGGATGGTTTTCAGGAGTGGCTGGCTCCTGGGGATGGTTTGGGGATGGTTTTCAGGGGTGGCTGGCTCCTGGGGATGGTTTTCAGGGGTGGCTGGCTCCTGGGGATGGTTTTCAGGAGTGGCTGGCTCCTGGGGATGGTTTGGGGATGGTTTTCAGGAGCTGCTGGCTCCTGGGATGGTTTTCAGGAAGCCCAGGGCACTTCACTGAGCCCTGGCCCTCAGGCTGCCTCAAAGGAGGGCACAGTTAGTGAGGGTGAAGATGCAAGATAAATTGGTTGATGAATTGGACAGAGAAGCATCACAGATCACAATGTTCCTGTTTCTGTCATGAAGTCAGAGCTGTTTCTGGTGCACTCTATTTAGGTCAGCTGTTTTTGCCACTGGGAACACTGATGTTTTGATATGCTCTGTGAGTTCATGTATATCCCATATGTTCTTAAGCAGACTGCTTGGAGAGAGCATTAAAGTCCCATTTAAGAACAAATGTTGTCTAAAAGAGAAAAAGGAAATGATAGTCTCATCAAGCTATATGATGCCATCTGGGTTATATAAATGTGTGTATCACAGCATTCCATGCAATACACGATCCTCAGAGGAGGAAGTCCTGGTGAGAATATCCTGTGGAAATATTTAAAAATATTAGTGTTTCTGGGAGCAACAATAGTAATTATCAGGAGGAGTTTGGTAGATTTGGTTCTGTTCTTTCCAGTGCTGAAAATCAAAACCTTGTTCAAAAGCTGATCTGCCAGAAGAGAAAGTAGAGAAATTATCAGAGTCATTGGTGTGTTCTTAAGCTTTGACCAAAGGCACATTGGGATCCTAAGTGAAAGATCCTGAGATGTGCAAAATACCTGCAGTTCTACCTGTCAAATCCACCTCTTCCCAAAATTCCATCAGCAGCGTGGTAAGAACCTTCCCTGCCTGCAGGGAAAAGCTCAGAGCAGAAGGGAGCCCTGCTCCCTTGCTCCCAAAAACACTCAGAATGTGACAAGCAGTGAGGTTTAGAAAAACTTTTTCCCAGAAGTGGTCAGTTGGGATGAATTGTTTTCATCCCAAAATTGTTTTGATTGTTTTGGAGTCAGGGAGATGTAAAGTCTGACAAAATAACCTCTTCTTGTAACTTGTTCAAAATATTGTTCTTCATTAATCCTGAGGAAATGAGCTGAGAATCCCAGAGCAGAACAGGATTGCATCGTTGATCCTGACACCTCAGTGTTTCCTTTTTCCACTCCATTATTCCTCAGCAATCTACACTGACTGATCTGAGCACTGCAATGCAATACAAAGGATGCAGGAGTTAATAGATTCTGAAAATCCATTGTTTAATAGTTTCCTTCATCATAAAGAACTGAGAGGAAGGGAAAAGGAAAATCCGTGCACAGGAAAAAAAATCCTGAGGTTGACAATAATTGCATCAGTTCTTGTGGAAAAAATGATTTGTTCCCTTTTCCTCTCTTTTTTTCTAGTCCACTGCACTCCAAAGAGCCCTTCTGCAGGGCTGAATGCAAGGGCTGGCTGCAGCCATTGAGATTGTTTGGTCCATGGCAAAATTTGCAAGTTAACAAACTGCAGCCAGAAGGCAAATAAAGAGGCTGTATCAGCTTTCAAAACATTGCATTAGAAAATGGCAAAAAAACCCCAAAACAAACCCACCCCAAAACAAACAAACAAAACCAAAACAAGACAAACAAAAAACCCCCAGTAATTAAATTGGGGAGGAGGGGAAGGAATTTGTCACTTCACAATCCTGCTATCCATCAATTCAGATCTCAAACTCATAATGTGATCAGGGCTAAGAAATCAAATTTTCAGCTGATCTGAATTAAAGAAAGAACTTGTCCGTGGCAGGCTAAAGTAATTCAATGTATTTTCTTGTTTTCTGTGTCTGTTTATGAAGTAGTCACTACCACTGATGATTCACAAAATCCTGTATAAAAAGACTTGATCCTACTAAACTGATTAACATAGGACCAAGTGAATTAAATCATAAAACAAATCTTATGTTATGAGTATCTGATCCTTTAAATACCTTCTGTATATTAATGCTTTAAGGGAGAGCAAGGGGTTTATTGCAGAAGAATACTGGTTTTTGAATTGCAGGTACACTGATTTCAAGTGTTAACACAGGCTGATCATGTGTATTTGAGTTTATTCTGAAGTCAGTTTGCACTTAAAGAGTCCAGAAGAAATGTAAATTTGAGTTTATATATATATATATATATATATATAAAATATATATATTAAATATATATATATATGTTAGATCTCTGCCTCTTTATGTAGCACACCCAACTCTGAGGCCCCTGAGATCCAGAGAACTTAGAAATGTTTTGATTGTCATTCATTTTGTGCATGATAGAGTGTATTTGTTTAAATTTACATGACTTATGCATAACTCCAGTTTGGTTGCCAGACTGTAGTCCCTGCTGAAAGAAAATGTTCTGTGTGAATGAGACACACAGAGCCTTCTCCACAAGCATTCCCTTTCGAGGTCCTGTGGTTTTTTCCTATTTCCTCTGAACCTTTTCCTTTCTTCATTTTAACATGCAGGAATGTTTGTGTCAGGTGTGGTTTTGCCTCCTTTCCTTGCAGTTTGGGCAGTAACCCCATTTTATTTTTTCTAGGTAAAATCAGACTATGACCACCTTCGAGAAACCCTTCTCAGAGTGACCAAAGAACGAGATTTGGCTGTGAGGGGAAAACACCAGCTCCAAGCCAAGCTGGAGAACTTAGAGCAGGTCCTAAAGGTGTGTATAAACCCCAAATTCCACCCATCCAGCGCTCCCACTGCTCATCCATTATTCCAGGTGCTCAGCCAGGGGGTGCATTGCAAACCCAGCACTCAGTGCCCCTCTCAGTTCTGACCAAATGTGTGGAATGGGAACACCAGGTACTGCCAGGGTCTCAAACCAGCACAGAGACATTCAGAGACCTTTACCTGACACTATGAGCACTTGCATCTACATTGCACTGTACAGTTATTTAAGTCAAAATGAGAAAGCAAGGATGAGAACATGAACAAACTGCCCAGATATTTAACTTTAGAGAGCTGTGTCTGCCAACTGGCTACAAAAGATTACTGTGGCCTTTACATTCTGCACCTCTCACTGTTCTGCCTAAGAACGTCTTCAGAAAATTTCCTTTGCTGAAACAAGAATTCTCTGGTGGATGCAGAGAGCCTGGCCTTTCCTGTTCAGTGCTTGTCTCCCCTGAGCAGAGCCCTTGTGAGCTGGCAGAGCACCCTGAAGCCCTGCAGCTCCTTGTTAGCACTGAGCCATGCCCAGGCAGGTGCAGCTGTATTTCATGTGAGTCCTCACGTGCTCGGGAAATTAGTAGTCTGGAAAAACGGCTTGCAGCTTCCCAGCCATTGCAAAAGAGTTTTGAGAAGTATTTAGCCTAGTTTCCCTGTCTGAGAAGAAGTTCCGTTTCCCTTTTGGGAAATTCAGATGTATCAGCAAAGCAGAACCGGGAGGATGGAGAGGTGCTGAGCTAGCTGGCAGGACGCTGGCAGTGCCTGTGTGTGCAGCAGTTCCCCCCTGCCAGCACAGGGCTTTGATCAGAGCTCTGTGGGGACTGAATCTGCTCCTGGTGCAGCCCTGTGAGCCAGTTCTGCCCTGCACACGGGCCCTGGGAGCCTTGGCCCTGTCCTGGCATCACCCCTGCCCCTCTGGGAGCTGTGGTGTCCCTGCTGTGGCAGGGATGGGGCTCCGGGTCCTGCCTGCAGCTGCAGCCAGGCTGGGCTGGTCCCTGCCAAACCCCCCGGTGCTGTGAGCACACAGAGAAACAAGAACCATTCCAGCAGGCTCTTAAGGGCTCTCTCAGGGCAGTTTGCACTCACAGCTCTCTGGCCCCATAGTTTGAAAGAGAGCTGATAAATGCAGGATGTCCCCTGTCCCTTCTCTGCTGCTCAGCAGGATTCCTGCCTTTGGTCCCACAGATGCACTGAAGGCTTCTGCACACTCTCTTTGGAGGACAGAGCATTGTTTGACACTTGCACTGACGTGGGGAGTCCCTGCTGCATTTTTTCTATGCTCTTTTAATTGTGGGTTTGCCTTCTGGTGTAGGAACAGCATAAGTAGGAGCTCTGGAAAGGGTGCAAGAGGGAAGTGCAGGTTTACACCTTAGGAAGTTCTAAGCCAGAAGTGTTCTGCAGTAGCTCGTGTAAAATAGTAAGAGCTCAACAGTATCAAAATATGCTGTGCCAGATCTGATACTAAATCTTGATTCTTGACAGAGTGAAATTACTTTTTTTCCTGATAATTTAAGTAATGAGGAAGGCTAGTTGGTAAAATGGGTGATGTTAATTCAGGTGAGATGAGAATCAGAGCCATTCTTCTTGGTTGTTATAAAATACTGAGAACAGACATTCCCCATGAACTTTTGTACGGTATGCAGTGCAGAAATGTCTACAGGCAAACATCAAATCCTCACAAAACTCCTAGAAAACAAGCCATAGCTGAGGGGGAAAACTTACAAAATGAGAAATCTTTTTGTTGTTGATGTTTATAATCAAATATAAAATTAATAAATCCCAAGCAGAGGCCAAATGGAGAAATTTCTGCTTCTTTTGCAAACATGTCCAGGCTGAGAGATGCCAGCCTCCCTGGCTGTGCCTCTGTGCTGTGGGTAATGTGTGGCAGGTAATAACAGCTCGTTACAGGTTAGAAATGTTCTTGATAAAATTCTCTCTTGTAGACAATAAGAGATATTTTGGGCTGTTGTTGTCAATTTTCGCCATGGATTTGTTTTCCCAAGTGCTGATTTCTAATGGGTTTGTGTGTAATAACTTGGTGCTGCAGATAAGATTGTGCCTCTGCTCTGAGACTATTATGGGAATAGTGTGTAATTTGGAAAATAAAAATCTTTAATACCAGGTTCACCAGGGAAGAGATCGGAATCTAGAAAGAGATCTTTCTTAACTCCCATTTATTAAGAGGGTGTTTGAAAGTTACAGAGATGCTGGGGGAGTAATATTAACCTGTAATGAAAAAGATTTCTATCTGCAAAGGGTGTCTTGACATTGTGCAGCTTGTGCTCTTCCCAGGAACCTTTCTCATATTGCTTTGAGCCATTAGCATCAAATATACTTTAGAAGTTGTCTGGGAGTTCTGTGTAGTCCCTTTTGTCCAAACCCACCTGTGTTAGTTCTGTTCTGTCATTTTCTGTAGATAATAGGCAGAGATCAGCAAAGGTAAGCTGTTTCTTTTGAGTCAGCATTTGCAAAACAAATCACAGCAGCATATCCTAGATAAAGGGGCACTTAGGGAATTGTCAAAGTAATTCTTTTCCATGCTTTAGTTTGTCAGCAAAATGTTCCCTAAGAACTGCTGGATGGAATGGGTCCTGCTCACCTGTGCACCCCGGGGCCACGATCCTGGCAGTGTCACAGCCCTGGATCCTGCCAGGGAATGAGCCCTGATCCTGGCAGTGTCACAGCCCTGGATCCTGGCAGTGTCACAGCCTGGGACCTTGCAGTGTCACACCCTGGATCCTGGCAGTGTCACAGCCTGGGACCTTGCAGTGTCAGAGCCCTGAATCCTGGCAGTGTCACACCCTGGATCCTGGCAGTGTCACACCCTGGATCCTGGCAGTGTCACAGCCTGGGACCTTGCAGTGTCAGAGCCCTGGATCCTGGCAGTGTCACACCCTGGATCCTGGCAGTGTCACAGCCTGGATCCTGGCAGTGTCACAGCCTGGGACCTTGCAGTGTCAGAGCCCTGAATCCTGGCAGTGTCACACCCTGGATCCTGGCAGTGTCACAGCCTGGATCCTGGCAGTGTCACAGCCTGGGACCTTGCAGTGTCAGAGCCCTGGATCCTGGCAGTGTCACACCCTGGATCCTGGCAGTGTCACAGCCTGGGACCTTGCAGTGTCAGAGCCCTGAATCCTGGCAGTGTCACACCCTGGATCCTGGCAGGGACTGATGTCCAAGCCCTGACCAAATTCAAACCCCATCTGATTTCCCTCCTGCCCCTCAGGGATGCCAGGCAGGTTTCTAAGGAGGGAACAGTGCATCCCTGGCCGTGGCAGCTGGTATGGGTGCAGCTGGGGCTGTCCCAGTGCCCTGACAGCTCTCCTTCTCCTTCTCTCCTTCTTTTTCTCCTTCCCCTTCCCTGGCACAGCACATGCGAGAGGCTGCGGAACGGCGGCAACAGCTGGAGCTGGAGCATGAGCAAGCCTTGGCTGTCCTCAACGCCAAACAGCAGGAGATCGAGCTGCTGCAGAAGGTACGTGGGGACAGGGACTGGGGCAAGACAGGGACAGCCAGGAGATCGAGCTGCTGCAGAAGGTACGTGGGGACAGGGACTGGGACAGGCAGGAATTGAGCTCCTGCAGAAGGTATGTGGGGACAGGGACTGGGACAGGCAGGAATTGAGCTCCTGCAGAAGGTATGTGGGGACAGGGACTGGGACAAGGACACGACAGGGACTGGGACAGGACAGGGACAGAAAGGAGATGGAGCTGCTGCAGAAAGTACATGGTGACAGGGACAGGCAGGAATGGAGCTCCTGCAGAAGGTATGTGGGGACAGGGACAGGCAGGAATGGAGCTCCTGCAGAAGGTATGTGGGGACAGGGACAGGCAGGAATGGAGCTCCTGCAGAAGGTATGTGGGGACAGGGACAGGCAGGTGGGACCACGAGCTGCAGGGACAGAGGAAACGTGGTGGGATGGCTCTCCTGGTTTGGAGGGATTCCCAGCCAGGGAATTGCCCCTCCATGGCACTGCTGCTGCACTGGAACAGGGGGTGCTGCCTGTGCCCAAGGGGTGATAAATGCTCCTGCTCCTGCCAGTGAGCAGTCACTAACCTGGCCCCACTCTGTCTGAGTTCCTCTGTTCGGGGGTGAGGGTGGCACAATCTCATGGATTTCTTTGGTATTTCCATTGCTTCCCTCCATCTTTGTGCATCTCTTAAATGTCACAAAGGAACGCGGGCTTAATTTCCTGACAATCCAAATCCGAGGTCTCTGCCATTTCCAGCATGTTGTTAACATTCTCACTGGCACATCAGTGTTTTGGTAGGATTGCTCTGGCCTCCTCTTCCACACATGCAACTCTTTCTCCAGTAAATTAGGTGAAAGAACGTCTTGTCAAGGTACTGACACATCAGAGGTCATCTTCCTTTTCAAGAATGTGTCATGTTTGTGTGGCAAGGGTTTGGTGTCCAGCCAGCATCAGCCCAGCACAGAAACTGAACAGTTAAATACAGTTAAATACCTCATTTCCAAGGTCATTCTCTAATTCACAAATCACTTTAAGACTTTCTTTTTCACACTGCAATTTCTCAGTATTCATTATAATACAAAAACCATGATGTTGAGTTTCAGTCTTGCCAAAGTCACTTAAAGCTGCAATTGTCTCAGTGCTAATGTTGATTTTTCCAATTGCTGGACTAGATTAAAACACAGAAATAATGCTGCTAATGATAATTTGGTAGAGAATTGGCACGGAGGGACCTTCTCAGCAGAATAAAAGATGTATCTAAAATAGTTGCTTGAAATAGAAAGCTGTAGTTGACCAAATGAAATCTTCCAGTTAATTTTCTTTTAGTCTTTCTCAATAAGTGTACTTAGGCACACTGCAAAATGCCATTTCTAGTTATATTCAGCTGTTATTATTAGAACTGCCTCATAAATTTTGGACTTAAATTTCCTGGCAAAGGAAAGAAATCAAAGGAAGATACAGCATTTCTTGCTAATTTTTGTTACATTCTCCTAATAAATCCTCCTTTGGATTGGCAGCAGGAGACAAATCTGTGTGCTCCTCTCCCTGCAGTGCCTGTGCTGAGCTGCAGCGTGACAGGCACTGAGCACAGCCCGGGCTGGGTTGGATTTGGTGCTTCACCCAGTGCAACAAGCTCAGCAGATAAATATTTTAAATAAATCTGTTACCTAAGGAACTATAACACATCACTGCCAGCTTTAAACAGGAGCTGCTGGCTCACATTTCATCCAGAGCTGGCCTCCCAATGGACTCAGTATGTGTGTGTTAAATTCTTTTTTCCCTTTTTGTTATTGGAGTCATCTTTATTTGAAGCAGTATTTCCAAAGGGAAGTAGGAAGTGTGGGCAGTACCAGGATGGCATTTCCCAGCACATCTTGGTGCCCTGTAAGGGGGCTGGTGAACCACCAAACTGTGCACTTGAGGGCAGAGCCACTCACTGCTATAGCCCCCTGCATTTGCTGTCACATTTTGAATATAAATAAAAGTTCATTCTCTTTTTAATACATGCACAGGCTGATCAGATTTTTCAGCCTAGAAGGAAGAACACAATATTGTCCATGGAGCTTTTGTGTTGATGGGGACTCAGATGGTCTTTTTCTGTGAGAAAACCTTAATACAAGGCAGTTTGATGTTCAGGAGAGATAGCTATTGATGCAGGTTCTGTCATCATTTATCCACGGCTCAGGCCCTGGGCAGATTTTATTAAACTTGTCCTGCTGGATGACTCCAGGCTGTCTATGGCCTGCTGTCACGTGTTTGCTCTGCTCCTGGAGCCAGCCCTTGTCCCTGCTTGCAGCCAGACTTACTGCAGGGACATGGGCAGGAGTGAGCCGTGGTGTGGGGACAGGGGCACTGCCACCCTGCAGGGACACGGACAGGAGTGAGCCATGGTGTGGGGACAGGGGCTCTGCCACCCTGCAGGGACACGGACAGGAGTGAGCCGTGGTGTGGGGACAGGGGCTCTGCCACCCTGCAGGGACACGGACA
>VXAX01005715.1:149344-163851 GCA_013399835.1 Leptocoma aspasia
GGGTCTGTGGTTTCGGGTCTGTGGTTTGGGTCTGTGGATTTGGGTTTGTGGTTTTGGTGGTGACTTTATGGCCTGAGCCAGCTCCCACTGAAGGATTAGGGCAGCCCTGAGCCATGTGGTAAACCAAATTAAACAGAGCTGCATCCATGTCCATCCTGGGACTGTCTGGCACATTAAATTAGACAGTCTGTGGGGTGTTGTCCTCCACTAAACAGGAGGGTTTTGTGACTTTCCTCTGGTGAGGAACGTGCAGAATGATACTGTTGTCAACAAAATTTGTGCTTATCTCGGGCCACTTTCAATAAGGGAGACAGTGAAAACTTAAATGGAAATAAAATGAAGATAACCCAAAGTTACTGAGTGCTATTTATTTGGTTTAAGGTTTAGACTTTTCCCAACCAAAATTTGATAGCTGATTTTCTGCCCTTATTTATTCCCTTTTTTTGTCTTTGACTCAGTAGATTGTACCTGAGATGCTGCTCTCCTTTTCAAACAGCCTGTCTCGTGGTTGCCTTGTTTTGTGAGCTGTTTACTTTGGTGATAAATCCTGTTGCTTCATTAAAAGAATGAGCTTAATTTTTGCGTTGCTTTCTCCCAGCTGCTCTGGGAGGTTTCTGCACCACGAGCCCTGCAACGCACACAACAAACTGCATTCCAGTTTGGATTTGGAGGCTGCAGGGAGAGGTGGGGCTGATGTGCAGCGTGGTGAGGTGCTTGTGCTGGCCCAGCACAGAGCCCAGCCTCGCTGAGGTTCAGGCTCCCAAAATAAGGATTTATTGCAGGCTGGGAGTGCTGGCACAGCCAGCCCTGCTGGAGGGAAGCTGGGTGTGAGGATAAATGTGCTGCTCTACGTGCTTAGAGCATATTGTATGTGGCATGACTAATTCATTTTCCTTCTTCCTCCTTTTCCCTCTGTTTCCTTTTCCACAAAACCAAGGCTCAGGTTGAAGCTAAGAAGGAACATGAAGGAGCAGTTCAGTTGCTAGAGGTAAGATCCTCTGGGTTCCCTTGGCTTCCTCAGGTCCCTCTGAACAGGATAATTTACAGTACCATCACTTGCGAGCGTTTCAAGCAATATGCAGGCAAATAGGGGTTTTTTTTTCTCTTCTGGTGTAATTGCATCCTTTAAGATTTATAATTCAGTTAGGAGTGCATTAAGCTGAGCTGTTGGAAGTGATGTATGTTTCTCTTTTGGTACCATTTTTTGTAAAATACTATTAAAGGGAGTGATTAATGATGAGAATTTTGATTTGTTAGGCGGGAAATACAGCAGCAAATACCAATCAGTTACCCAGGGTTCCTAATTAAATACTGTCTAATAAACATAAAGCAACATGTCAAAGAAGCAGAAATTGTAAACCTAGTGAAAGGATTGAGATACTTCAGAAACCTTCAAAGGGTGTGTTGGAAAGAGAACACTTCATTTTTCTGCCTGAGGAAAAGGCATTAAATACCTTTAAGTGTTAATGTACATATCCTAAAGAACATGCAGAAATATGATTGATAATAGCAAGTGCATGGTCAATATTTCATTTAGAAATTTGCTTTTATCTAAAAGTAATTTGCAGGCTTTTTACCTTCCCACAGTATTTCTGTATGTACTTGCTGGCCATGCCTTGGTCACAGGTGGTTTTTTTCCTGGTGCATTGATCAACTTAAAAAATAATTAAAGCATTTGTTTTTTATTATCTATAAAAGTTAATATTCCCATGGAGTGTGTTTTACTCACAGGCTTTCATTATCATAATATCTGTTAAGTTTGTTTTAGCTTCCAGACTACAAGCTGAAGTTTTTATTTAGTGCCTGGTGGAAAGTATTTGATACAGGAAAACAGAGACAAGACAGGCAAGAGGTTATTTACCCCCCTCAAGCTGAGCACAATTCTTATTTAGCTGATTTGTCTGCAACCTCTGATTTGCATAACCCCAACAAGATTTCCAAAGCTTTTGCTTTTTATTGCCACAAGCACATTATTTTTTAGTGTTTTGTTTAATGTGCCTTTTGCAGTTTCAGATCAGCAGCAGTGTTGATTTCTGTAGCATTGTTTGTGCTGATGCATGTTTTTACATGTGTAGCTGTTCTAATAGTCTTTGCTTTGAAATGTAAAAACAATTATTCAAAACTGTTTTTATTTCTTTGTTTATTTCACATCTCTTTGTTTACTGTGTCTTGTTTGGGATTTATTGCTTTGCACTTCATCCAGAACACCTTGGACAGCATGCAGGTATTTTAGGGCATAAATTCTCCTTTCCCTGTCCTGAATCCTGCACTTCTCCCTTAAAATCCGTATGAGAGCCCTGCCTCACCTTGCATGGGATGTGCTAGAACCATTGTTATGCAAGCATGCTTTGCATTTATTGGCCTAATACCAAATCACCAAAATCAGGATACTTTTTCTACAAGAAATCAGTCTGGGCATGGTTTAATGAGAACTGGGATCCTGGTTTTCAAATTCCTCACGAGCATGCCCAGTAGGAATGGTTTGGTGGTTCCCTCAAGACTGTAACTTTCTGACTGTGTGGATTCTGTCTGAATTCAGATTGTTCCTTTGCCAAAGCAGAGGCTGTTGTATGTGACATTTTCACCTGATTGGAGCTGCCCAGTGAATTCCATTTGCTGCTCTGCAAACAGTGAAACTGCGAGATGATGTCTGCAGATTAATTAGCAGAACGTGCTAATTACTGCTCTGAATTCAAACCTGCCCACCTGGAAAGTTGCTGATCCCTTCACCTGTCCTGTGTGCACAGTACCTGTCTGTGATGGACCAGGTCTGCTTCCCTTTCCATTCCTGAGATTCTGCTGGAATTTTAGCAGCTGTGTGAGGAGCTGGCAGTGCCAGTGACAGACATTCAGCCTGCTCCTGCAGGAATTCTCATCTCCAGCCCTGCTGCAGCAGCTCCAGGGGTCTGGGACACCTCTGTGCCACCCTGCTCAGGGCAGGAACTGTGGCACAGGATGAAAATTCACAATTCTGAGCCTGTGAGCACAGATTAAATAACAGGAACTGTGGCACAGGGTGAAAATTCACAATTCTGAGCCTGTGAGCACAGATTAAATAACAGGAACTGTGGCACAGGGTGAAAATTCACAATTCTGAGCCTGTGAGCACAGATTAAATAACAGGAACCAGGGCATAGGGTGAAAATTCACAATTCTGAGCCTGTGAGCTCGTCTTGCTCTGCAGGGTCAGACCCGAATTTGTGATTTTCTGCAGGGAGGTGAGGCTGGCTGGCTGACAGCAGAGCAAGCACATGCCTGGAGCCAAGGAACAGGCTGAGCATGGGGAAGCCTCCTGGTAGCTCCATCGTGGCTCTTATGGCAAATTTTCTTTATAAAGTGCCAGCTTCGTGCTCACTTCTAACTCACAACCCTACTAAAAATACAGCAGTAAAGGCATTTTTCTTCCAGGCTTCCTACTGTCGTGGGAGAACTTGAAATCTCTACATGCTCAGAAGACAAGGCATTTACTGCAGTACAAATAATTTTTAAGTTATTAAATAATACTTTTTCAAAAATACTTGTAAGGCAGCCTTAGCTTCTTGTCGAGGTCTGGATTGTGATGCTTTTATTTTTTATTTTGTGCTAGAGTTTCCATAACTGCTTGTGGAAAGGTCAGTAATATTCTTAGAGAGCTGAATAGCTCATCCTTAAGCTTTCCATTGGAAAGTGGGAACCAAAAAACCCCAGCCAGTTTTCTTTGTTTGCTTGGTGTCCTTTTGAAGCTGTGCATAGATGCCATTTTCATGCAGCAAATTAACAAGTAGCAAAGCCTGACATTTCATTTGCTCAAAACCACTGCGAAAAAATGCAAGACAAAAACCCCAAGCATTTCATCTTTGTGCAAAACTCCCACAATGTCTGATTCTTACTGTTCTTCATTTCGTAGCCAATCAGATGGGTACCTTGAGGTTTCTTTTGCAGAAATAAATTAATTTGTGTGTTATGAATGCAAGGAAATGATATCTTTAAAATTCACTCTAACTTTAAAAAAGTATTTGTCACAAGAAAAGGAACAAACAGTGCCACCTTGTATAGTAGAACATTTGGATTTTGGGGTTTTTCTGGGTACTGTAAGTATTTTCCTTTAGCTAGGATCTTTTTATAGGTGGTATGTAATACATGTTGTTTTCTTGATATATAAAATGTATGTGGTGTAAGTTTTTCTTACACCAACAGGGGAATGTTTTTTTCCTTTAAAAAAACCACAACTCCTGGTTCAGTTGAATGACTTTAATTGCTATCCAGACTTCCTTTGTTAGTACAGTTGCTTAACTAAGCACAACAGGGGTTTTAATGAAGGAAGGTGATGTTTGCTCACCATAAAGCACCGGACTGGGAATCATTATTATATCCTTAATTTAGCTGCTCCAGTGAATGTGCAGATTTGGATAAAAGGGGGTTTCATGCTGTAGAGTCTTCACTACTCTTTATATGCTGGCAGTCTGACCTGTAGAAACCCCTGAGCTCCCCATGCCCTTTGTCACTGCTTTCAGCCAGGGAGTGTGCCTGACATCCCCCCATCCCCTTCTCACACCAGAAATTCAAAATTCATCCTGTGCAGGCAGATTCCCAGGTCACAACAGAAGCTTATCTTTTAGACTCTGTTCTGTTAAAGCCTGATGCCTCACTCAAACATTTGGCCTGATGCCAAATTCAAACAAAACTGTTATATTTTGGTACTTCTCCCAGGCTAACAAAAGCTTCTTCTTGGCTGCTGCCTGGAGCACCTCGGTGTGGTTTGGCTTTACAGTGAGCAGCATTGTTTTTAAGAGCAGTTCAGCCAGTGGCTGGGCCCAGATTCTGCAGGAGCCACTGGGGGTTTTCTTGTTCTTGCTGGGTTTTAATACACAAACGTTAATGTAGCAGTTTAGGAGGCTTCAACTTAATGGCAGAAGATGGGCAAACCTCAGAGGTACACCTGCTTTTACAGAGAGCTGGAAAAGCTCTCAGAACTGACACTCAGTGAAGAAGTCACAGAACTGTAGGATCTCCTTGCAGGTGTTGCCAGCAGTGACTTTTTTAGCACTGCCAGAATATCAGATGAGGAACTTCCCCTTTGGAAACAGGTGCTGAAAGCAGAAATCCCCTCAGTGTTGCAGGGCTGCCCGAGGGCTGTGTTCCGAGCACGGTGAGGGTGGGAGGGAGCTCTGGGGCTGTTTGTCCCACACCCTCTGGCTGTCCTGGCTCCCTGGCACCCACAGCAGCTGCCCTGGCACCCAGAGGAGCTGCTGTGGCCCCCTGGCACCCAGAGGAGCTCTCCTGGCCCCAGAGGCGGTGGCCAGGCTGGGCTCAGCACGCTGTGTCCCGCAGGCCAAGGTGCGGGAGCTGGAGGAGAAATGCCGGACGCAGAGCGAGCAGTTTAACCTGTTGTCCCGGGAGCTGGAGCGCTTCCGGCAGCAGGCGGGCAAGATCGACCTCCTCAGCAGCAGCCCCCTGGCCCCCCCGGGGCTGGCCGGGCCCCCTGGAAAATCCCTGGCCCAGCTGATGAACGGCATCGCCACCTCCATCGGCAAAGGTAAGGAGCCCGTGCCGGTGCTGCCAGCCTGTGGTGGACAAACACAGCACAGAACTGCTGATGTCAACAGCAGCAGAAAGATATCGGGGGCTGTTAAGGGTTATGTGAGTCTGAAAACCATTTTTTAAACTCTGTTTAAACCATCTGTTCATGTCCTCAACCCTGTTGAGGGGGAAGGATTCAGAGGATTCCACAAGAACCCACTCCTGTTCTGTTTGGTGACACCCTTACCTTCCACAGCATCTCCTCACCTTCACTGAGCTTGTTCTGGATTTGTCTGGGTGCTGCTGTTGATGCCTTCAGTTTTAGCTTTCGTGTTTTCCAGACTCTGTGCTGCATTAGCATATAACTCTGAACTTCATATCAAGTGTCAGCAAGTTCTCCTCACAGCTCAGTCACACACAACAATCCTTTTCCAGCCCCAGAACCAAGGACACGCTGCAGCTCCAGCCCCAAAAAGTGCAAACAGAGAATTGAGGAGAGAAACAGGGAGGATGAGGCTGCATAACCTGGAGCTGGAATTGGACAATTAACCCCAATATTGACATGGACCAAAACTTATAAAAGTGTGAAAACTCCTGACTGAGTCCATCCTGGGTGTAGCCCTGGCCAGGCTCTTGTGCTGCCCAAGGTGCATCCTTTGAAGGCCCTTTAATAAATCCCTACATTATTCCTTTAACTCTGTCCAGCCTCTGTTCCAGGTCAGCCTCTCCAGGCATCACTGCGAGCAAAATTCTCGCTAATTGTTGTTGAGAGTAGTGATAAGAAACTTGTTCAGAGTTAAAGTTGTGTATTCTTCATGTAAAAATGCACCTCTCTGTGAGCAGAAAGACTCTCTGCATGCACAGGTTTGTTGGAAACCCTTCCCTATCTCAGGGGCAGGAGCAGATTTATTCTCTTGTTGAAGGAGGAGTTAATGGGGAAAGAAAGCACAGAAACCCACACACTGCATTGCCATTACATAAAAAACCCATTTAAATAGAGCTGGGTAGAAAATGAGGGAACTGAATGGAGTATTTTGACAGACATGAAAATGGTTTGGGCTCAGTTTCATTTGTGCAACAGAAATGATGCACTTCTCCATTAAAACTTGAAAGTGAAACTTTTCTAAAAGCAAAGAGTAGTTTCAAGAGAAATGGAGAACATAAAGTTCTCCAAACATAAAAACAATAATAAAAAAAAGAATTTATATCTGTATTGATGTTCTTACACTTACAGACCCCAGCACAGTCAACAGTGTGTGTTTATCCAAGATCTGTGCTGAACTTTCACCAGGTCATCTCCTGTTGCCAGAGGCAACGGCTCTCCAAGTGCAGAGCTTTGTAAACCATCCATTATTCATAGGAAAACTACAAAGATCGAGGCAAGAGGTTACCTGAGGACACTTAAAAACAGCTTCCATGTCAATTGCACTTTAGACTGGGTGTTATTCCATGTGAATCACATGTTAGATTGTGTGTTATTCCATGTCAATTCCACACTAGATTGTGTGTTATTCCATGTCAATCCCATGTTAGATTGTGTGTTATTCCATGTCAATTCCACACTAGATTGTGTGTTATTCCATGTCAATCCCATGTTAGATTGTGTGTTATTCCATGTCAATTCCACACTAGATTGTGTGTTATTCCATGTCAATCCCATGTTAGATTGTGTGTTATTCCATGTCAATTCCACACTAGATTGTGTGTTATTCCATGTCAATCCCATGTTAGATTGTGTGTTATTCCATGTCAATTCCACACTAGATTGTGTGTTATTCCATGTCAATCCCATGTTAGATTGTGTGTTATTCCATGTCAATTCCACACTAGATTGTGTGTTATTCCATGTCAATCCCATGTTAGATTGTGTGTTATTCCATGTCAATTCCACACTAGATTGTGTGTTATTCCATGTCAATCCCATGTTAGATTGTGTGTTATTCCATGTCAATTCCACACTAGATTGTGTGTTATTCCATGTCAATCCCATGTTAGATTGTGTGTTATTCCATGTCAATTCCACACTAGATTGTGTGTTATTCCGTGTCAATCCCATGTTAGATTGTGTGTTATTCCGTGTGAATCACAAGTTTGATTGTGTGTTATTCCGTGTCAATCACAAGTTTGATTGTGTGTTATTCCGTGTCAATCACAAGTTTGATTGTGTGTTATTCCAAGTGAGGAGTGTGATCAGCATCACCCAGGCTGGAATCACTTCAATTGTCCTGCAAAGAAACAGTTGTCAGGTCGTTCTCATTGCTTACAAATTCCCCCGCAGTTGGAAATAAGTATGAAAAGGAGCTGGAAAAGTTAAATGGTCTCGCCTGTTTTTCCTCAGCTTGCAGAGGAGCTCTGAGGCGCAGGCCCTGAGATGAGGAATGATTTCCCTGCTGCTGCAGAGGAGCTGTCAGTGCTGAGCCCGGTGTGACACCAGGGCAGCAGCAGCTGAGGTGACATCCCTGTGTCATTCCAGCTCAGTGGTTTGTGAGCCTGGGTGTCCTGAGCAGGGCTGGAGCTGCTGGCCCCGTGGTGCCCCAGTGCTTGGGCTGCTCTGGAGCTGCAGCTCTGCCTCAGGGCACATTAAAGGGCACTGAATGGAGAATCACAAAGACATTTCCCAATAGACTTCCCAATAAGAATTTAGTAGAAATTTCCTTCATACCAACAGCTATAGCTCCTCGTGTCTCCAAGGACAGGATTTTCAAAGCAACAATTAATTTAAAAGGAAAGGTAATTAGGTATTGAGCTGTCCTTTAGGCAGAAGTGAAGGTCCAGCCTGTATCACTGCCATTGATTTAATGAAAGATGAAAATCAGCTAAACATCCTTTAGGTACTCAGTCAAACTCTCCAGGCTGATTTATATATACTTATTCTTATGCTAATGGAAAAACCTTTTTAAAAACTTCAAAACATGCCAAACTGAAATCTCCCAAGTAACCCTTAAGTAAAACCACAGCAAGCACAGCCAGGTCTGCACCCAAGGCATTTAAGGGCCTTCCTCTCTAAACCTTTTCTCAAAACCTATTGATTTTTATGGGACTTGGAATTCAGGGCCTGCAGCACTTGTGTGTAAACATCAGAACTGCTTGGACAACATTCATCCCCAGTGTGAATGCACTGATAACAATAAAGTCATGTTTGAGCCAGTGGGCAGGATTTCTAATTATTGGAATCAGCCCTTTCTCAAGAATGATGGTAGAGTACAGCAAGTGCCTCAAAGCAGAAGTGTAATTATTTTTATTATGTGTGAGGAAGAAAGAACACGAGAGGGAACACAGGGACAGCTTTCAAAGCAAAGCAAAGGATGGAAATGAGATCAGTTTATGACCAGCTGCTTTGCCTTAATTGGTGAGGCTTGAATGTATCAGGAAATGAAATAAACCTAGCCAGGATTGATTAGAGCATTGAAAGTTCACTTTAAACGTACAATAATGTCACAATCACATATAGAAGCCTTAAGATTTATTATTCATCAGTTAAGAGGCTCATTTAAATGGCCTTTCTAGATAATTTAGGTAGTCCATATGGAATCAGCAATTGCAATAAATAACATGGAGAGTCTAATTGTAATGCAAGCATGGGCAGATTTAATTCTCCTGAAACATTTAAATTAGAATTAGATCTGGTTCTCTTCCTTTTTCCTTGATAGGGTGTTCTTCAGACTTCCTTAACAAATATTTGCCAGTCATAGGAAAATAAGGGCCATATTAAGCATATATGGATTTTAAAAGACTTCATGGACAAAACCCCTGTGGCTTTATAAGGTTCTTCTCCAGTATTTAAAGAAAAAATAAATTCTAGCTGCTGCTGCTGTGTGTTCTGATGAGCTGACCTCTTGTATATTTTATTTTCAACTCTGTTTTTTTTCCAGAGGGAGAATACAAAAGGAAAGGTGTTTTACTGGGGTTTTTTATCTGTTGGTTTGTTTTCTTTTTTGTAGGTTTCCAGTTAACAAACTTTAAAACAGTCTGCAGGTCTGATTCCTCCTCATTCTGCTGTTCAAGCCCAGGGCCCTCAGTGTAAATGCCTTGGAAGAATGAGAGAACCAGGTTTAAGCAGTTTCTTTTTTTGGAGGCAAACTCAGGGCAGTTTTTGAATGCAGCCTTTTTTTCTGTACTCCTGTGTTCCCAGCCTGCAGGAGCAGACATCCTCTGCAGGAGTGAGCAGGAGATCCCAGATCCTCAGGAGGAATGTGCTTCCTGCACTCTGAAGCTCAATTTTGGTTTGGTTTTTTTTTGTTTTGCAAAGGCATTACTTGATGATGCTTGTGTTTATTTTTCAACCCAGCCATGGCTCTACTTACATAGAACCACATGAATTTACATAGAATATTTGTCTCATAACCTTTTTGAAAGGCTCCTCTGCAGAATACACAGGAACTCAGTGCTAGAGGTGTTTGATAGGGCATATTTCTGACACAAAAGTCTGTTCTTCTCTCTTGCTGTTGGATATTCAGTGCCTCTGCTGGGCAGGGAGGTGTCTGTGAGGAGTTATCAGCACTAATTACTGAAATCAACCCTTTCTCAAGAATGATGGTAGAGCACAGCAGGCTCTTCAAAGCAGAAGTGGAATTATTTGGGGCCAGAGATGTGCCCAGGCCCTTCATGCAGTGACAGCCACCACCCACCTTTCTCTCCTATGTGTTGAGGACTCAGGGTAAATTTTATGTACCTTATTTTCCAAGTGAAAAAAAAAAAGACAGATCCATGTCTCCCAGAATCTTGATGTTCCTGGAGCTCCTGATAATGTGTGTTCCTGTGCTGGTTATTATCCTATATGGAGGCAAAGCAAGGGCTGCATTGCCCTAGAACCTTCCTCCACATTTTGTACCTAGTGCCAGTAATTTAAAAACAAAGCCTGGAGAATGCAGGAGGTCTGAGACCAACCAGAGGCTTCCCTTGAATGAATAATCACAGCTGGCCCAATTATTTACAGCTTGGTGCTGACAGGCTGAGATGGCAAACATATTAACAGCAAACAGAAGGAGCTAAATTGGCTAAAGGTTCCTGAACGGGGAGGACTTTGCTGTTATAGATGTGAGAAAGGTTCCAAGAATAAAACATGTGCCCTTTTCCAGCCTGGGGACTGCTCTAAGTGGGGCTGGTTGTAATTAATCTTTTGTGTGGTGAGTTGTATATTTCCCTCCTGTCAATGTGCTTAAGCTGGCCTGCTGTAAATTACAGTGATGCACAGAAAATTAATCATATTGGGTTAATGAGCACACCAGAAAAACCCTCTGATGGTATTCTTGGAGCTTTTTCTCCTCTGCAGTGAGAACAAAGAGGTTCCTCTGATAATTCCTGGTGACCTGGACTGGGAATATTGCAATTCAGTAGCAAAACATTGGGAGAGGAAATGCTGAACCTACACATATTCAGGGGCTGGGAAATGAGAGCACAGGCTCGTTATGTTAATGAGAGGCAGAATGCACTCTGCACATCCCAACGTGCAGCAGCTCACTGTGCTCTGCTGCAGGTAAAATCTAGCTCAGTTCACAGCTCCTGCTTTGGGCACTAAACCAACAGTAAAGGGTAAAATGTACAAGTGGTTCTTACTCAGCTTTTTTAGTCTCTCTTGCAGCCTCAACCACGTTGTTCCTTTTGCTTGTCTCACCTCTGGTTTTCACCTGAGACAGGAGGAGATATGAGTGCTCAGCCCCTTGTGGGGCTATTCAACGTGCAGTGCAATCTGTCGTTTCTTTTCTTCTAAACTGTTCTTAAAAAGCACAGTAAAAATATTCCAGAAGGATTTTTGGAGATTTTTCCTTTTGCACAGTCTTGATTTCCATGTTTTAGGAACTGGAGAGATGGCCCTGGGATCAAATTAATGTGTTTAGTGCTGGTGTCAGTGAGGAACTCCTGGGAAATATGAAGCAGGTGCTCCTGGCACTTCCTGCCTGCCAAAAGTCAAACAACTTCATTGCAAAATGAATATCCTGCCAACTAGATCACTGGTGTTCCAGTCTCTTTTTTAGAAGACAGATGTAGGACTTGCTTCTGATTTCCAGTATATGACAGAGTCCCCAGAAGAAATGAAGGCTCCACCAGCAGCTCTGTAGTGCCAGTTTGTGACACAGCATGTCTCATAACTTCCCCAGACACACCAAGGGGCTCAGGACAAAGGTGGACTTCTTTTCACTGGGGAACTTTACCTTTGAGTTCTCTGAATGGAAATGCCTTCACTTGCTGTGTTATCTTCTGTTACATGTTGTTGGCTTAATCAATTTACCAGAAGTCTGGGAACTGGCAGGCTGAGCTACTGCAGTCTACCCACCACAGTCTTCTTCTTGAATGGTTTTTGACAGGAGAGGAAAATAACCTTCTGCTGTGGATTGGCAGTGTTTCTGCTTGAGAACCATTCCTGATTGCTGTGTGTGTTCTGTTCACTGCCAGGTCATGAGAGCCCTTCTGGAAGTCGCTGTGTGATTTCAGAGTTCATCCGACCCCTTCAGATATCTGGAGACAAACCAGAACAACTGTCTGTCAAACCTACATTCCTGTCCAAGTCAAGATCTGGGACCCCAAGATGCAGATTTGATTCAGACGTGAGTCTTTCTGAATTTTTTACTGGAAAAGTGGTTTATGGCTGAGGCTCCTCTGCTTCAGCAGGCTGTTGCAGGTTGATCCGCCTGCTTTTAAAAAGTCAAGACATGAATGTTCTCATTTTCTGAGGCAACTTGGGAACATGATCAGTGGGAATTTGAGTGATATTTTCAAAGAAGCTGCAGTTGCTGTCCCAGTTACACAGGAGGAAAATCAGATGTGTGAGGAACTCTCACTTCTCTGAAGATCTCAGCCCCCAGTGCTGCACACAGAGCATTTCAGTGCCTCTGGGCGAGGGGCAAAGCAGCATTTCTGCTGTGTCTGCTGTGGGGCAGGGCTGTGGCAGGCAGGATTACCAGGGCTTTACTCCAGCTCTGGTACAGCCTGGGCAGGAGCAGCAGGAGCTGCATGCCCTGCCCCGGGGATGCTGTGACAGGAAAGTGGTTGGCTCATTCTGCCTGGCTTTTACGGTGTGTGAACATTCCCCCTGCAGCAGGGCAGGCACTGCCTGCTCACAGCCTCCCCAGCTTCTCCTAAAGGATTGTGAGCCTGGAAAACGGCAGTGAAAATGCAAGATGCTGTCACTAAAGTCATTCAACTCCACATTTTGTATTCTGTCATACTTTTGAAGGGTTCTGTTCTCCTTTCTTAGGAAGCTTTTCTGCTTTTCAGTGGAATTCCAGTAAAAATCCAATGTGAAGCTCAGAAGAGCTTTCCAAAGGTGCCATAAAAAGTTGATTTTTAATATTTAGGAAAAATATTAAATATAAAAACTGCATAGAACAAATCTTGGAAACTCTGTAGAAGGGTGTTATTTTCTGTTAAATACCCTGGTTTATATGGGCAGATAGCCATGAGGAAATGATCTTCAGATTTCACCCCTCATTTCAGGAAATCCCTTTCCTAATCTTCACAGGAGTAAATAAGTTGCAACTGCATGCATATTTTCTATCTATGTTATATTCATTGATAATGAAAATGTGAAAGTTGATGGAATCAAAGTGTTTCTAAATGGACCACAAGCCTGAGAATATTCAACAAAATACTGGATTCTTACACAGTGGGAATTCCATGGGCATATCTGAGGATTATCTACAAGAAATATTTGTGTATATTTGTGTAGCAGCATTACTAGAAAGTGGAAACATTCACTGCTTTTTAAAGAGGCCACAGTAAAAGCGGCTTAGCAAGGAGACTTAGGGAAGCAGAACTAACAGCAAGGAACAGGAGAAGCACACGTCAAATTTAATTCCCCTTTTCTATTATTTTTGAGTTATCTCTCAGTGAGAATGTCAAGCCCTCTTTTGCAGAACTGTACATTTTGTGCCTTCTAGAGTGTAATTATGTGGTACACTCTTACCTTATGCAAGCTCACAGAAATTAAACTCCATTCCTTTTTAGAGATACCCAGACCCAAGGGAGGGTGTATGAATAAGATCTAAAAAAAGGAACATAATGCTGGGAAATCTGAAATAAATAAATAAATAAATCAGTGATACTCTGCAAAAAATATACTTGCAACTGCCCTGGTTGCTCCTATTAAAAATCCTTCTAGAATAACCATTCCTGGCTGTGTGCCTATGTAAAGGTATCAGGGGGATAATCCTGGCAGATTTTCCTGGATCCCCCCCGTGCTGCACAGGGAGAACCCCTGGGAGCTGGCTGGGAGTTCCTGGTGCTGGAGCTGAGTGCTGGCAGAGCAGGCTGTGCTGGGCTAAACCACCCCTCAGAAGTCAATTCAGAGGAAAGGGGGCTTCACTGAGAATTTTCCTGGTGTGCTCTTGGCAGGGACCAGTTTAGACCTGGAAGCTGCAGTTCAGTATTCACTCTGTCTAGATTGTAAAATTTTGCTCAGTTTTTGGACAGCCTATTTCATTTGATCCCACTGTTAACCCAGTATTTCTACCTTAATTAAAGTTCTCTCAAATTCAGGCAAAAAGTTGGTCATTTTTTCTGAAATGGCTCACAACAAACTGTACAGTAAGTGGAGGGAAGTTCATCCCTCACTTTAAAACCTCTACAAGCTCAAAGCATAGCTGAAATTACTGTTTTACCAGTGAGAGACATTGTGCAGAGCTAAAATAGGCAGAGCCTGTGTTGATTCAACACCACAATTAAATCTCCAGATTTTGCAGACCAGATTTGTAATAGAATAAATGTGTGGCTTTGCAGGATTGAATTAACTGTGATGTTGCATTCAGAAGAAAATATGTTATTTCCTTCAGTTAGTGGAGAGGGTGGCATTCAACAGATGCTGATGCTGTGGGTTGGGTTGGGTTAGGGTTAGGGTTGGGTTGGGTTGGGTTGGGTTAGGGTTAGGCTTGGGTTGGGTTGGGTTAGGGTTATGGTTGGATTGGATTGGGTTGGGTTGGGTTGGATTGGGTTGACTGGGTTAGGTTGGATTGGATTGGGTTGGGTTGGACTGGATTGGATTGGTTTGGATTGAATTGTTTTGGGTTGGATTG
>VXAX01005715.1:164005-176368 GCA_013399835.1 Leptocoma aspasia
TCAGATTGGGTTGGTTGGATTGGGTTGATTGGGTTGGGTTGGGTTGGGTTGGGTTGGGTTGGGTTGGGTTGGATTGGGTTGGCAAGGGGGTATATTTTGTGTGATACTTGTGGTTTTCAGGTGTTTGCAGGTTGACACTTGCACCAGTTCTAAACTCAGCAATTTTTTTAAGTACTCAGTCACTGGAATCTGCCCTTCTAAGTAAAATTAACCAGTTGTGTTCCATGTTAGAATTTAATTTTTTTCCTTGATATTGTGTGTTCACTGATTTATATCACCTGTCAGGAAAACTGTTCGTTCTTCATTTTTGTAATCACGTTATCTTTTTTCTCCCCCCATCTACAGATGGATAATGATCAGAATTCCAATACCTCAAAGCAGAGATATTCTGGAAAAGTCCATCTTTGCATTGCCCGTTATAGGTAAAACACCCATCTCCTTACAGATACAATGCACAGCTGTAATATTCAACATCAGGTCTGGCTCCACTTCATTCCTGCACTGAATTATTAGGTGGAAGGAACGTTCTGGAGAGCCTGGAGAGCAGAGCAGTGCCTGTCCCTGGGCCTGAGCTGAGCTGAGCAGGGCCTGGCTCTCCCACCCCCGCTGCATTCCTGCCCTCCAGTGTCTAAATCAGATTAAATGGGTACCTCCTGCTCGAGAGAGGAGGTCTCAATCTCTTCTTCTCAATTACTTTTTCAAGCAAGAGAAGGTTTGAAGTCCATCACTGCTTTGCACATTAAAATTTCAGGCGTGAAGGACTGTCATGATAAAAATTTCAGTGGCTAACAGTTTCTTTCAGGATGGATATAGATTTAAGTACTTAATAAGTACTTTTTGTCTCTCAGCAGCTTCTCTTAGATGTAGCTCACTGTTTTTGTCTTCTTTTACCTTGCCTCTGTAGAAGTTTAATGAACTTGTGTAAAAGGAACATAGAATTGAATACAGCGACTGGAAAAGACCCCCACAACTGAGTTTGCTTTAATTCCCTCTAAAAAGTAAAGAGAATTTTGGCCAGTGTTTTTCAAGAGCCCTAAGTGAGAAGTGCCTAAGTAAATCCTGCAGGAAAGGATGTGGGTTTAGGGGCAGAGGGGACACAAACTGACCCAGGCCCACCCAGGATGTGCCTCAGGGGGGAAGCAGAGACCCTGCCTGGGGGAATTGCCCTCGTGGAGCTGCAGCCCCTCTCCTGAGCAGCACCCTGCCTGTGCCCCCGCAGCTACAACCCCTTTGATGGACCAAATGAAAACCCAGAGGCGGAGCTCCCTCTCACGGCAGGAAAGTACCTTTATGTGTACGGAGACATGGACGAGGATGGCTTCTATGAAGGTATCTTTTATTTAATCCGTGAATTCCTGCTAATTCATGCAGATTGAAATCAGTTCGTCTGTCAAACACGCTCCGAATTCTTTCCTTTGTCTGCTCCTAAATCGGTTGCTAAAATTGGCTTTATCATCGTGGTGTTAATTAAAAGGGTTTCTGCACCAGCAAAGCCGCTCCTCGCAGGCAGAGCTAATTATAAGATATTTTATAGTGTCAGCTTTTCCTACTGGCAAGAATTAAGTTGACAAAAAAGCTTACTGGCAGTTCTGGTATTTCCCTTAATAAGCCTTTATGTTCCCAAACTGGGGATGTTGTTTGTGCACTTTCACTCATTCCTGGCCCTTATCCTGTCCGCTCTCAAGGCACTGCCGTGGAAGCGGTGTTCTCCCTCAGGGGTTTTAACGGCATTGCTCTTTCTCACCCAGGAGAACTTCTGGATGGACAAAGAGGACTTGTCCCTTCAAACTTTGTGGATTTTGTCCAAGACAACGAGGCGCGGCTGAGCACGCTGAGCAGCGAGCAGGACCAGAACTTCATCAACCGCGCGGGGCCTCCTCTGGAAGGAGACCTGGAGATCAGCCCCCCGAGCCACCCCGACCCCGGCCTCATCAGCAACGGTGCAGGGACCCTGGACGTCAACATCGACGAGATTGGAGAAGACATTGTGCCTTATCCTAGAAAAATCACCCTTATCAAACAACTAGCCAAAAGTGTCATTGTGGGCTGGGAGCCGCCGGTGGTGCCGCCCGGCTGGGGAACCGTCAGCAGCTACAACGTCCTGGTGGACAGGGAGATCAGGATGAACGTGGCCCTGGGCAGCAGGACAAAAGCTCTCATAGAAAAGCTCAACATCTCCACCTGCACGTACCGGATTTCCATCCAGAGCATCACCAGCAAGGGCAACTCCGACGAGCTGCAGTGCACCTTGCTGGTGGGCAAGGACGTCATCGTAGCCCCCTCCAACCTCCGCGTGGACAACATCACCCAGATCTCTGCTGAGCTCTCCTGGCTCCCCACAAACAGTAACTACAGTCATGTCATCTTCCTGAACGAGGAGGAGTTTGACATTGTCAAGGCTGCTAGCTACAAGTACCATTTTTTTAATTTGAAGCCCAATATGGCCTACAAGGTGAAGGTCATGGCAAAGCCCCACCAGATGCCCTGGCAGCTTCCCTTGGAACAACGAGAAAAAAAGGAAGCCTTTGTGGAATTTTCTACATTGCCAGCAGGTTTGATATTTCTCTCCCTACCCCAAAACTCTTCAGTTGAATCTCTCTGAAAATACTAGATAAAATACTTTAACCTTCACAGCATTTAGGGGATGTAAGTGCATTTTGGTTGTGAAGGTGTAATCAGCTTCATTGTACAATTTGAATTTGTAAAGTCAACAGATTCGTTGTGTTTTGGAAAGTCTGAGGTTTTTTCCCACCTGGCTTTTACATTAGGAGTGCTGGTAAGTGTTGTCAGTCATTTGCCATTATTCAAGAACATTGAAGTAGTGTTGAAAACTAGAGCAAAACTCATGTAGTAAATTGGAAGGATAATCTCATCATTTTGGGGGTGTGTGGCAGCACCTGAAAAAATTTGAGTGTCTTTCCTTCTAGATTTACCTACCCAAGGTCATCTAATATTCAGTCGTTCAGATCCCTGGGTGCCTCTGAAGGGACACTCAGGTACGAGTGGCCCCTGGCAAGGGAAACATCAGCAGCGTGTTCTGAGCTGGGGTTGGTCACTCCCTGTGGGGTTTGATTGCAGCAGAGGGGCAGGAATTCAGAATTCATCCTGCTCCCCTCCTTGGCCTGTGTGACTTTACTGAGAGGAGACATGGAGAGCAGCAGTGCTGCTTGGGTGGAGGGGGAGTGAAGCTCCTGTGCCTCCTGTTTTGATGCCAGTGCAGTTTCAGGGGAAATGTCCTGAGCTCAGACATTTCTCTTCAGTCAGGAACCACTGCAGTGGGATGGGTGGCTGTGCAGAGCACTGGCAGGAGGGCATTTCACACCTGGGATGTGTCCTGGGGGAGTTGGGAGTCACTGCCTGGGCGCTGGCTTGCACTTATTTCAACTTTGCTGTTTAGGAAAGGCCTTTGGAGTGAGGGTTTTTGCAGCCCATGCTGTATCCCCCTCTAGCTGTGAAGTCTGCTGAGCAATGCAGAGCTGTTCCCTGCTGAGGAGCTGAGGGGCAGTGAAGCCTCAGCTTTTGGAGCAAGAGATCCCAGAATCTTCCCCCCTGCTTCATTTCACTGGGAGCACTTCTAAGGAAACAAATCAGCTTTTCACTGTTGTAGAGAAAACAAAACAGCAGCTGTTGAAGTGGTTAGAGGCTGATGCCTGATTTCAGATTTCAGAAAAAGGATGAATTTGGAGTCAGTGGTGGGAGTTACCATCATACTGTCATGCAACTGAACTCATCTTGATCCATCAAAGCAATAGAATTGCTTAAATAAAAAAAGAAGTGTTTCTCTCTTGGGCACTCAGATCTAAGAACAGAAATAAGTACAGGATCAGAACCAATGGAGCTGCTGCAGTTTTTCGAGCTAATTTATGTAAAAAAACCCCATGAGGAGCAAAGTGTAGCAGAATTCCAAAACAAACATTTATGTTGATGGCCAAGACCACTGCAAAACCTCAGGAATAATTTCCCATGTAATGATGGGAGGAAATGGAAATCATGCTGAGCCTCGGGCATTGCAGTTTATTAAACCTATCTCTGCCACAGCCTGTGAAGGTCGAGACAGACACCCTGGGGATTGTTTGGTTTTGGGAGAATGAAAGGAAGGTGACTTCTCGTGCAGGAGCAGATTAATGTCATTGCATGGGCAAGATGCTGGGTTAGATCAGATGCATTCTTTCTTGTAAGCTGAGCAGCCTTGCTGAATTGGGAATGCTGGCTGTCAATAAAATAGGATGATCAGGAAAGCTGGAATTCAATCCTGAACCAAAATCTCTCCTGGCCAAGAATAGTATTAGGTCAATTTGCATACTTTCAACTTGCAAGGTAAAAATACTTTACAGATGCAGGGATGGTATAAGCAAAACCTTCCTGTTGTGCCTGTTCTGTCCTGAACATGACCATGATTTAATTTCCATGTCCACTAGAGGATGAAATTCAGTGGCAGCAAAACAGTGAAATGCAGTGGCAGTTTGCCAGTGGTCTTGTGTGATACTTGCACATGTATCATGCGCACAGTTAAAGTATTTGTAGCCTTTTTTGGTAGATGAACAGGAGCTGGTTGTGTTTAGTTTGCTGGGAGAAGCAATGTTCTGCAGAGATGCCTGCAGCTCAGCCCTGCTCCTGACACCTTTTAGCAGCAGCCTCTGCTCAGGGTTTGATGGTTAAATTAACACAACAGCATGCCTGAAAAATTTATGAACTAATAATCTCTGTGATATTTTTACTTTGGCTTTCTGGCCGAAGTAGAGCTATTTATAGCAGGGTAATGCCTTTTAATTAAGGAGGTATTTGGTGTGCTGTTACACTAACACACTGTAAATGCCTCAAGAGGTTACTGGGTGCACTTTTTGATTCAGTGCAGAGGAAAGAGCGTGAGCCCAGCTGTCCTTTCACAGCTGCTGGGAAATGTTGCAGCTCCAGCTTGCAGCCCACGCTGCACCTCAGCTCACTGCACCTCTGGTCTGAGGCCCCACAGTCACCAGTGCCATCTCTCCCAGGTCCTCCAGCTCCACCTCAGGACGTTGCTGTCCGGGCAGGGCCCACGCCAGGGACCGTCCAGGTGTCCTGGAAGCCCCCGGCTCTGTCGGCGACCGGGACGTCCCACGGGGCCAGCGTCACAGGCTACGGTGTTTACGCCAAAGGGCAGCGGGTGAGTCCCTCCTGCCACAGGGAGTGGCAGCTGGCAGGGAACGAGGGCTGGCACAGCCCTGCCCTGCTGTTTCGGTGTAACTTGCTCCCTGTCTAGAAGCCCTGTTGGCCAGAGGGGTTGGCAGGATGAAAGCCAGCTGGTGTAAGGGGCGTGCAGCCCTGCTGGGGGCTCTGTGCTGGCGGCAGCTCACTGTGGAGATCCTGAGGGCTGTGCCTCAGCGGGGCTGAGGGGAGGGCAGCAGGTGGCTCACAGGTGGCTTGTCTGTGCCCTCAGGTGGCAGAGGTGATGTTCCCAGCAGCAGAGGGCTCGCCGGTGGAGCTGCTGAGGCTGCGCAGCCTGGACGCCCGGGAGGTGACGGTCCGGACGCTCTCTGCACAGGGGGAATCCCTGGACTCTGCTGTTGCTGCCATTCCATCTGACCTCCTGGTGCCTCCAACCCCTCACCCCAGAACTGCTCCCAAATCTAAGCCATTAGCAAGTGCCGGAGCCCCAGAAACCAAAGAAGAACATTTAGGCCCCCATTTAAAAAGGGATGAGTCGTGGGAGCAGACTCGTTCGGTGTCCCCTGCCCACGGACACATGCTGGAGCCACCCAATTTCCACGGCCCACTCCAGGGGAGGAGGTCTCCATCCCCCAACAGAATCCTCCCCCAGCCTCAAGGCACCCCGGTCCCCAACACGGTCGCAAAAGCCATGGCAAGAGAAGCTGCACAAAGAGTGGCAGAGAGCAACAGGGTAAAGGCAAACTCCTTCCTACGGCTTTTTGGGGCTAGGGTAGTCATTCCTAAACTCTGCAGTTCCACAGCTTGAGGAGCAGAGTGCTGCAATTCTGGGCTGATAAAGCCCTCCTGTGTCTGCTGCCATGGGTGCACAGGGAATTTGGCATGTTTGCCCTTCTCAGTGCTGCATTTTCACACATCTTTGCAGCTGCTTTTCATTCCAGCTCCTCCTGGAGCTGCCAGCACTGTCACTGCCCAAGGACACCCCTGGTTTGGGACCACTGTGACCCTTGGCTGCTGCACTGACTCAGATCTTTGCCAGTTGATTGAAATCCCACAGCTGGGGCTCTGGGGTCAGTACAGCTGATGTGGGTGCATCCTGACAACGTGCTGTGGGTTTTCCACACAAATATGCAATATTTAAATACTCCCAGTGCTCTGGGCAGTTACTTTCTCATCACAAGCTGCTCACAACTGTCTGTTACTTCTTGCAAGCTGAGGTGTCACTTACTTCATATATTTCCTTGGTCCTTCATCTGGCAATCATCAGTTATGTCCAGTTTTTAGTCTCCCATTGTATCTCCAAAATAACTCCATTAATTTTGATGGTTCACACATGCCTTAACAGCCCCAACTTATTGACTGTTCCTGTTTTGGGATGCATTTGATACAGTGCCAGCTTTTGAGAACCTGAATCATTCAGGATCAATAAGGTCTGATAAATACATATGTATGAATCTGCATATATCTTCCTTTTGTTTGTAAATAAGTCTGGAATGTAATAGAGGGAGAAAAGGCAATTGGTTTATTTGGCCCTATGAGGTGAAAGTTGATTTAAAAATCATATAGGGAAAGAGAACAGAAATACATTTTCTGGTTTGGAAAATTGCTGACATGTGCTTTGAATCACATTTGATTACATTAGTTTAAGTGATGCCTGAAATGTTTTATTCGGGAATCTGGACAAAAGTTTATGGACAAATTAATTCTAAATGCAATCCAATTCTGCCAGGGATATGTGTCATATTTAGTCCCCTGTGGTATAAATTCTTCACTCGTGGTAGGTGCTGCAGAAGGAGCTGTGTGCCCGCCCCTGCCTGTTGGTGGCTGATGGGCACTGTCACCAGAGCCAGCAGGAATTACTGAGGCCAAGAGGCTCAGAGCAGAGCAAGAGCCCACAGCCTCATTCTGGGGCTTTTTTTGTATTGAGGTCAAAAATGCTGTTGTGGTTGGATCCTCCAGTACCTCTGCCAAGGGGAAAGGAGTGTCTTTGCTGGCAGCCTGTGACTGCAGAAAACAGAATTTTGCTAAGTGCTACAGGGAGGAGAGCTGCCAGCTCAGCTGATAAACACATAGAATCAGGCAATAGTTTAAGAGTGAGGATAACAGGCAAAAACTTATTTAAAACTCCTCAAAGTGTCCAGCTAGGGGGAGCTAACAGTGCTTTAAACCGTGAGTACTTTTAAATGTTGTATGCTTGAGTCTTCATATTTGGGATTTGTGTCCCTGACTCTCACTCTGGCTCTGCTGCCCTGTTAGATGGAGAGGAGGAGCGTGTTCAGCGAGAGGAGCAGCGCGGCCCCGTACTCCGACGAGGAGGAGGATGGTTATGACTCCCCCAAGGTCAAGCGAAGGGGAGCCTCGGTTGATGATTTCCTGAAAGAGTCAGAACTTGGAAAGCAAGTGAGTAGCCTGGCTCTGTTGTGGTAGCAGGTGTTGAGCAGGAAACTGTTTTCTGCAGGCCAGCTGTGTCCTGGTCACTCTGGGGGTTGTGGCTGTGCTGGTGACACGGGGCTGAGCCCTGGGCAGGGATGCTCCTGCTCCCAGGAGCTGAGTGCTGGCTCGGGGATCTCCTGAGCATCCTCCCTTCCAGCAGCCCCAGGCACTGGAAACTGGAAAAATGAAGGTGGCAAAGAATACGGAAAATGTGGCCGGACTGTCCTGTTTGGGTTCTGGGCCTTTTCTGTGTGAGGTGTCGCTGGTGCATGTGAGAGCCTGCTGTGGGAAAGGGAAAGTGGGAAGGATTCCTGTGTGCCACAGAGGCATCACCTGTAACCTAACAGCCCAATGACAGGAAACAAACACGGTATAGGATTGGCTCCAAGGAATGGAAAGGTGTTGCCAGAAGAATTTTGCACAACTGCACAGCTTTTAGTCTGATCCCACTGAAAACAAATATTAAATAATTTATTACATTACTTTCAAGAGAGATGTAAATTCTAGAAAATATATGTTTTCTTATGTCTTGGCATAATTTAAAAAACTTTAGTCAAAGACCTGACCTCCTGTGTTGAGGGTCCACAATGCTGGTAATATGTTGCAAGAATTAAGTGCTGATCACTTTTAAATTATAATGTGATGTAACAAACAGCTGCGAAGAACAGATGATATGTGAATTATTCTAAGGCTTTTACAATTTGGTCAGCAAGTCCATTGATGCATGAAGGACCTCTTTATAAGGGGAATATAATCAAGACTGAAACTAGATTTGGTGCTGCGAATGGAGATATCCTTTTTTGTATCACCTGGGAATGAGATTGGATTTCCTGAATTACGATCATAAATGGGCAAAGCAAAATTTCCAGCATGGAAAATGGATGTTTCCAGCAGAGCAGAGCCCAGGCCTGGTGATGTAACTCCCTGGTGGTTCCCTGTGCCAGCCCAGCCCAGGGGATGCTCGGGGTCAGCCGGGATTAGCAGCTTTAGCCAGTAAGGTTTCTCCCCACCTTCTCCCAGGCTCACTACTGCCTCGGGGACGAGTACCAGACAGAGAGCAGCCGGGGCTCGGACCTGTCGGACATCCTGGAGGAGGATGAGGAGGAGCTCTACTCGGAGATGCAGCTGGAGGAGGGCGGGCGGCGCCGCCTCAGCCTGACCTCGCACGGCGCGCTCAAGGTGAGCCCGGGCACCCACCCCTGGGTGCTGCCTCTGCCAGCCAGCCAGAGACCCTGCAGGCCATTACAGCTCGCTCTGTGCTGGGGAACTAGAGCTGGGCTGCTTTAATGCACTTACTACCTTGGGTTTTTCATTATTTGATAGATAAACTTTTAACTAACCGACTGTTTTCCTGTGTGTGATTGTTGCGGTTGCAATTTCTGTTCTGCATCTGGGGACCCTCCCCATGTCTCTGTGAAGATATACTGCATGAGCTACCCCAAAAATGAGTTGTTTCTGAGCAAGGAGATTCGTAAAAACTTACAAAACAACTTATGTTTTTCCTGTCTGGGTGATTTGTCCATGTATCCGGTGCTAGTCCCATCCCTTCCACAGGCTTAAAGTGTTCCTGTAAGAAAGGGACTTGTTTCAGCTTTGTTTGATCAATGCTTTATCAGAACTCCTTGTGCTCTGAATTTTAGGGAGTCACCAGAGAGGGTAGGAAATACATTTCAGAAATATTGCTTTAATACAGGAATATTCATGAAAGGCAGCTTCAGCATAACAGCTAAAGCATATGCAGAACACTAAACACACCCGATACTGAATATATATTTGCCATATTTGTACATGTAAATTGCATTTGCTTCTTTATGTGTGTAGTAATTACACAAGCTGTGTTTTCTTAGAAAGCACAAACCCACAGGTTAACTTCTTCCTCAGTAGTTTGATCTAACTAAAATCAGTACTATTTTCTCATGCATACAAGAATTCTGACCATTCTTATGACTGTTTTCATGTGCTGTAAATTCAGTCCTTTTATTCTGATACTGTCTGCAATGAGACAGGTACTTTTTCAAAAGGAGAAATTATCAGTGTTTGTATTACTGCACTAACATAAAGGTGGAAACCCAAATCCTTCTGCATGCTCCTTCTATCCCCTTCCCCTGGCAAAAAGAATAATCCCCAGACTGTTCTTGTCCTTTATGCATCAGAAGGTATATTTACTTCTTGGATTTAAATCAGTATTTACCAGAGTTGATATTGAGAAAGTTCCAGAACCTTAACTGGTGTAGGAAATAATTTTTGATCTGCTAAGGTTTGCAGGCTTCTCTTGATGTAGTAGTCTGTCAAAACTGTGATAGTTCATGCTTACTCTGCAAATCCACTTCCCACATTTACTGATCTTTTTTCCACTTCTGTGGTGCTTTATCTCAAGTTTCACAGGTGTTGCACACATTTGGAAACAAAAGAAAATAGGTGAAACAGTCTAAAGTAACTTAGACAGTTCCCTCTGCCCAAAAGGGGACAATGTCCACACCACAGCTAAGTTTAGAATGCTCAGAGGGAGATGCTGCTGACATCTCCAAGAGGATCTGCCGTTATTTCTGGGTGCTGTTGAGCCCAGAGATGCCCCTGATCTGGGCATTAAGCACAGGGAGAGATGATCTCCAGGATGCAGAATCAATAATCCTGGCAGCCAGAGCCAGCCCCTCCTGCACCGTGCTCCCTTCTCTCTTCCCAGGCCCAGGCACTCAGCACTCTTTGTCAGACCAGCCTGTGGTTTGTGGAAATGGAACAGGGAAATTGCACTGTGTATCTGGCATGTCCAGAATGTTTATTTTACTCAGTTTTTATCTGCTTCTGGCACAATCAGAGACTTTTACTTCTGCTCATAGGCTGATTTTCAAGCCCTGGTTTTCTGAAGCAGGTACAGGATCATGGTGACAGATTTGATGGCAGTGTAGACCAAGTGACATCAGAGAGCAGCCTGTGTCCCAGGGGGCTTTCCCTGGAAGCCAAGCTTTAAAAATAGTGCAGGTTTTCTAGAATTTTAGGAAGGAAACCAGAACTCCTTTAATGATGGCTGTGGAATAGCTCTCCTCTGACAGGAGGCTGAATATATTTACTGCTTATATAGAAAACTTTAAGAGATGCAAAGCAAGAAAGCTTGCTAGGCCAGAGCTGTCACTCTCAGATATGGATTCTGGTTACAAAGAAAATCAGGTGGCAGTTTGGCATGGGCCAGGGAATGAGTTTTATTGCTCTTCTCATTCACCACGCTGGAACCTTTGGCTTTCATTACTCCCTTTCAAATGCATGACTTTATTCTTTTTAAGAGCATCACTCAGTTGTTTGTACTGAGCTCTCAGGTTGTACCGCCCACCCAGCAACTTCTTAATCATGTCTTTATTTTTCACAGATCCTCACTCAAAGCATGACATCCTTTTCACTATATAAGCTGCATGTCTTATGTTTGCCATTGCTCTAAAACTAATTCTGTCTTTATTTTTCTTTTCTCCCTTTTCCCTCCCATTTTATTTTTGTCACACACTCTTTGTTCCCTGTCTGGTTTTTAACATTACATAATCTTAAGGAGTACAGTAAGAATAAGGCCACTGAAGCCCCTTTTTTGGAACAGCCTGACTTTCCCCAGCAGATACACCACAGTAAAAGGCTTTTCAGTATTCCAGAAGTGGCTGAAGAGGACGGTGAATACTCTGAACTGCTGTACAAGCAGGGTTTAGGTATGCCCTATAAAAAGAACCCCAGAATAGCTAGAGACCCCAGAGCTGGCAGGCCCTGCACTCAAGAGCAGCAGCACAGCCCGTGGTACCCGGGCAAGCACAGGGCGCTGCCGGGGCTGGAGGAGCTCGCCCCGGACGAGCGAGGAGGCAAATTGCGACAGTCCCTGTCCCGGAGCCCCGACAGCGGGCTGGACTGCGGCAGCGAGGAGGAGGAGCCCCGGTTCGGGGTCAGAGCCCCGTGGGGCAGCGATGAGGATCAGCCCCGGTTCGGGGTCAGAGCCCCGTGGGGCAGCGATGAGGATCAGCCCCGGTTCGGGGTCAGAGCCCCGTGGGGCAGCGATGAAGAGGAGCCCCGGTTCGGGGTCAGACACAGTGACGAGGATCAGCCCCGGTTCGGGGTCAGACACGGTGACGAGGATCAGCCCCGGTTCGGGGTCAGACACGGTGACGAGGATCAGCCCCGGTTCGGTGCCAGACACAGGTGTGGCAGTGATGAGGAGCAGCCCCGGCACAATTTCAGATACGGGGATGAAGAGCAGCCCCGGTTCGGGGTCAGAGCCCAGTGGGGCAGCGAGGAAGAGGAGCCCCGGCACAGTTTCAGACACAGCGATGAGGATGAGCCCCGGTTCGGGGTCAGAGCCGGCGGTGACCAGCAGCCCCGGTTCGGGGGCAGAGCCGGCGGTGACCAGCAGCCCCGGGTCGGGGTCAGAGCCCAGCCGGACGCAGAGCCCTGTCCCTGCCGGCGGGGCCCGCGGCCGCTGCTGGCCCGCAGGCGGACCCTGACCCGGCAGAGCAGCATCGAGGAGGATTTCGGGGAGCTGGGGCCGGCACTGGGGGAGCCCCGGGGCGAGCAGACCAAGGCCGGTCACGAGAGGAAGCCGGAGCCCCGGAGGGGCCACCGAGCAGATCGCGTGGCTAACGAGGAAGTGCAGGGGGGCTGGAAGAGCCGCTCTAAACCAGCTGGCTCTAGGGCAGCTGCTGGCCTTGCAAAGCCATCCCACAGAGATGCAGAAGACACTCTGGTGTGTGAAGTATCTTCCTTCTAACATCTGCTTGCCAAATCAGTCCGTTTTCTTTATTCTCTTTTTTTTTTTTTTTT
>VXAX01005715.1:176457-200496 GCA_013399835.1 Leptocoma aspasia
ATCTGCTACATTTCCCCCCCCCATTTTTTTTTTCTTCCCCATTCATTTTTGTTTATTACTCTGCATTTTCATTTATGGTCCTCTTTTGTGTCATGCTGAAATCAGATTAATTTGCTTTGCAATGATTTTCCCCCCAAACAAATTACAATAATGGCTGCTTTTATTAAAGGACAACTGAATCTAAATTTTAATTAAGGGTTAGCTGAACTATATTTTTTCCAAAAGATTGCTTTTCTTTATTTTGCCCATCTGAATGTTGCTTTAAAAAAAAAAAAAAAAAAGCTGCATTTTTCACTGGAGAAATGTTTCATTGGTATTTTAAATTTTTTTTTCTATTATTGTCAAGGAATTAATTTCATCGTGTTGTTTTTAATCATCTCATGCCCAGAATTTTCAGGATATGCTCTTTATCATGGAACATCTCAAGACAAGAATCAAGATCCTCCCCCAGTGTGACAGTGACCCAGATTTATGGAGTCACAGCTTCATCATTTTCATTTTCTGCCGTAGCTCTGCGCTGCCACCACTTTGCCGTGCTTTTTGGACCATCTCTTCTTGCCTTTGAAGTTGCAGACTGCATCTCTGCAGGAGAATGCAGGCACAGAGCTGCTTCCAGAGAGAGGCCAGGGCCACCCCACATCCTCCAGGGATGCTCTGCACGATGCTGCCCAGCCGTGTCCAGAGGAGCCTCCAGCTGGGAGGGCTGCACCCCAGAGACCAGAGCCGGTTCTTTGCCCTCTGCTGCAGCACCCCGGGGTGCAAACTCCGTTCTGGCGCGTTCCACAGCAGAGCAGAGCCAGCTGCTGCTCCCGAGCCTGGAACCATCCCCACAGGCTGCTCCCAGCAGGACTGCTGCCCAGGCTGAGCGATGCCAGTGACTGCAGGACACGCTCTGGAGAGCTGTCACAGCCCTGCAGTGACCCAGCTGGCAGGGTGGCAGTGAGCAGGGTGCCGAGATGGAGCGTCTGCAGCCCGACCTGCCCCGCCTGTGCAGGCTCTGCCAGCCACCAGGACTGCCCTGGCTCCTGCTCAGGAGGGGCCCGGGGCTGGGACAGCGAGCTGTGAGAGCTGGAACGGCCCCACCTGCACAGGTGCACCTGCACAGCTCCCAGCCTGCCCGTGCCACTCTTCAGGACACTCAAACGCCACCTTAGCAGCAACAACAAAGGCAAAAGAATATTTCAAAAATTATTCTTTTCTTTTCTTTTTGTTCTGATGTGCGACTGCTGGTTACAAAACTCTGCCATAAACCAGGGAACCATTTTTTTTTCTTTTGCAGGTTTGCCAGGCAGCAGTACTCACTTTTCAGCTAACCTTTCAGTTAAAAACTAAGTTTAGTTGCCTTTAGAGCTTGTGCTTCCAATTGTGATTGACCTGATCAATGTCCGGCCGTGTAACCACGATGTTGCCATGCGTGGAACTGACAACCCTGTTCTTTCTGTTGTTGTTTTTTAGCTTTTAGGTAACCCAGCCTCTGCAGGACGGCCTGACAGGGTGGAGCATGCAGGGAGAAGGTCCTCCCATGGCAGTGCAGTGCCACAAAGGTCCCGGCCCGTGCTGGTCCCTTCCATGGGTTAGTTGGACAGATCGGTGCATTCCTGTTCTTTGCAGCCTCAGGGTTGGGAAGGAAACCCTTAAAAACAAGCAGCAGACACTGGTCTGGAGCCAGGCTGCTCCTGTTCAAATGGGGTGAGATGGGCTGGAGACAGCTCTGCTGCAGTGGGTGTGAGCCTGCAGTCCCTGGCACTGCTGGGAGGCTTCTCCTGCACTTTGCTGCCTGCTGGAGGTGGTTTAAGCTTGCTTAAGCTTAGGTACAGTTGGATCTCACCTCAGAAGAAATCTGCTGGCAGGTTACTTTCTGGTCAGTGAAATCAGTGTGGCCACTCAGGCATCCATCCAGCCAGGCATCCTGCCATTCCTCAACCATCATTTTGTGTTCACTTGCCATTCTCTTGACTACTTTTTTCATTAATTTATGGCAAACTCTTGCAAACCTAACAAAAATGGCTTTCCTGTGTGAGCTGTGCAAACATCAGTCTGGTACAGGAAATCAGCCCAGCTTCCAGTGCAGGTTTTATAAGCTTTTTTTAAAAATAACAACTTGCTAATCAAAACAAAACCAAAACCCACCAAGCTTTATAGGACATGCAGTGAATTTTGGGGTTTTTTTCACTGAAATGCCCAACATGTTTCAAATATTAACTGGGAGAGTTGGGCGATGAGGCCAGCTTGTATTACTGAATTGTTCTTTCCTGAATTTGCTTTCACAGATGGCTACGGTGGTCATGACCATCTTTCCCCAGATATTTATGAGGAATCTGAAACAGATCCTGGCACAGAAGACCTTTCCACCCGAATTTTTGTTGCACTTTTTGACTACGACCCACTGACGATGTCCCCAAACCCCGATGCTGCAGAGGAGGAGCTGCCATTTAAAGAGGGACAGATCATTAAGGTGAGATCTGAAACCAAAGGAACCCAATGACAGTTTTACAAACATTGCATTCCTTTGTACTCTGGGAGAAAGCCACTGTGTGATCAGAGCCCAGGGGGCTTTTCCTTCAGAGGTTCAGGCTGTAAATCTCACCGGACCTGATAATTAATATCTAGTGCTAATGGATTAAAAATTATCACAAAATGGGCAAAAATCTCCAAGTTGCTGTGGATAGGCCAAAGAAAAAGAATTTGTTTCTTTTCCTCTGCAAGAATGTGCATTTCATTCAGGTATTTTTTTTATACCTTAAGTCATGTTTTTAAATTAAATCAAAAGACAATAGCAGAGCTTAAGTATATTATGTATGGGATAAGCATTTTTGATCATGTAAAAGTTGTTTGAATCAAAATAATGACATTTTGGCACAATTTTGCAAATGTTTCACTTTGAATATAGTGCCATAATAATTCCATAAACATCAAGTAAGCGACTGGCTCAGCACAGCAAGAAACTGATGGCTCTTAATGCACTTTTTTGTCCCTTTCACTGCTAACAAAAAATAGTCCAAATTCTACTAACATATCTGAAGTCACAATTCAAATAAATATAACAATTCCAGTTTTATAACCTAAGTCAGAGTGGCCCAAAACTAATATAATTCCACTTCTAAACTGCAGTTGTCACCTATGCTTTAGTAACCCTTAGCCTGCACTGAAATTCCTGAATGCTCAAACCTTTTTGACCAATCTTACCGTTCTTTGAATATCAGGTTTATGGGGACAAAGATGCTGATGGATTTTACCGTGGAGAAACCTGTGCAAGGGTTGGCCTTATCCCATGTAATATGGTCTCTGAGATACAAGCAGATGATGAAGAGATGATGGATCAGCTTCTTAAACAAGGTTTCCTTCCTTTGAACACTCCAATTGAGAAAATCGGTGAGGGAAAATACAGAATTTCACTTCAGACTCCTGGGTCTCCTGACTTGGCTGCATCCACTTCTCCTCTTGTTTTTGTGCAGATGCATCTACATTTTGCAGTCATTTACTGCCCCAGGGGATACATTCTGTGCCAGTGTCTGGATGACTTTATACAACTAATACTTAATCCTGGTGATAGCATTTGCTGCAAACAGGGACCTGTAGCTTCACAGCTCCACTTGTTGCTTTCTTTTATTAAAAAAAAAAAAGAAAAAAAAAAGTGGGTTTTGTGTCCTGAAATGTTTCTGGGCACTGAACATGATCCTTGAGCTGTGGAGTCTGCTGTGCACAGTGGGCTGAGGATCCTGTGCCTTAGAATGAAGAGAGCCAGACCACTGTTAATTATTATTTATGAGCCACGTGTGGCTGCACATCCTTTGTCTGTGTTGGTCTGGTCACTGGCTTTTACCCCTGTGCCAGAGCAGTGCCCACACTGTCCTGCATTGCTGGAGGAGGCTGTGAGCAGCAGCTGCAGCAGGACTGCAGCAATAACTCTGCTTTAACCATAACTCTGTACTTTAGCCATAGCTCTGTGCTTTAGCCATAGCTCTGTGCTTTAGCCATAACTCTGTGCTTTAGCCATAACTCTGTGCTTTAGCCATAGCTCTGTGCTTTAGCCATAACTCTGTGCTTTAGCCATAACTCTGTTCTTTAGCCATAGCTCTGTGCTTCAGGCCTAACTCTCCCTGTCACTGTCTTTAACCCCTGCTGCCCTGGCGGAGCAGAGCGCGGCCGGCGTGGCCGGCAGCAGCCGCTGACCACCAGGAGGATGGTGGCCCTCTACGACTACGACCCCAGGGAGAGCTCCCCCAACGTGGATGTGGAGGTAGGGGCAGAGCTGAGCCCGTGGGGCTGGGGGCACAGAACCTGTGGGCTTCCTCAGTCATCCTTTAAAGTGCTGGCTTTGGTTTGGTTTCAGTTGGTAGAACACTGGAGTTTTTTAAAGGAGAAAGTGAATTTTGATGTGTGTGGGACTTGGTGCTTTAAAACACAGCCAGGTTTGTTTTCTGTTTCTTATTGGACCAAATCTTTTTCTAAATTACGGGGTTTCGAAGTAGTTTGGCCAACAAATCAAATAAATTGTGCTGATGTATTGCAAAGATTTTGTTTGTTCTCTCTCCCATGACCACAGGAAATTACAAATAATTTTAAAGCCCCACCCTAATTACATTTACGCCACAGACAATTAGAAGAGCCCAGTGCACTGTGTGCTGCTCAGAGTGGAGCTGCCCATTGTGAAGGTTTTGTTGAAGAGGATCCAGGCCAGCTCCAGTGCAGGAGGGCTGTGCTGCAGGCTGGTGATGCCCAGAGGTCCCTCACAGCCCTGAGCTGAGCACAGCAGCTCTCTGAGCTGTTCTGTGCCAGCAGTGCTGGCACTCAGGGCAGGGCCTGAGCCATGTCCCAGCCCTGAGCTGTTCCCTCTCCACCAGGACTGGTTCAGGGTGTACAGTTCAGGACTGTGCAGTTCAAAGCTTCAAAGCCTGTCCAGCTGTTCAAGGCCCGAGTGTCTCGGCTGTTGGTCACTGTGGTTGTGCACACACAGTGGGACAGGCCAGGCTCAGCAAGCTGAGGAGAAAACCCAAGGCAAGAAAACCAGAGGTTTGGCTCTCAAAGATCAATTTGGTTTCACTTGTGTCTTAATGTGAAGGAGTGGGGAGAAATGTGAATGTATTTCCTATTAATAAAGAAATATTAATATTAATAAAGAAAAGGCTGATCTTTGCCTGTCCCTGCTCCTTCCCTGCAGGCCGAGCTGACGTTCTGCACTGGGGACATCATCACTGTCTTTGGTGAGATCGATGAAGATGGATTTTACTATGTAAGTTGGGTCTGCTGGCTCACTCCAAACTGCTCCCAGCCTCAGCAGCACCAGTTACCAACCACCAGCCTGGGGAGGGGATGTGGGAGTGTGTGAGCTCTCACCGTCCCCAGGGGCCTTAGATGGGAATTTCCTCTTCCTCACCAGCTTTGAAATAGGCAAAAATATTTCCCTGCCTCCTCGGGAATAGATGTGATGAAATGAAAGCATTCCCTGAACCTTCCCTCTGCTGGCAGGGTGAGCTCAATGGACAGAAGGGGCTGGTTCCTTCCAACTTCCTTGAAGAAGTGCCTGATGATGTTGAAGTCTTTCTCTCTGACGCACCCTCGCGCTACGTCCATGACACACCCATGAGATCCAAGGCAAAAAGGGTAAGCAACCCCCTAAGGAACACCTAAATTTCCATTTTCCATTTCATTCTGTCTCATGTATAATTTAGACATTACTTTTAACATTACTTTTAAATTCATTTGCCCATTTAAAATTATCTTTCAAATATATAAAATAAAACATGAGGAAAAATGACTTTAGCCTTCGCTAGCTCGTTACATTTGTAAATGGAGAAACTAAATTGACTGTTTGATTGCAGTCATTACAGTACCATCCTTTATAATCTGAATTTAAGCAGCTCTTTCCTGGTGATAGTTATTTCCCAAAGCTAAATTGCTCTTACTAACAAAGTTGTTGTGCACAAAAGACTGGTACCAGTGTTCCTCTAAATACAAATTGTAACTGCAGCTGATGGACTGACAGTGGTCGTCTCTTAATCCTTACAACTTCCTGTTCCAACTGGTGATAGTTAATTGCTCAGAGACTTCTCTTTTATGAAAGAAGTAATCATGTTTAGAGTATCTCATTTTTGGTTTTGTTTCATCACTGCAATACTTTTATATATTATATATTTTATATATATTTTTATTTCTTTGCTCATCTGCTTGGAAACAGAAGAAGAGTGTTCATTTCACACCTTAATAAGGCAATGTAGCCTTCACGTAAGTGAGCAACTGAAGATACCAATAGAGATTTCAATTAAAGCTACCTGGCTATCTAATGCAAGTCTTGAAACTTAATTGTGGGGGAAAACAAAAGAAATATGTCTCCAAACCCCTTGGCCACAGAAGAGCAGGCTGTATGCCTTTACTGTACCTGGTCAAGTCCCCTCCTTTCTTGGGAGACAAATCCTTTAAAACAGGAACCCTCTGAAATCGACCCCACCTCCCTTGACGAAGGTCAGCGTTTGGAACATATTTCTTCCCGAGCTCAATGTTTATGTTTACATAGAGAGGAGAGTTTGATGTCTAACTACCCTACAAACAAAGCTGCATATTGCATTGCTAGCCAAGCTGGGATGTAAAAATTCCACGCTCCTGTGTCAAGAGCAAAGCACAACAGCTGCAGCCGTGGCGCTGGCAGGACGGTAGTTTACAAGGGGATAGTTGGTTCTGAAGCTCACTGCACTCAAACACAGCTACTTAAATTGTCTGCCTTAAAATGTGCTTTCCACAATCGATTTTACCCCAGTTTGCCTAAGACCAACTATTCAGCGCTTCTGAAAAAAATCCCTTCCTGTGGTACAATTTACTCGGATTTTTCCTAGTGAGTGAACATTTGCAATATTAGCAACTGTTTGGTTTACCAATGCAATAAAAGTCTTGACCTGAACCATGCAGCTCACTGAATGAATGCATTAGACTCGATATCTGGTATCTTCAGGTGTACGTTGGGGTGCTTTACCAAGTTGTTTTGGTTTTTGGTTTGTTTTTTTTTTTTTTTTAATCATTAGAATTAGACCTTGATTTAAAATCAAAGTAGGCTTGAAGCCCCTTTGCTTAACTCACTGTTGCACAACGAGCCAGTAAATTGCTGATGTTTTAACTTGAGCTACAAGCTAGCAGGCTTCCCTACAGCATGGATTCTACTATGAAAATATCATCCTAATTGATAGTAACCATTCTGCCAGCTGGGCACTGTAGTTAGGATAGGCTGAGTATACGTAATTTTAACATTTTCATCCAAGTGCTTTTGATGACTGAAAAAAAAAAAGCTGTTCAAAATATTTAGGAATGCTGTCATCTAACAACCTCATAGCTGCAGCATACACATCAAGCACTCAGGGCCTTTAAGCTTTCTTTGATTACAATTAAGGTTCATTTTAGCTTTTTCTTTTTCCTTTTTTTTTTTTTTAAGCCAGTGTGCCATCTTCTCTAATCTGTACATAAAGTTTGCTAGCCAATTTTAAAGAAAAGGCATTTAAAGGACATTAAAAAGTAAGTGATCATGTAGCATTTTAAATAATTTCTTCTGAAAAGAGTTTGGCTTCTATAGATTGCTAATTTGTAGTAATTAACACATTTATTTTTCTTAAATCTATAGCTGAAAGTATCCCTCTCCATTTTGGTACTATCAGAGTACTGAAATGAAAAACTAAAGCCAGTTTTGTGGCTTTTGTGGCCAGAATTCTGGCAAAGCGAGTGTATCCAACATTTCCTTTAAAAAGGTATAACCAAAACTGGGCTTTATTGGTGGGTTTTCTATTTTTTTTTTCTCTAAATTGATGTATTTTCCATAAGCCCACGCAGTATTTTAAGGCAGAGAGGAGAAAGAAACCAGCCCTTTTGTTTAAGTGGGTAATGGGACAAGTGATGTTACCAAGTTTCTTGCTGCTGATGGCTTTGAAGCTTTCAAAGATTGAATAAATGATAACAATGTACCTACTAGGTTCCTCCTGAGAATACAGGTACATCCCGGAGAGCACCTTCCCCCACAGTTCATCTCCATTCCGGGTCACCTCCGTCACCTGTGATGGGCTCTGGTAGTCCCGGGAGAGGCAGGGAAATGGCCTCGAAAAAGAAAAAGGGGCTGCTTTCCAAAGGCAAGAAACTGCTGAAAAAGCTTGGTGCAGTGAAATGAGTCATGTGCTCCTGGACAACTTGTAAAGCTTCCAGTCTGTGTACTTTTTATTTTTTTTTTCTAAGTCAAAACTAGGGCTTTCATGACTATGCAGTACTTTACCAGACCTTTGCATTTTTAACATCAATAGAATCATGTGAATCGCTTAATCAAAACAGCAAGGAAAAAAAGGAAATGGGTTTGTTGTTGCAAAAACATTTTTTAAAAAGTAAAACAAAAAAAAAATGTTGTGGGATTAAGACCAGAAGAGCATGGTTTTATTTGACATCATCTCAACACCTGCAACTCCATTGGAAAAATCTCAGCCTTTAGTCTCCTTTAGCCATGAGTGGGGGGAGAAAACTCTCTTCACTGATTGCTAGTTCAGAGAGGTCACCCCACTGTATCCTATCACTATCATGAACAAAAATGGTCTTGAAACTCCTAGTTGAATCAGCCTTGATGTTTTGCCTTATTAATGCACAATGATTTGTACTGTCTAATAAATATGCAGCGTATACTTTGTATGTACTGTGTGTTCAGCTGTCTCCATCCTCCCCCACCATGTAATTCCAGATGAATACTGTTACTGACCCCATCCATGTCCCGTCACCTCCTGGGAGTGTGGAAGTGCTGTGCTAAATGCTTACTTTTCAGTTCTTGCTGCCCCAGTAAAAACCAAGAGCTTGTACTGGTTTGTCACTCTCACTCCACTGGAACCAGGCAGTGTAGGTCACTCAGAACCTCACCCAGTTCCACCACCCAGCCCCATTCTGGGGTTCCTGGTCCACCGTTCTCAGCTGCTGGGAGAAACCAGCTCCACAGGAAACCCCTTTCCACCCGTTTTTTTCTGTGGAGTTCAGCCCTAGGTTAAAAGGCATTTTCATGCTGCTGCTGTCAGCTTCAGGCTGCAGTCCATCCAAAGCGAAAGGACAAACCGTGTGACAGCCACCAGGCTCTGATCAACCCCAACTGCAACATTGGCACATCACAAAAATCAGTCCTACACTCTGATGGCAGTCATTGGCTGGTACTATTTTGTAATTCTTGTCCATTTGTAAATTGTTTTTACTGTTTATACATACTTTTCAGACTGCCTTTCTTTTTGTAATTTACAGAAGGTTTATAAATGAATGATCAAAGCTTCCCCATTGTGTCTTCAGATAACAATGTAAATTACTGTAAAATACTGTGTGCTAGATTATAACATTTAATTAAAGAAAATAACTGGCCTACATTTGTGGTAAAGTACTGTGTGGGTGTGTGCATGTGTACAATCGTTGTGTATTATATTTTATATAAATAAATAATTTGATATTTTGTAGAGTGCAGTATGTTTCATAAATCCACTGTGTCAGCTGCTGGCTTCTTGCGTCAGCCTTTTCTCAGAACCGTGCATTACTGCAGAATAAAGAAAGGCTCCTCCACCTGCAAGACTGCAGGAGCTTTCACCTCCCAGGGGTAAAAAGGGTTGCAAAGTTAGTCCAAAGCCCAGTGGTGATGTACAGAACACACAACAGGCTCCAACGAGCAAGGATTACAGCAACAACTTTATTTAAATCTCACAAAGAAAAGCAACAAGGTTCACAACAAGGTGGTTAAGAAAACCAGCACTAATCTGAATTTCTCCACGTGCAGTAGTTTGACTCTGCTACTGCAAAAATCTGAAATCAACCTTCATCCCCACACCTGCTGTTAGTTTCACAAATGGGCTGCAGAACAGTGACCAGTGAAAACCTCAGACATGAACAAACCAGGGCTGCTTGGAACTCCAAAACCAAAGAAGCCCAAAGCTGTCAGTGCACTGCTGCTCCCCGCTGTTGAGAAGCCTGTTGAACAGGAGCAGCCCAGCAGCTCGGCTCCCAGTGCTGAAGGGGCAGCTGGCTGCAGCCTCCCCCGTGCAGTGCCACTTAGAGGACAAGGAGCCAGGGGAGGTACAGGACACAGCAAAGGCCCAGGCCAGTCCCTGTCACCCCCAGCAGCAGCACAGGCTCAGTCCCAGCCCTGCCCTGCTGGGGAGAGCCCCGGGTGTGACCATCAGGGGAGGAACTGGCACACACAGCACTCTGACCAGCCTGGCAAAGCCCCTCGCCCCTCTGCTCCCAGGGAGACTCCAGGCAGCACCACAGTTTGTGCTTGGTTTGCAAATCCCTCACAATGACAACGGTTAAAAACCCTCCCAAGGTTCTGCATCGCTGTACAGCCTAAAACACTGCCTTGGTAACCAAGAGCGTCTGGTCACCTCCTTTTCAGGTATGAAACAGTTCAGGAGACAAATCTGGCCCTCATTTTAACCAAGAAAAACAAGGAATCAACAATAGTGAAGCATTTTGAAAATTAGAAGGGTAAAGTACTAGCTGGAAGAGTTTGGATTCTGGTCTGCATAACTCTCTATCTCCCACACAACAAGTAATTCTGTGTAAGACTTCTCAAAATATAAGTAAGAACAACCAATAAACTTTTGGGAAGAATCACAGAAGAATTTTAGTAAGTAAGTATCAAAAATCATAAAAATTTGTGTAGTTATTCTAGCAAGCAGATACCTGTTCAAAATGCAAATCAGCCATATCAAGCTTTTCCCTGGTACACTGAAAATAAAATAATTTCCATAACTGCACATATCCTGTGCACGTCTCTTATGAAAAACCAAAACTAAACCAAAAGCCCAGACAATACTACATTCCCTAGAGAGGAACTACACTCTTCTGTTTGGCTGGTGACTCAGCTTCAAAGGTAGTACAGTCTTTCTGAAAGCATCAGGCTTGGTTCTCTGTGAATACTCTGACCGACAAGGAAAGCCAATTTATGAGCGTACTGGCAAGGAGCAGGTACTCTGATAATACCCTGCAGAAAGGGGAAAAAAGAAAAAAGGCAATTATTTTCAAGTAATTGAAGCAAGCATTCAATCACTGCAACAAAGACCCCTGGACCTCCAAAGTCTGCATCCTTGTGCATACTTTGTACTCCGAGTTGTCTATGCTGATTTGTGAAAATAACTTTACATACACCCAACACAACCAGAACAGAGACAAAGAACCCCAAAATTCCCAACTCCAGGCCCTCCTGACACCTCTCACACAGGTTTACATCCAGTGCTGGGCCTTGCAGAAGGTGGGACACGGGCCCAGTCGTGTCAGGTATTTCTGGCTGCTAAAGTGACACCCCAGCACCAGCTGGCTGTGTGTGCAACACAGGCCTCAAGGGACATGCAGCAACACAGTTCCACCTCCACATAAAGGAGTAGCTGTTTCTGCAGGTAGGAGATGAAATTCTGCTTCTGACACAGAATTTGGGAACAACACTCACAACAAGTACATGCTAGGGAGAATAAAGATTGCTGTAATCTTCAGAGAGATCAGGTGACTATAAACCATGCAGTACTCAAGCTGCTCTGGGTGCCAAGGCATCCTTGCAGGGGTGTTTCAAGGACACCTGCTGTACCCTCCTGCAGGCTGTAGCTGCCCAGATGCCCCCTGTGCTGCCAGGGAACACTCACCGACCAGTTGTAGTACATGTGGCACAGTTTGTAGGTCAGGCGCTGCACGTGGTCTGGTTTCAGCTGGCTGGTGTCGTAAATTACATTGTAATGAGTCGGTGCAACACAGCCGTTCTTCACAGTCTGGCTCACGATAAAGAAATCGTACCTGCCAGAGGAAAAGCACACCCCACCAGGCTGTTACACAAAGGGCTCTGTGTCTTAGAAAAATGCAAGTCCCCATGCATTTGTCTTGTTTGCTTTGAGTCACTTTATGCTGACTGAGTAAACCCCAGAAGGATGCCTAGGCTTTGGCCACAAAAGCTTCCTGTGTGTCTGAAAGGCCAGGAGACCTGGAGGAACATGAATAATCTTATCATATGGACCAGGTCTTGAGACCGTAACAACCTTAACTACTTGTTCCATCCTGTCCTCCTCCTTACACTGCTCATCTTCTCCAGCCCCTGAGCCACAGAAGCGTGGCAAGTATTCTTACACTTGAGCCTACAGTCCATGTACTACTGGGTATGTTTCCTTCATGACCAGGCTGCTGGCAAGAGCAGCAAGTGCAGGAACTCACCACTCTGGTCTGGTCACCACCGTGTCAACAACAGTCCCAGGGGGTGGGTTCTTGAGTCCTCCTCCAAGCTCTGCAAAGAACCGGGCTCCCACTCGCTTCTTCACCACAATCACAGTGAGTCTCGGGCTGAAAGGAAGGAAAAGGGAAAAAACAATGGAAAACTGCACTGTGAGTATTTCAGGAGCAGATTCCCTGGAGTTCCAGGGCATTATTTTCACATGTAACTCTTTATTGATTCAGATTAAGTAAGACATTGCTCACAACTTCAGATTTTTAGTTGAGGTGCAACATTCATATTATTTTTCACCAATCCAACTTTCCTTTAACTTCATGGAGAAGTAGAAAATGGACCAAAAAGTGATCTTCTAAATACAGATTGGATATCTACTCTCCATCCCATTGTTTCCTATATAAAACACTGAGTGTCTTAACACTATTTTTGGTAAAGCCATTAACAAAAGCTAAACAGAAGAACTGAGCACTTCAACTGCTCTGCTTGCCTGCAGTGTAAGGAAATATTTTTTTTTTTATTATTTTTCAGAGCAGATTAAGTCACTGCAGTTGATAAGTTTCAAAGCAGAATGTTGAAAATGTAAGTGACTAGACAACTTCCTTTAAGAAGTGGAAAGAAAAGAAAATGGCCTTAGCAGACACGTAACAGTCAGGCCATGATCAACCAGTGGGACAAAGTAAATTATCACATCCATCGAGAATGACCAAAGAATGGATGTGCACACACGTGTATGGCAGTCATGTGGTGCAGGTACTAACGATTTTCCTATTATATTACAAGTCAAGTATCTGAAATCATGTAAATAATCATCAGAAAAGCAGTTACCTGAGCTCAGGTGAAAATCAGTTAGGAAAGACAACAGAGTCTTCATCCATAGCCTCGTTTTGTATCCCAGTGTTTATTTCTCTGGCAGTGTAAAGAAGAGGGCTGGCAGAAACAGATTTACCTGTAGTCAGTACCAATACTCTTCAAGCAATCCAGGAACTGAGGCACTTCATAATTAACCAAAGTATTGAGCTGTCCATCTCCAACACCATCACGATACACAAAAATACGAGAGGGCAAACACTTATTCCACTTAGACCAGTTCCTCAGAGCAGCTAAAAAGAAAAAAAGCCGTCAGCTGTAATGACAATTCATTCCAAAAAAAAATGGATTTTTATTCCTAGAGAAACAGCAGTAAGTCGGAAAATTAAGGTCCTAAATCCTTCAGTAACATGAACTGGGTCATCATCATGCTCCACAAACATACCTGCAGAAACAGCTCTGGTTTGCCTGTGCACCCACAAACAGAAAGGACCCAAGGACACACCTGCTCTGCTGGCCTCTCTCATAGCAGGAGCTGCCCTCCTCGAAATCAGACTCCCTTAAAGCATCCTTGAAAGTGCACTGCTCATCAGTTTTTAATTATTGCAAAGAAATGTGGGAATCAGTGAAAGATTTACACAAGATGCTATTCATTTTCAGCAATATTTATAATGGAACATTTAATCTGTCGTTATCCAAGTGCAGGTTGGTAAAGCCTCCCCTCAGGGCAGCAGGAGAGGTGGGTTTTGAGGAAGCTGAATTGTCAGTTCTTAGATCTAGCTCCACAAGAGCAGAACTCCTTCCCATCCCTTACTTTGCAAGCAGGCTTTGATTCCATCCACAAGTTCTTGCCCACGACTTTGAACAACGCAGCGGGAGAACCACCTGTGAAGAACAAAATGGAAGAGACCTTCAAAGCATTTCCCAGGCTGACTGCAATGAAGTTATAGAATGCCCATGACCACTCTGTCATTACAGGTGAGAATATTCCCCCTGTGGTAAAAGTGCCGTAGCACAACTTAAATTCTTCTTGACCAAGAAAAGCCTTTCAAACAAGTCAACTCAAAAGGGGAAAGACCCTGTCACCCTGATGCCCTCCACTCATCCCAGACCTGTCTCCACCACTTGACTCCTCTCTCAAGCAATGTGGGAAAAGGACAGGGCCACTCCTTCAAGGGATGCAGTGGAAAAAATTCACGATCTATTTCTTATTAACCATTACAGCAAACCAATTTTGAATTTTCCTGATGGAGCACCACATTGAAGCTGTTTTTCAGTCAAAGGAAAGGTTGTTTTTTTCCTGTTTTGGGGGTTTTTAGCCTTTGGCACTCTGGCCAAACTTACCGTGTCACTGTTTGATTGAGGCTGGCGACAAAGCCCGCAATGGACTGCTTCCCCGAGACGGTGTCATGGTAACAATCAATGCCCACAATCATCACCTGCTTCAGCTGCAAAGCAACCACACACAGCACCCCCAGGTGCATACAGAGCTTGCTTTTTAAATGAAGCCCAATAAAGAGGAGTTACCATTTGTAAGGAAGTACTTACGGGGATCTCAACACTCCAGAGCTCTCCACCCATTTTGCAGTTCATTTGCAAGGCAATTTTTGTTGCTACTGTCATGATAGTCTGCGGTTTGCTCAAAGTGCGAGCCAGCACACACTGGCTGGGGATGGGACAGTCTGTACACAAGTATTTCTTGATGGCATCGTATTTATCCTTTCGGGAACTAGACAAGATACAAACTACCTTTGAAGAAAAAGGAATCTTTGTAAGAAGCTGCATTCTCAGAGTTACACAGCACTTAGAGTTCTTTAGGAAAAACTTCTTATGCTCAAGAGAAATATTCAAATGTTCACAGTAAAAGAAAGAACTGCAAAGTGTCAGTGTCTGTACTTCAGAAGCAAAGGCTCTTATCCAGAAGGATACCCATGGTCAGTGTTAGGTTTGCACAGGAGGATGAGCAGGTATGTAGTGGATTCTCAGGAGCCCAGAGCTGTGTTTCTGAGAGCAAATCCCACTAAACACCGACTACAGAGATACACCGGATTTGAAGTCACGGATTCAAATACATACTATGTTTGTGTCAGGGGTAACCCTTTGCTGTAAAACCCTTAAATAAGCTTCTGTTCTGTCATCTACTTCAATCCTGAAAAGAAAGAAAGAAAATGCTTACAGAAAATAAAACAACTAACAGCTATTGAAACTTCAGCAAAAGTGTAAAAGCTCCCTATGCATCAATAGTGTATGAAATGTCACATTTACAGCTAGTAACAAATGTACCACTTTCAGACATCTGAAGATTAAAAGGAATCACCTCCAAACTTAGGCTTCCAAACACTATAAAATTCAAAATTAAAGGCAAGTACAGGTATTCAAGGGAGGAGATTTGCAAGGAGAACAGATCAGAACCAGAATACATCCTAAATCAGCACAAAATATTCCTTAGAGAAGAGTTTGCTCAATGACTGTATGTCTACTTCTTAGTTTTGGCATGCAAAAAGCTCTCAGAAATGAAAGTATGAGTAAGAAAAGTCAATCACAAGAGAAAAGTGAACAATCTGCACACTGAAAGCAACTTTGCTTTATGACAAATCTCACAGACGTCGGCCGTGTGGCACACTAAGCCTGCCCTCACTGAACAGCCTACCAGGGCAGCCCGTGAGGACACTCACTCACATGTTTGGCTTGTTCATGCGGATGCCCATGGAGGGGGTGACCTTGAAGAGGCTCTGCAGCAGGGTGTTGGCCACGTCGTAGTTGCGGCGGGTGTAGATGAGCAGCCAGCTGTCCATGGGCACCGAGCGGATCAGGGGCACGCCCCGCGTCTCCTTGGTCCAGTCGGCAAACTGGGGGTTGTAATCGAACTGCAGACAAACAGCTCCTGTTGGACAGCAGCCTCTGCCCCACCCACACCTCCAGTACTCACAGGGCTCATCCTGCCTGGGACTGAACAGGCACTGCTGTGTTCCAGCTCCTCAACTGAAATAGCTACTGCCTTTTCAGCTGAAAGCCTTGGTACCTTTCTAACAGATGGAAATTAATGAGAAATATCTCTGCTCTCCTAGTCTGTGTATCTGACCAGAAGGACTGCTCTGCAAGGACAACCCTATTGTAATGGAGTGCCTTCAAGGGTTTCTAACCACAACTCGGGAACAGTTTAAGAAATTTTCAAGTCTCCTGCTCGGACAAAGACCTTTGTATAACATTTTCACTCTTTATCCTTCACTTATAAACCAGAAAGTCCTATTTCCTTCCTGAAGAACTTGTTTCATTAGTGAGACACCCACAAGATTTTAGAAGTTGATTTATTATTTACCATGGCTCCTGATTGAAAGATCTTTTCTCCTTGAACAACTCTTCCTGTAAAGGACACTGATTTATAATCAAAGCTTAAACCCCAGTTTCGGAGCTCCTTCTGAACATTATCATCTCTGTTTAAAAACAAGATTTGAATTAAAAACGTGAGAAATTTGTTCCCGCTGACTCTTTTAAAACTAGTAAGATTTCAGATTTGTTGCCAGAAGTTTGTTACTCCAATCTTTCATGAGACAGAAAGAGAGGACATTAAGGTGCCATACTTTTGGATGTAGTTCAGAAGCCTCCCAAGCTCGCGCTGCCTCTGCTCAGGTGGCAGCCGTGTGTGGATGGCCAAGTCTTTCATCATGTTGAAATCACTGCGCATCTTGTCAGTCAGTCCTGCCAACAGCAAAGCATTTCTGAGTCCAAGTTAACACTGACAACTATGAAAATTAAACTTGCAGCTCATGCAGGTTAGTGATGCATGCCCTGCAGACACAGGAAGTACTGGCAGCAGTAGCCAAAGTTTTCAGTTGCTTCCTGTACATACATCCCCACTGGCACAGAAAAAAAGTCCTGGATTTTTGCACTTGAGAGGAAACCACACAAGGCAGTGCAGCTTTTCAGTTCTGTTTTCAAATCAAAACAAAACAGTGCTGAGATGGACAGCTACTGCTAGTGCAAAGTGAGTATCTCGGAGCAAAACATGTATGTAATGTATGTATGTACATGTATGTAATTTTGCATCTTACAAAATTATCACCAGTTTTGAGTAAATTGTTCTTTTTCAACAGAAGTTCTACCACCAAAACTCTACAAGTTATCAGAGTGCTGATGTTGAACACCATACCTAAACACTATGCAAACAACAAACCCCCTCGAACTTTCCAGTCCCATTTAAATATCCAATCTTTTAGCTACAAAATGTGTTCCTAAATTCACATCTATACAAACAACACAGTTTTCCTGAACTCTGCAGAAAGCTGCTGTCAGAATACCTCTGTCACTAGGCATTCTGGTCTGACAGATGCTTTGATATGGAGAACACTACAGTACCTGTTAGGGAGCACAGCTCTGGAATCAGAACCACAGATTCTTGTATGTTCCCTCTCCTCCTCTTCATCTGACTGATCAGAACAGGCTGCATCCAATCACTAATTTCTATGTTGTATTGCTGTATCAGAAATAAAGACTGCATGTTAATTTACTCATAACAAACAAGTTACTCATAATGAACATCATTATCTCTGAAAAATAATGCTCACTTTAAAAAACGAGTATTGTTCCTAAAACAAACAAAACCAAAAGCAACTAGTAACCTTTTTCAATTAGCATATCTCAGAAGAACCGGTTCTGTCAGAAAAGGCCAAGCACTATTGTCTCAACTAGTGCCATCGAACTACTGATGTGTAAGAGACAACAGAAACAAAGCTTGTGCCTTGCTTGAGGCATCATCATCTGGGGTATCTAACTCAATATTGGGATGCTCCTTCCACTTCAGCTATGGACAAAGCTCCTGCCCTACAGAGCAATTTAATTTAAGAAATCACAAGAATCAAACAGGACTGCCAAGTGAAGTTTCCGAAATTTAACCTTTCCATAACCTTAAGTTCCATCCTGTTTCAGTTGAAACTGGTATGTGTGAAGACCTGACAATTACAGTGGGAGGCCTCCGGGTCAAGCCATGACAGATACTCAATTCCAGAGGTGCTCTGGCTTTCCCAACCTCAGTTCTGCATCCTGTGACATTGTATCTGGATTCCCCCCACACTACCTGTCCCTGCTTCCACCTCCCCAGTGCTTCCCAAGAGCTCCTTGCTTGCCCATGCAGCCCTCCTGGCCTTTCTGCCTGACCAGCTACTCACTGGGATGGACTACTCCCACCAAACCATGCTGAGCAGGTCAGCTACTGATCTCAGATTGCACAGTGTCCTTTAAACAAACTTCTGTTAAAAATACTAGGAATTACAAATCCATGCATCCTAAGTAAACCTGTAACAATGACTGAACATTCCAAGTTAAAGCATAAAACACACAGTGAAGTTTTCATACCTTTTTGTAGTACTCCACAAAGCTCATCTCAGAACCATCTGATTTTCTAAAGGTACCCTTTGGATTGTTATCCCAGTCGATATCATCAATTCTGTACGTTCTGTTATTGTACCTACATAAACATTTCATCACTTTTTGTTTAAATCTTAACTCAAATAGAAAAGAAATACAACTGTGGGACAACAAATTTACTCTCAACACTCATGCAAGTTGGAAGTTTTGCTCCTTTCAGAAGTAGTAACTTCAAGTTTGCAATTATAATAGGCTCTCAATTCTACCAAAAGCTGAACTGTAGTAAAACCAAAAGAAAACCAGTGTGTACTTCCTGCTTTTGCAAATGCTGTCACCTTGATCAGTTTGCTAGCCTGACAATGACAGCATTTTCAGGCTTTCTGATGCTTTGGCCTACTTCAGGACATGGAGCACACACAGCTCCCCAAGACAACAAGAGTCCAAAAAGACTTACTTTGTGAGAACAATTAAACCAATCAGCTCTTTAGCACAGGTGTCTCTAAATCTTTCCTCTCCAACCTGGGAGTGAAGGCTGTGCATAGTATCCAGCACTGTCTCCCCACGGAGAACCTTATGGCTCACGTCTGCACACAGCATGATGTTCTCCTCATACTGCAGGATGGAACTTGTGAAGCCCAGCCACACCATCAGCCTGGCAAAAGAGAACACACAAAATCTCAGTGTGCTTTAGAGCATCTTTATTCTCACCCCTTATTCCTGCCCACTTTCACTAACACCAGACAGCAGTGATGGCACAAAGAAGCCATTATCCAAGTATCAACAAGCTCTTGAAGGTTAACAAAATCAAAAATATTTTACAGGTAGCTATCTTCTTTAGTCAGCTAGGAAATCCATGTCACACCATTAAGTATCTCACAGACAAAGTGTGTAGGTATTCAGGACACTTTTAAAAGAAAGATACCAGCAGTTTATCCAGCAGGACACTGCCCAGTTCTTTCCATCTAACCAGGCTGTACTGGTTAGATTAATGGCAGATTAATTAATAGATTAAAGTGCACCACAGCCACACGATGGGCCCCCAGGCAAACTGAAGCCTACCAACCTGTACAGCAGGCCCAGGGCCAGCCAGCAGCACCTGCAGGGATCCTGCAGGGAACAAGGACACCCCTGACAGCCAGCAACCCTTGCCACAGCACCCCTCCAAAAGCCAAGGCTTTCTGCCTAACCTGTGATTAGGGATGCTGACTGGATCACTGGGGTTGTAATAATTACGTCCAATCTGCTGCAAATTCAGCATCTTCAAAAGCCTAAAAATTGAGAAATTGATGTAGTTTAGCATTATTATTATTATCATCATCACATCATGCATGGTCCAATCCCTACGCACAAAGCCATCGTTCATCCGACTACAGAAAATATGAGCTTCTCATCAAACTCAATTTATAAAGGTCACTTATAACAACAGTCACGTCCAACTCCCCCCTTCACCAACCGGCTGAGGGCAGCAGTCCTCACAGTCTGGTACCAAGGCTAAGGGGAAAGACTACAGCCACAAAGAAGGAAATTGCCAGTTCAATGTCCTGCTCCATTATTTGCTTTAAGAGACAAACCCACACACACAAAGGAGGCAGGGTGTTTTAACTGCCTGCTTTCACACTAACATGGCCCAGAAATACACACAACTGCACATGACAGTATTGCCAGATGTGGTTGGCCCCACAGGAACAGTAGCCAGAAAGGCTTAAAAATTTACATTTATAATACTTTTTTGTTGTAGCCTGTTCCTCGGAATGGAAAAACTTACATCAGATATTTTTAGAATGACTTCTTATAAAGACATAACTTGCACAGCAAACCTTCTAAAAATGATGTTGTAAAACTGCAGACAAGTAGGTGAAGTAGGTGGCAACTCATTAGTGAGCGTGACTGTTATCTTCACATCCTCCCCATTTCGAGTCCTACTGAACAGTTCAGTAACCTGAGAAAGTGAAACGAGGTTAACAAAACCAGAGCAGACAGGGCTGTCTCTGGATTTTGCTCCAGTAATATCAAACTGGACTTAGCCATTTTTATTCTAAGCAATAATTCAAGACTAACTGAAATGTGGATGTGATCTCACACCAGGGCTGTGAACCACAGCCTGGAAGACTCTGCTCATCTGGGTGAAGACAACTTGGGGCTAGAACGGGGCTATCCCCAGAGCAGCTGAACTCGAGATGAAGGCAGGGACATCACTTACCCATCACCATGACAGGAAAAAGACTCAGCTTGAGGAAATAAACTTAACATATTGCCAACTAATATATATTTAATTACTGATTCAGGTACTGGGAAGCAAAAAGACAAAGATTAGCACACACAGTGAAAACCTCTTCCCCCTCTCCCTTTTCCAAACTCAGCTTCACTCTGGACTCCTCTGGCCCCTCTGTGAACAGCACTGGCTACACTCAGTCCCTGCAGTGAAGCAAGGAGTGGCACAAGGCACAGAGCACAGGGATTACCACCAGTACAGAGGTGTTCTCCCTCTGGTGCTCCTTTCTTCTCAGATTTTTCTTTGCTCTGCAATTTTTCACTGCTTTTTAAATACACAGAGGTGCCAACAACTTTGCTGATGGGCTCAGCTTTGGCCTGTGATGGGTCCATTCTGAAGCTGGCTGGCAATGACTGTACAACACAGGGCTGACCCTGACCCCTTCCCGCAGGAGCCACCCCAAACCCTCCAGCTACCAAAACCTTATCCCATACACCCAACTCATCCACCCTTTAAATTATGTGGGGTGTTAAAGTACAGAAGGTATGAAAAGATGTCAGTACAACAGAAACTAAAGAAGAAATACTGTATGTACTATCACTTCTGTGCAGAGGATGATTCTAGGCTCCAGAAATTAAGCATTAGAACCAGAAGTTTATTACCAAATTTCTCTACACAAATTAACCTGTACTGATATATTCAATCCAACTAAACACTGCTTGTGGGACACCAACTCCCTAACTTCACCCTAGCTGGTAAGAAACAAGAATAAAATGCAAGTGATGATAAAAGCTGCAATAGCATTCTCGTCTCACACCTTGCTCTCCAGTTTCTTTGGCAGGAACAATATCGAGCCATCGAAGGCATGTGTCTTCCCGATGGTCTCCTCGTGCTGGAAGAGCAGAGCGGAGCGCAGGCGCCGCGCCTCCATCTCGGGGCTGTAGGCCACGTGGTACTGGTACAGAGCCCACTGCGGGCGCGATGTCAGCCGGAAGTGGTTGGTGGTCAGCTTGATCATTTTTCCTGAAAAACCTGAAATGACAGCAAACGTGGTAACAGTTACAAAATGTTACCACCTTGCAGTCATTCAAGAGCGCTGAGACATTTCTTTAAGCCGTGGCAGTGGGACAGAGACAGAGGCCAGTGCTCTCTGCAGCTGCTGTAACCCAGGGAGCTCCGGCTCGCTGCTATCAGACACTGTGGAGCTGTCTGTACAGCTGCCAGCACAGCTCTCCGTGCTCCTCTTCAGGCACCAGACACAACTTCTCATCATTTTCTAATACACTCTCAAGAGTTTTTTTACTTGGCTCTTTAGGGGAAACTAAGAGCAGAAACAAAAGAAACTATCTCTCATTTCAAACCGCTTAGATGTCTAGAGTCTAATTTAAACATACCAGTTTTGGACTCTTGAACATGCACCATGGCTTGCCGAGTGTTTACCCCAAGGTCATGGAAATCCCTGCGACGTCCACCCCTATCTCTTAAAGACAAATCCTGGAGTCCTGAGGAAACCTGTAATCCTATTGTTTAAAATTCGAGAGAGAATCACAATCAAGTAATAAATAACGTATATACTACCACATAGGAACAAACAAAAATATATAAAATTAAATCTTGAAAGGCATTAAGACAAATTTAAGAGTAATCAGAAAATGTTAAGTTTCAGCTTTTGCTATGTAGCAAACATCTTCCAAATCTTAGTAATAAACCTCATTTTGAAAAGAAAAAAAGCGAAATACAGTCTAAAGGATGCCTTAATTGTATTCTCTTCAGAACACGTGCTCTAGTGGACACTGAAATTCCCAGCCTTTCTGACCTTCTGGCCTTCTCTCCTGCAGGGTGCTCTCATAGCCTCGAAGTCGCCCGTGGGCCCCGGGCTCTTCTGCCTGTGGTGGAGGAACATGGAGCTGCTGGAACTGCTGGAACTGCTGGAGCTGCTGGGGATGCTGGAGCTGCTGGGGATGCTGGAGCTGCTGCCTGCCACGCAGCTGGCCGGGCATGCCCTGCTGAACCTGCCACAGGTGGGAACAAACAGCGACTTCAACGGAGCATTCACTAAGGAGAGAACGTTCCAATACTCCAGTGCAAGAGTTACATACGTTGAAATCCTCTCTTTCCTATACTAAGTAGCAAAGTTATTATTCTACACCTGAAACTCAAAATTACTGGAGTGTGGAAATTATTACTCATTTAACTAATAGCTAATGCAAGTCTCCTCTTTCCAAGCTCTAACTAAAATTTATGGACTCCTCATTTTCTACAGTCCCTCTGATACCTCAAGCAACTGACTAGTTTTTCTGTAAAAACATATTTTGTAACTTTACTGTCTAGTGAATAAGTAATATTAAAAAGTGTCATGGCTACAAGAACAGCCATTGTAAGCCACGACCAATCCCACAATTCAGAGTTTCACGTTACTGGAAATTTAATAAAATGTCCTTAATAAAACTGAGCTATATTAACTGTACACCCAGCAGAATATATGCATGCACACATATAACACATCTGCCTGATATTAAAATAGGAAGTAGGTGAGATATGAATCTCAAATCCTGGTTGCATGCATTAAGAAGAAAACCAGCTTACAGGTGCATCTCCTACAGCAGGAACAGGAGGTGTCTGTCTGGGAGGTCTTCCTCTGGCTCTGGCTCTTCCTGTCATCTTCTAAAACGAGCAACCGACAGCATTAGTGCTCTATCTTCTCCTTCCCACCCTTATCCCAATAATTACCACGAGCAGCACTATAGCATCTGCCCTGCTTTAATTTCAGGCAGCTCAGTAAAGCACACCCACCCCTGCAGAATGCGGGGATCTGCACACGGGCAGAGCCACACGGGGAGGCTGGGAAGGCCTTTCCCTCAGGTTTGCAGGGGCTGCCACGGGCCGCCACAAACCTGAAGCCGTTGAGTCAGTCAGATTGGAGAGCACGGCAGGATCTGCTGCCTCAGCCAAGCGTAACCCGGGGCCTGAGGGGTTACGTTCTGAGGCTCCGTTCAGGTTTCACCGGAGCCCGGATCCAGCCCGATTTGTCACCTTACCCCAGGAGCAGCGCACGTGCCAGCGCTGCTCAGCGCCGCCCGGCCCGGCCCATCCTCTCCTCCCACAGCCACCCCTCCCGGCCCCGCGGGCCCGGCCCGAGCCTCCCTGCCCGCCTCGAGCGCTCTGTGGGGCCAAAATCCCCAACCGGAGCCGCCCCCCGCCCCAGGCCTCGGCCTTACCTCCGCCTGCCCTCGGCCTTCCCTCCGCCTGCCCTCGGGCCGCACGGGAACACTGCTCCCGCCCGCCTGCACACAGCAAGCCGCCCTCCCCAAGCCCTCGCGGGACTCTGTCCCCGCTGGAGCCGCCGCCCCTGTCGCAGGCCGGGCCCGGGGCAGCCCCGGCCCCGCCGCGCCCTCAGCACGGAGCCCGCACGGCACGCGACAGCGGGGCGAGGCGGGAAAGCGCCCGCTGCGGCGATTGGCTGCCG
>VXAX01005715.1:201170-218285 GCA_013399835.1 Leptocoma aspasia
GCAGCCCGGCGCGGGCACGGCAGGCTCCGGCTCACCGGGAGGTGGAGCAGTCAAACAAGGAATGCAGCCGGACGGCACCGTGCCGAGCGCGGCTCCGCCGGAGCCAGGGCTGGGCTTCCCTGCGGTTCCGATACCCCCGCAGCTGCCCGTGACCTGCTCGTCAGCCCCGAGTCTCCTCCTCTTCACAGTGTCTGCATTTATTTCGGGAAATAATTTAAAATCAATCAGATGCGGTACATGAAAACCTATTGATACATTTAAAATGTTTTAAAGTGCTTCCGATTAATGCGCGTAACATGCTTGTGTTTAATGCTCCCGACCTCACAGCAGTAAAATAAATATCAGCCTTTAGAAATTCTGACTTCTTAACTGACTAATCAAACTGACACGGAACTATAAAACAATGAAACGCAACCCTTACCATGAGAAGATCTATTAAAACACGTTTTTACTTTGAGTTTATTAAATGGGTTTATTAAACGATAAATAAAAATAAGCATAACTTCTTCCTGGCTGCCACGGAGGCGCAGACTCTGCTGGCAGTGGAGTCACCAGGAGTGACAGTGCGCCCCAGCCTGGGGCAGCAGCAGCAGCTCAAACCCCGGAGTGACCCTCCTTCCTCGGAGGGACATCCTCCAGAGAGCAGCGGTCAGACAGAGGGGGAAAAGCACCTTTTCCTGAGTACTGAGGCTGGCCCAATTGCCAGGGCTGTCACAGAGAGCCATAACTTGTGTTTTGGGCTTCACAACAGAACCAGCAAACCTTAGACTTGGGCGGAAATGCTCTGAAGTGGAGATTAACTCTCCAGCAAGCTTTTCCATGAAAAACAGGATGTGTAGATGGCACCAGGGCTCACATGCACCATTTCTGTTTGCAAGTGTGCCTTTGCTAAAAGATCAGGTGGCCGTGATGTGTTTGGAGACACTGACTCCGAGGGAGGAGAGGGAACATTCCCTAATAAATGCTTACCTTTGTCAAAGACCACTCTGACCTCCTGAGGTCATTTACAATTTCTGAGGTACCTGCAGTGAACAAGGTTCCTTTTCCTTGTTCCCTGATATTCCAGGTGGAAGTGGGTGACACTGTTAAATAATAGGAATATCTCTTCTAGTTTCATTTATATTGTCAGTCTGTCCTCAAAGCCAGTTTTCTTGTGCTTACCATGTCAGCACAGCAACCCGCTCGGGAAGCCAGATTCTCTTTCAGAAGTTAAAAAGAAGAGCTTTCAAACTATGGAAGTCTGGATGTTGCTGCTTGAAGACAGCTGAAGTACTTTTAGCATGTGATTTCCATTATTCACATATAAATCTGGATAAATATTTAACAAACTCAATGCATACACTTAGATGTGGCATGTTCAGTGCTTTTAAGAGCAGTGATTACTCCTTGCCATGGGCTCTTCACCCACAGTGGCAACTTTTATTGCTCTGTAGCCTGCAGAACTCTCCAGTAGGTCAGAGGTTTAAAGCTGCAGAAACACAATATGCAGATTTTTTTGGCTCAGCAGTATTTTAAGATAAACAGAATATAAAGATGTTGTCAAAGTCATTTGCGTTATGTAAATCATGAGAAAGCAGAATGTGTGTGTTGGAAAGAGTTATGTTTGTTTATTCATTTAAAATATCTGCCTACTTAATGGTTTTTTTATGCCAAATTCCTTACATTTCACTGCAGAACTTAATTATCTTTAGAAGGGAGTAGTTAAAAGTACTTAATCAGGCTGGCTACCTACAGCAATTTTTTATTAAAGTGAAAATAAACATCAACAATAAGCACTCTAATTTTTATACATGGGCTGTCAGACAGTTAATTAGTACTTAGTGAAAGATAGGCTCCAGTTTGGTTCACAGTCTTTCAGAGCTGCTTTTTTAAAACGATTCAATCCAGTTAAAATTGGCTGTGCAGGTGGCCTTAGAGGGTTTTCACAGTCATAGGGAATGTGGAAAAAGCAGCAGGTCCATCATGTCCTTAGCCCAGGCTGGTTCACTGAAACACCAAGACAAACAAGGTTTGGAAAATGGTAACTCTTTGCACTTTTTATTTTTTGTGTTGCCAAAAACCCTCCCAAACTGGACTTCAACACGTCAAAATATCACATGTGAATTTTTTTCCCCCCAGCTCTTTGGCTCGGACTCTGCTTTGATGTTTGCTTTACCCGTGATGCAATTGTTTTTGCCTTCTGTCTCCTGTTGCTACAATGAGCCATTTCCCATCCATGTCATCTCCAAAGGGGAAAGGACCGCATGGAAACAGAACAAAGAACACAGAACAAAAGAAAACCAGGGATTTTTCCAAAGGCCCATTTGATGTACAAGTATAAACAGGAAAAAGATGCCTGAGGAGGTAGGAGGCAGGAACTGCACCAGCAGACAGCTGTGCAGTGAGCAGCATTTGGGATCCTGGATGGCAAATAAATGAGAGACTCCAATGCACACAGTGAGGAAAACACTACATTTAGTGCCATGTTTAAGTGTATTACAAATGCCTCACAGTGAAGGTTGAACTCTTACCTTCATCTATTTCTTGTATACTTACCAAGTATCACCAGCTGTTTCAGTTTTCACCCCAGAAAAGGCACTATCTCAGGACAGAAGAATAAAACCCATTATTTGCTGTGCTGAAGCAAGAGAAAACAAGGAATCCTTCAGAACAGAGCTCAGTAACTTGCATGCATAGCTAGGTTCTTAGAAGCCCAACATGTTCCTCCTGAATCTCATTAAATGTTTGTTAAAGAAATTTTCAAATGGGAATTGCTCAAAAATAAGCACTGAAATTCACATTCCTGTGGTAGGTATTAATTAGTTGTGAGTCTGGGCCACCGTGTTTTTACATCGTTAATTATTTTTTTTCTAAAGTGAGAGAGGGAGGCAAAGTTTTTAAGACTGTGTGGTATCTGAAACCCCAACCATGAGCCAGCAGTCTTGCTTCTTCCCAGTGCCAGTTCTGAGTGCCACGTGTGGTTCCTGTGCTGGGGCTGGGCTGGAGGAGCAGTGTGCCTGCTCAGGGGAGCCTGGCACTGCCAGGGCTGGGCTGGGGGCACGGGCAAGCAGCTCTCACACCCCAAACAGAAGGAAGAACCATCTGACAGAAAAGAGGAAAAATTGCCACTAAGGGGATGATACACAACTGCACAACAAATATCGTGGAAATACTTTCTCTCAAGAAGAGAGAAAATAAAGGTTTCGACTTTGTATTCCCCTGCTGTTCTCTAGGCTACTATTTTCATCCCTAATTTCTGATTTTTTCCTTCAGATTCTTACTCCTTTTGTCTGAGCCCTTGCTGTTTGTGTCTCTTCCCTTGCAGCATGCCTTGCTGTACTCCTGGCCAGGTGTGGGGCTTTCCCCTGTGCCCGACGTGTCCTGTGGGTCAGACGCAGCCTGGCTTGGGGCTGTGTGCTCTTCCCAGTGGGATCTGTGCCTGCAGCTCCTCACTGCTCACTCCCAGCCCTGCTCTGCCACACTCTTTTCCTCTTATTCACACACATCATACCCCTGCTGAAATTCCCTGCACTCATTCAGCTCGATACTTTCTGTTAATTTCTCCCCATTAAAAGTTCAGGTCAGCCCTAGCTGACATTTATTTTGTGTGCAAATCCTGCATGAGGTGAGCGAGAAGTGATTTGGCCTAAGTTCTCAATAACAGCTGTATTAAATGGAGAGGTCACGTTGTACAGACAGGAACAAGGCCTCCAGAAGTTAATACTGTAATTAGATTTGTGAACCATATTCAATAAATAATATCAAATCCTGTGAGGTGTGTATTCTGTAAGATATCCTTTATCACCTATATTTTTAATTAGCAAGAGGAGATGGAGTGTTAGTGTATAGAGTATATTAGACTAGAACAGTGTTTTGATTCAGATATTATATAGTAAAATGGGAATATTTCAGGAGAGAGGCTAACAAGAATTCTCAAGTTAGGATAGATTGATTTCAGCTCATTTAGCAACCCAGTTTGATCTAATTGTCTTTTTATTGCTGTGAACATTCCTGAATTATGCAGAAAATTTGGGTTATGTGATTTAGTGTTGGATTTAAAAATGTCACAGCTTAACTTTTTTTAGAGTAGTGTAGAACTTTGTTCACAGTCAACGAAGTTCATTATTTTTTCTTTCAAAGCCCAGCTGCAGGCCTGGAGCATTTCTCATAAATATCAGGAAGTACCTGAAGCCACAGCCAGGATTAAAGAGTTGATCTGAACCTTAGATCTCAGCTTTAAAGCTGTAATGTACAGTGAATTTGGTTTCATGGTAAAGGAAATGGTAATTGCTGAAGTATGTTTTCTTAAGTTGCAAAATCATTTTTGAAATGTTTTCATGGAAACCTGTGTCAGTGCCGTGCACGAGGATGAGTGGCCTGGTGGCACTGAGGCTGTGCATGGCCAGTGCTGTGTGTTGGTGGCACAGCTTGGTGCTCAGCGCCAGAGCCAGCAGCAGAGCACTGCCTGAGCAAGGGAATCCACAGGTCCAGAGCTCCAGAATCCCTCCTGGAAGATGGGCTGGGCTCTTGGGTGTCTGACAAGCACATAGCCATGACAACCACGAGCACAAACCCAGGAGTGACATCCTGAGTTACAAAAGGCAGGGTGAATTCCTCAGTGTAGCAGTGAAGTGCTAGGAAAAGCACATTGCTGCTGGCTCCGCGCAGTGTGGGGTGTGGGGCTGGGCAGGCTGGGAGCTCAGCTCAGAGCCAGGCACGTTTCTGCATGCTCTGTGCACCTGGGTGCCTGCACCACACAAACCACACACCTCTGCTCTGTTTCCACTGCAGCTTGTTTAACCTGAACCTTTTATTGCACCAAGGCAACCGCTTCTGTATCTAGGAGGAAAATAAAATCCCAACACTTGGGTCTCCCTGGCCTTTTCCAAAGGAATTTGCATTTGAACCTGTACTTCTTGCACCGTGGCAGAATTTACTCCCTTCCTACTGCTCCATTCAGGAAAGTGATGCAGAGACAGCTCAGCTCCTACGACAGACTGTTGTACTCCTGCAAAGGTGGCGTTCTGGGGCACCTCCTGCAGCAGGCACAGCTTCCCAGAGCTGCTGTCACCTGCAGGCTGCACAGCCACCTGTGTGCTGCCACAGGGCACAGCCTGGCCCAGGCTTTAGTTCAGGTACTTGTGAATTCCCTGCTACAACGACACCAAAACAGGGTGAACATTTCATTCTGACCTGCCCTCAGTCCTGTGGGGTTCCAGACTGATGGATGCTCTCAGATCCTAGCCAGCAGTTTTAGATTTTCTTTGAGGGTTCGTTGCTTTCAGAGACTTTGTTGCAGTGTGTTAAAGACATTGAAAAGTTTCTGATTTCTCCCTCCTATATTTGTCTGTCAAGTCACATTTGTCATCCTGTATTGCCCTGGACTGGGTACCAGACTGATGTTGGAATCTCCTGCTCAGATGCTCTCTATTCTTTAAGGTGCCTAATTTCAAGTGCACTGAACTTTTTGATTACAGATTTCCTCAGTCACTCCAAGTTACTCTTCTGTACTTTTCTAGCACAAAAACTGTCTTGACAAAACTCCTCAGGCTCTTTGCACCAGAGGCTGCCTAGGAGTCGGGAAGTCTCTCCAAGCTGGATGCATGTGGCCTGTGGGTACACCCAGGACAATATGGGCAAGGTTTGGAAAGACCCATAAAGAGACAGAGTAACCAGGAATGAGTGGCACCCAGAATAAGCTGTAGTCACAGTTAAAATATTTCCCTACTGACAAGCAGGTTTTTGTATGCTTTCAAATTTAGCCTAAGCAAAAGATACGTGGGCTACATGAATTATTCCAATGGGGGCAGTCTGATCTCAGCTATTCCTCATCTTGGACATCTTTTGAGTATGCAGTGCCTTATTTGCATGAATGACTTGTGAGCTGAATGCACAGTGAGTCCAGTCAAGAAATCAGAAGGCAGGAGAGGAGAGGGGCCATGAGCATCTGCTCTGCCTTTGAAAAATCTGCATGGCTTGGATGATCAAAAAGGATGGACACCACTGTTTGAAGACAAGAGCTGCAGGGCATTCACTTGAGAGGGGGTTCAAGTGGAGTCTAAGTGGATGACAGTAGGCTCTTGAAGCCCTGAACAAGGGCAGGAAATCATTTTTGAGCGTGGTGGAGGCAGGACTGGAGCCTGGTGCAGCCCCTGGCCCGAGGCAGTGCTGCTCTGCAGAGCCTCCCTGGCAGTGCCAGCCTGCATCCAGCCAGGAGTGGCATGGGGACAGGGACAGCATTCCAGTCCTGCCAGGTGTCAGGCTGGCAGTTTTAGGTGCCAGTTTGGGACTCCTCCTGAGTCTCATTTTCTGAGCAGGGTAGCTCAGTCCAGCACCCAGGCATCTCCATTCCACTGAGCCCCCAAACTCTGGGCAAAGCTGGTGATACTGGGTTGGTTTCTACTGCAGCTCTGAACTGCTGGAAGTGGGTTTTTCTGTGACAGAACATCAGCCAGATCTGCAGGACCATCTCTGGGGTGATCTGGAACCTCTGTAAGCAGCTCTGGAGGGTGCTGGGAATGCAGAGATCCCTCCCCCAGCAGGGAGAACACAGCCAGACTTGCTGTGAGTTATGCACACCCAGCCAGGCAGCGCCCAGCTCCCAAATGCAGGTCAGAAATGCCCACTGCATTCCCACTTCTGAGCTGCAGACATGATGGGGGATGTCAAACTGTTTGCTCTCTGGGACCCATGACCAAAATTGCACTGGAGAAAAAAATACAGACATAGGTGAAATTCCATTTTTCCTTTCTCCTGGCCAGCCTTTCCTCCCTTCATCCCATGAGGGGCCTGGCTGGGCTGCTGCTTTTGGAGCAGAGGTACCTGGATGCTCCCTGGGCAATCAAACCTGCAGTGGTTTTTTTCCTCAGAGCTGTTTTGGGAGGTTCATTTTGATGTCTGTATTGCTGTTGCCTGTTTCCTTGTAGCCTGAAGAAATGCTAGTGCTCTCTCTGACTGAGGACATACATAGAGGCAGATGCAATGTCTTTTTGTAACAAAGGGCCTGCCCAGTGTTTTTGGAAGCAGACAAGAAATAAGACACGTCACATTTCAGCCAAATTAAAAAAAATGCAAGTAGGGCATTAGTCCAACACTTTTGGATTGTGCATTTCAAAGTTTGCACCCAGTGGGTGGGGCAAAAATAAATCAGGGCCTCTTACAGTGAAAATGTATTTGGGATTCAAGCATCTAAAATGTGAGCCTATCTTCTGCTCCCCGGGATTGTCAGCTGCCTCGGGGGTCATCTGATATATACCTCCTTTTCTCACTTCTGAGAATTTTTAGCTTGGAGTGTGTTTGAAAACACTTCAGAAAAAGGGTGGAAAACACAGAGTGCCTGCTTTGAAATACACTCCTTTGTTAAATTCCTTTCCCAAGGGTAAAGAGACTCTCAAACACCTGAGGGCAACAAATGACTCTATTCAGACCTCTCACAAATGACCTAATAAACTCCCAAAGGGTTACAATAGCTTATTTGTCATCATTTCTTGTCAGCTATTTATAGTATCAATGTAAATTGAAGCAAAACAATAAATACCTGAGTTATTTTCTGTATTTTGAACATTCTTTAAAGCCCAAATGGTGCTTTACAATTTTAAACCTCCAATAATTAATTTTGCAATTGAGTTTAAATCACTCTCACACATTTTATGCTGTGTTCAAGTTTGTATTTGCCTACATGCAGAACATCTGTCACCTTTTCGCTTGCTTCCCTTGGAATATTTGTGGGTACTGACTTTAAAAATTCCGTTTTGTTTGACTCCTAAAACGTCAAATGCCCGATGGCCTGTGCTGCAAACGATCCTGCTGGGTGGGTTTTCACGTGGGCTCCTGTGAGAAGGGGTGCTGGCTATGCTGGTGAAGCTCCTGGAGTCAGTGTCAGTAACCTCAAGATGTAATAACTGCATTTTATTTGGGGTCCGTTGTGGCCTGAATTCAGGGCCGTGCTGCTGCCCGGGCGTGTACCAGCCCAGGCTGCTGTGGGATACACGGAATATCGGGATGCATTCCTCCCCGGAGCAGAGGGTGTCACGGCTGCAGGGACACGGCCCGAGACGGGCAGATCCCGTCTGGAGGAGTGTGGCACCCACGGTGTCCCCCTGGCCCCGGGGCTCCTGGGGTGTCCCCGTGCCTCCGGCGCCGCTCGGTGACATCCCCGGGGCTGGCTGCGGTGTCCCCGCTGCCGCTGCAGCCCCTGGCTCAGCCCCGCCCGGGACAGTGCGGCCGTGCCAGCTCAGCTCCCCAGGGCTGTTCTAATCCCGGGATAGTCCCAGCACAGGGCTTTTCTAATCCCGGGATAGTCCCGGGCTATTCCCAGGATATTCCCAGCACAGGGCTATTCCCAGGATATTCCCAGGATATTCCCGGGCTATTCCCGGGCTGTTCCCGGGCTATTCCCAGGATATTCCCAGCACAGGGATAGTCCCGGGATATTCCCAGCACAGGGCTGTTCTAATCCCGGGATAGTCCCGGGCTGTTCCCGGGCTATTCCCAGGATATTCCCAGCACAGGGCTATTCCCGAGCTGTTCCCAGGATATTCCCAGAATATTCCCGGGCTGTTTGGTGAGGACTGCACCCCTGCAGAGCAGCACCCTCTGCAATGTGTGTCTTTCCACCTCCTGTCGTGTCCTGTGCCACCAGCCCAGCTGTCACCCCCGGCTCGCCCCGTGCTGGGCACAGCCTCTGCAGAGCCACCAGCTCCTTACTGGTTTCACTGGTCTCTGTGCATATTCATGGATATCTATCCACGGGTGTATTTAAATTTCTGTACTTGTTACATGCGTTCCTCCTGGGAAAAGGAAGAAAGAGGCAGAATTCACACGGGGCTCCTGAGGCTGGCACTCAGATGCTGCTGTGGTCTGTGGCACACACAAAATTGAGAGGGGGAAGGAAGCACTGAGGGCTGGCTGGGGAAACATTCCTGTGCTCCAAACAAGTCTTTGAGAGATTTAGGCACCTCAATCCTCAGCTTCAGGCTGCATAACTTCTTTAGCATTAGTCCAGCACTGGACAGACCCAGAGTCGTTCTGTGACCGCTGAGTTTCCAGATCCTCACAGCTCTGTGCCTGGCAGCGGTGGCTGTGCAGCTGCACACAGCTGTCAGAGCCTCTGGATCAGCACCTGCAGGGAGCACCCAAGCACCAATTCCCGGAGGAGCACCTGGGTAAACACCGGGAGCCCTGAGCTTGGCACAGTGGAAGTGTTTTAGAAAACCACATCTCTTACATGCAGTGGTTTCCTGGGGAGACAGCTCTGTCAGGAGGCAGAGGCTCAAAACCAAAAAAACGAGGTAACAAAGAGAGAAAATGTATCGTTAGTTTGCATTCAGCAGGAAGAGGGAGCTGTGGGTGCCACGTGGGTGTAAAGAAGTTCTTGTTTTCAAAGCCTGCTTAGTGCTGTTCTGTGTCTTTTACTCCCACTAACCTCCTTGTAAGCAGATTAAAGATGTCCCAAAGGACAAGTACAGTTCACTAAAAGTACCAAAGAAGATAAAGCTTTTTTTCCAGAAGTTTCAGGGGTGGCAGAAGGAAATAAAAAATAAAATTCAGCTCATGGTAGCTGTTAATTTTAAGAAGAATTAATGATTGTGAGCATTGCACCAAACCATCCTGTGTCTCAGTAAGTGTGAAGATTCTCACTCAGTCAGTCTCTGCTGACTGAAATGCAGGAGTTTGATCCAGACCAGCTATCTGTATTCCATCCATGGCAATAGGATACACCGTAAATGCAGGATGGTCTTTTCCAGTGTAAGTATAGATGTGGATGGCCACATTCTGCAGGTGCCGGTTTCTTCCCATCAACAGCAGATTCTTCAAAACTCATCACCAAAGCTGATTCCTGGTTTAGATGGGTAGAGTTAAAGGCCAGTCATTCTGCCTTTCTGTGCTAATTTCCTGTGTAGTCACCGTGCTCACGGAGGGAGGATTGCCTCTGGCAGCTGGAGACAAAGGAGCAAAGGGGTATTGCTGTGGTTTGTACACTGATAAAGGACTTTTGACAATAATTTTAGAAGGCTAAATATGATTTATTAAAATTACTTTATAATCATAGGGTTTGGGCTATAATGTGCCCAGGTACAGAGCTCAGATGCTTCTTCTTCACTGCTCTGTACAAGAAGTGCTAGAATGCTTACAATATTAGAAAGATAGCAGTTCTTCAGCTTCTTCTCCCACTTTCAGGAGATAGGCAGAGCAATTCAATGTTTTTGAAGAACAACACAGATACTTTGTTTACAAAAAACCTATACAGAGTAAAAAAAACCAGCAAAGAAATGTTCTCTTATGAGAAAATTCATCTACAAGCTTACACACAAAAAAACCCTGTAATATATTCTAGCAACAAAGGGGAATATCCCTCAGGCTGTCGGGGAGAGCTCTCCGTGGTGCTCCTGCCCCACAGTGGCCAGTGGATCCCGGGTCTCAGGGGCTCGCCTCGCTGGGGACACAGAGCTGGGCTGCTCCAGGCACACAGTCGCCTGCTGCTTGTTTTGTTCTGCACAGACAGCCCCTTCTCACTGGTCCTGGGGCACCGCCCCGGCAGGGATGAGCAGTAACAGCAGCCAAATATCACAGACAGGCACAGGTAGCTAATGCCAAATGAGAGTTTTGTAAAAGTCTGCGCAGAGCTGGCTCAGACTTGGTGTTCAGAACCACGATAGAAGTTACTGAAATGCTGTAACACAGGCACAGCGTCCTCTGCATCTCTAACTGAATAAAGGATAAACAGCACCGGGGGGAAAAGAAATAAAGGGGATGCCATAATGTGGCCATGATGATAAAGCCGAGCGCCTCTCCAGGCCCCGATTTCGGTATTTAAATGATCTTTGCCTTAAACAATGGCTGGGAGCAGACGGACATATGGCAAGTACAAGAGCCTGCAGCCGGGGGGATGCTGCTGCCAAAACCATCCGGGCTGTGCACCCAGGTAACCCTGCACGGGCAACGGGGGAAAGGGGGGAAAAAATAAATTAAAAAAAGAAACAACTCTGTGAAAAGGAGGAGAAGGCGGTTAAAAAGCAGAGCGGGGCAGTTGGGTCCCTCCTGCCGGGGAGGATGATGAATAATCCGCAGCGCTCAAGCTGCGCCCCGCGCTCCGAGCGGCTGGTATCCCACACCAACACTAATCAACCGCTAGGAAACATCCATTTTAAACGCAAATGAGGGGGGCCTTTTCAAAGGAGACCCAGCGAGGGGAGGGAGGGGGAGTTCAAAGCTCAAAATGCTCCTTTCTTTCTCTCTCTCTCTTTTTTTTTTTTTTTTTCTCCTCTAAAGAAGACAGAAATATGGTTGGTTATTATCTAAGTTATTGCTACAAAGAATTTTGAAATTAAAAGATAAGCTTTCAGAGGAAGCTCAGTAATTTTCATAAAGAAGGACTTAAAACAGATGTGCCCTCTTTAATCGGGGTGTGCTTGAAAAAATACAAATGCATTTTTAACATAGCAGGGGGAAAAAATCATATGGTTACACATTTGTCTCCTGGGCAAAAATAATTTTAGAAAAAAAGTCTCTGTGCATTAAGTATCTTACAAATAGTCACCACTGGAAGTTTCTTATCTAGCCAAAACTTGCCTGATTGATTAGTGTTTAAAAAGCATAAAAATATCTTAGATTGTTTCCTCTTTTTTCCTTTTTTTCTTTTTTTTTCACTGTGCCTTTTTCCTACTTGTATAACCACTAAAGTGAATTAACATCTTCACCAAGGTCAATACATGGCTGTTAGTAAACCCCTAGAATTTACTGATTTGGTGATCGCCTTTCTTTTCAGTTAAACTCTTTAATATCATTTCTATGTCCAATAGAATGCTGCGGCAAATAAACTTCCTATCAAGAAACTCTGGTTTCTTACCCTTTTTCTGACAGTATGGGACTGCCCTTACAGGCTCTGCCCAGAAAAAAGGTGTCACTCACACCAGAGAAGGTTTCACAGAGCAAGGGTTAGGCAGGGAGGTGCTGAGGATCCCAGCAGGTGCTGAGCTGCTGCTGCTCCTGGAGGAGCAGGTGAGTGGGCATGGGAAGGTTTTGGGATGGGAAGGTTTTGGGATGGGAAGGTTCTCCCCGAGGAGCTGCCAGCCCCAGGGGAAGGTTTTGCCCTTTGCAGCTCCACAGGAGCCTGGCAAGGGGGGCAGGAGGGGGGAACACCTTTCCCACACGGGCAAGGCATGAATGGCTGTTGGGTTTCCCCTTGGCAAACACAAATCAGAGCCTGGGTATGCTCCCAACGACCTTTGCAGATGACTTTTTCCATTTTTTTCTCGCTTTTTTGGCTAGCTGCTATATTTTTTTTAGTGGATTGCTGCTGCAAATGTCTGCTGTGGGAACCACGGAGGTCCTCTTTCCATGGGGCTTCTTTCTGATTCCATGGATGGGGGAGAAAAAGGCAAGGCCCACTCATAGCTGGGTGGAAGGTCTGGCCCTCCTCATTTTGTATGAATATGAATTCTTGCAGTCAAATCCATGCATTTAAGAGTGCAGTCACATAGGCTGAGATATTATTTTGCTGTGCACAGCTATGGCCTGAAACATGATCCTGCAAATCTGAGGGCTGTAAATATGCCATGGATTTTGAAGGGAGTTGTCTGGCTATGAGGAATGTGGTCCTTCCATTACCAGTTATGTCAGCTGACAGCTGGACTCACAACTCAGTCACAGAACAATAAAACAGCACCTAATTATTAGAGGGAGTCAGGCACAGCGGGAGACCTGCTTTGACATTTGCCCATTTATGACTCAAATATTATGGCTCTCCAGCAGCAGGAGACATAAAAAGCACCTATTATCCAGTTTTCCTTTTGTATAAGCAAAATAATGTTCTTGATACACACTACAGCTCTTCTAATGAAAGAGTCACAGGAAATAAATTTGCTGAAGAAAAAATGAGATGCCAAATGCAAATGTTTCTGTCTGTAGCACGCAGAAATCATGAGGCTTGAGGTGAGTGTAGCCTCAAGAACTGCATTAATTTCTCTGTGAACATGAATATTTCGGTTTGGAATCCTTACTTGTATTTAATAGTAGCAGAGTCAGTATAAAAGCAATGTGCAGTTCCTTCTCCTGTATTCAAAGCCCATTTTCCAGGCTGGGTGATGACTCCCAATCTCTGCACTAACACTTGATGTGTTCACACAAACCCAGGTGCTGCCCACAAACTGTGTGTGGATCATTAACTCCTTCTTCTGTGAGTCCCACGTTAGAGCTCAGTCATGACCAGTAGCCTGAGAACGGACCCAAATAAAAATCCTGGACATAAACAGCAGCAGCTGGCCGTGGTGACCCTTTGGGTGAGCCAGGCAAAGAGGGGACACTCTCTGAGTGCCCACAAATGGGCTCTTGGCACCTCTCAGCCCCCTGGTCCTGTGCCCTGGCTGTAGTTCCCTAAGTTCTATATCCCTCCTCAATAATAAAACATTCAAATGCTTTGAAATTATAAGTGCAAAGTCAGGTTGATTTGTTTTGTTTTGTTTTGTTTTTCTTTTTGATTCAGGAGCCTTCCAGGTGGTTCTTTGAGCCTTACACAATATTCCAGTGCCCACCTTGCCTTGCTGCTGAGGTTCTGCTGCTCCCTCAGTGCTCTCACAGTGGCACACACTGAATGTAAATAACACTGCACACAAGCCACAGCTGGCACAGGAACCTGCCAGAGCTGGAGTCACCGATGTGCCTCCCCATTAAGAATTACAGTGATGTATTGGGATCATTTTAGTTATGCAAATCTCTCACGTATAGACAGGAATTTACTACAGCTTTGCCCTTGCAGCCCACTGCAATATTTACTTTCTGCACTTCTGGAAAAAAGGCCAAGTCTAGCTTGCCATACTCCCAGGGGATGAGTCACTGAGTCAGAAAGTGCAACAGCATTTGGGCCAAAATCCAATGTACATCAAAACAATCTGCTGTTGTTGGTGTACCTGTCAAATGTCTTTGCAATTCTTTTAATTGAAAATTATTTTGGCTTCTTTAGCTTCATCACAAGTTAATCCTATAATAGGACAACATTCATTAAAATTAAGAAAATATTAGTTACACTGAAGCTGTAATTAAAACCAGTCCTTGATGTTATAAGAGCTGTACACCATTTTTGAGATACAATTGATACCCATGATGATTTAGTCAATCTATGTGCAGATTTTGCTCAATCTTTTAAACACTTTACATTTTTCTTTTTAGGGAACAGATCATTAGAGTGGAGGGATTTCTGCAGTTTAGATTATACACATTTTTTGGTCAACTTCATCTCAAGTTCTATTATGCAGCAGTAGTAAATGTCTCTTGATTCTGTTTGTGCAGTGGTTGGAGTTGATATGAGCTGTAAGTTCTGAAGGGCCATTGATTGCCTCCACACAACAATAGTCTGGTATGTGGGTGTCCTACATTTGTGAAATAAATCAGAGCATTTCAGCTATATTTGGGTGCCAGGCAGTGCAGTGTTTGTAGTGTTAGCATTTTTGATCTGTCAGTTGATACCAGTTGTAAAAGAAAACAAGGATGAAGTCTCCTTCAGGATTTGCTTTTAAAACATAATTGATTTCTACAGCCAAGTGCATTAATCATGGTTGGTTCCTTAATAGAAGTTTTGGATTTGTGAAGTACTTTTTGAAGTGAGTGTTACCCCGTGTTTTCCTCAAGAATGATTATTTCAGCCAGGCTGGATGGGGCTAGCAAAGCAGTGGGGTTTTATCCTCCAGCTAGAGAGAAGTGGGTCAGCTGGGCTCTTACTTGTGCAGCATCTGTCTGACATGCAGTCTCTGGAGAGCCCCAGTCAGATCACAGCTCCCAATTCTTACAGAAATGAATATATTACTTAAGGGTTGCTTACACCGAGTATTTTGCAATATCTCTGCACACAAGCACGTCCTTTGGTGTTTTACCCTTACACAAATGATGCCCCTGTAAAATCCTAGTTTAGGCAGAGAAAAAGTAGTTTCTTATTTTTTGTATTTCAGCACTCAAGGAGGACCTCCTGCTCCTGAACCCAGGCTCATCTTTTTCCCCTTGCTGACTCCACTGGAGATGTCACTGCTTCTGTGGTCTTCACTCCTTCCCCAGAGGGAAAACTCTCTCCTGGGCTGGGATTTAGCTGCAGAGAGGAAGTATCAACTGAAGGAATTAAGGAAAGGAATGGCAGCTTCATTTTAGCTGGATAAAAGGCTGAGACATACCTATCTCTCACATCAAGCAGAGATTAAACAGAAAAGGCAACACGAAGTAGGGGTGGAATAACTTTTCACAGAGTGCTCTCTCAGCATAAAGGAATTTAAAGGAAATGATGTCTGTAGGATGCCATGGAACAGTGGCAGAGCTGTGCAGCTGTGGCAGAAGAAAAGCATGGTGGGTTCAGAGGAAGTTTTGGGGGTACATGGCCTGAGTGGAAACAGCCTTTGCTTGGTTTGAAAAACCTGGTGGGCTCATGTTCAGACTTCACCAACTCCTTCATGAGAAGATAAACTCTGTATTCAGAGAAAGAACCCACAGAGGTTCAGTCAGGAGATACTTGGAGTGGGTTTTGTCCTCCCCCCGGTTTCTGGTGGCCTGGGGCAGCTGGGACAGGTGACTTTGCAGGTTCCCCCCAGAGCAGCTCCTCAGCTCTGCTGTGCCCTGCCAGGGCTCTTCCCTCAGCGTTTGCCTTGCACTGCAGCCAGGGAAACACTCCCTCCTCTGTGACACAGTGGTGTGGGGCACTGGGGAGGAGAAGCATTGGAATAACCACAGAAATGGCCAGATTCATGCAGGCTGATCAGTGTGCTGCAGGTCTGCAGCACTGGGGAGGGAAGGACAGGTCTGCAACAATATCAGCCTCAGCTCTCTGTCTAATAATGAAACTATTTGTTACTTAGAAATGCATTTTAATCTCTTGCATCCATATTAATTTTATTCAAGGAAACAAAACTCACTCAACAAGCTTATAAACATGGGTAGGAATGACGATCATTTCCAAAAACATGCTTGTATTGCAAATTTTCCAAGGCCTGGGTCCCCTAGTGCCAAAAACATGCACTGCTGTGTGCCTGTGGCCCTGATGCTTTATGTATGAGAAGGTAATGGATTGTGCTTCTAAAAGGAAAAAAGGGAACAATATTAAATTATTCTCCCACTTAATTAAAAGCATAATTATGAAAGGAAGGACGAGATGGAGAATGCAGATTGTGTGAGGAGCAGAGTGGCCAATGTTCTGCGTGTGCTCAGCCTGGGATCCTGGCTGCTGCTGCTGCCCTGGAACCTGTGCCAGGTTACAGCAGTAATTGCAAGCCCCCCAGGAGCCCAGCTCAGAAATTTTTGTATGTTCTCAGGAGACAAAGATGAGTGATCATCAAAGGCAGAGGAACACAGCATGACTGTCATAAGCCTGAAGTTACAACTTAGACATGCAATAGAAAATATCACTGGTACCTCTCCAGTGCATAGCCTGTAGTAATTAAAAACTTGATCCCTGCTGTTTTATCATCTCATTAGCAATGGGGGCACAAGACTTTTATCCTTGTTTGTCAGGAATCAAACATACCAGAGGAACTCTGATTATATATTGATGAAAGTAAAGTTAAACTTTTAAATAAGAGCAGTTTCAGTTCACAATGTTTTGAAAGCTGATTAAAGAGATCTCATTTTAGTAAAAAATAATACCCAAGTCCAGCAGAGACAGTAGAGGTCAGTGCTGGGAATAGGACGTGCAAGGGCATTTAAAAGGGGCATGCACTTGAAAAATGTATTGAGTGAGAAGGAAATAACCTCAGAAATATCCCTTTCTGATAATTATGATACAACAAGTTTGAAACTCTTGATGAATTTTAACTCTTCAGGCATTTCACAAAGCCCAGGCCTGTGCCAGTTTTCCTTGCACAGAGTTCCTGGGCAGAGGATGCTGTTCCTGTGCCAGTGAGTGCAGAGCTGGGGTGTTCCTGATAAACTCTGTTAGAGCAGTGCTGGTGTGTTCCTGTTCCTGATAAACTCTGTTAGAGCAGTGCTGGTGTGTTCCTGTCTCTGACAAACTCTGTTAGAGCAGTGCTGGTGTGTTCCTGTTCCTGACAAACTCTGTTAGAGCAGTGCTGGTGTGTTCCTGTCTGTGACAAACTCTGTTAGAGCAGTGCTGGTGTGTTCCTGTTCCTGACAAACTCTGTTAGAGCAGTGCTGGTGTGTTCCTGT
>VXAX01005715.1:219112-271152 GCA_013399835.1 Leptocoma aspasia
AACTCTTTTGGAACTGCCCTGGTGTGTTCCTAACACACTGTTAGAGCAGTGCTGGTGTGTTCCTGTTCCTGACAAACTCTGTTAGAGCAGTGCTGGTGTGTTCCTGTCTGTGACAAACTCTGTTAGAGCAGTGCTGGTGTGTTCCTGTTCCTGACAAACTCTGTTAGAGCAGTGCTGGTGTGTTCCTGTCTGTGGCAAACTCTGTTAGAGCAGTGCTGGTGTGTTCCTGTCTGTGACAAACTCTGTTAGAGCAGTGCTGGTGTGTTCCTGTCTGTGACAAACTCTGTTAGAGCAGTGCTGGTGTGTTCCTGTCTGTGACAAACTCTGTTAGAGCAGCATTGTTGGCTTCCCTCTCACATGTTGCCAACAACCTGCTCAGCATTTGTTTCAACCCTGCAGGGTTCTGTTGTAATTGAAAGCCTCTGGAAATCATTGCAGACGATCCTGGTTGGGTTTGAATCAGTCCCTTTAAGGAGAATTCTTCAAGTAGCTCCACGATGGCTCCATGTTTTCAGAAACATTTTCACTTTATTGCATTTTAATGAATCCCTGACCTGAGCAGTGCCCAGCACTGAACTGGGCAGAGGCAAATTTGGTGGGAGAGGACTGATGGTAACATTCTTTTCTTTTGCTTGATACCACCTGAAATCACGTTTTTTCCCCCCTTTTTTTCTCCCATGAATCTCTGTTTTTCCTTCCCTTTCTTCTTCTCCTTAAGATCTGTGACTCTGCTGTCGGAGGTCTAACAGGGGAACACATCTGAGCCACTGTGCTGATTTTATTAACAAGTTCTTTATCCCAATGAAAAAGCTGGACCTGTGTCTTTTCATACTGAGTAGGAAGCCACCCTTGATGTTTTGGGTCATTATAGGGAAGGGTACCATTCATTATTTCAGAGCAATGGTGAATCAAAAGTAAAGAATCTGAATAATTTTTTCTTTCAGCCTGGCAAAAGACAGGTCCTTTAAGCCAAGAAGACTAATCAAGAACTCAAGGACTTTTTTCAAGTGTAAAAGGCAAGCAATGAGAAACAAAGCAAAAATGATGGTATAGTAACTCGTTATTTCACTGTGATTTCTTCATGAGCAATAAAGTTATCAGATCCAGCAGAATTCATTATGTGTGAGCAAATGATGCATCAAAGACAGAAGAGAGTTACAGGTTGAACCAGCTTCTCTCACAGAAAATTGCATCTTTAAAATATTGGTTTTACAGCAGATAAGTGAGATGGTTGCTTAAACAATCTCTTGGTAAAATCTCAGACTTATTCCAAATTAAAAATAAAGACCTAGCTAGGCAATTTTCCGAAAAGTTACAATGAAGGAAAGCTACAAGACGGAAAAAACATACTTTAAATTTTGACAGCTTAATTAAATTGAAATGGATCAAACAAAAAAGTGACAGAAGGGAAGTTTATTTCAGAACTGAGAAAAATTTACTTATTGAAGCATTATCACCATGCAAACTGTGCAGGCAAGAACTTAACAGGACTCCATGAAGAAACACAGAGAGTTCACAAAATTATTAGTGAAATCACGATAGTTATTTATTTTTTTGAATTGCAGTTTTTGAAGGGAGGTGAAGCTTTCTACTTCAGGGCACAACTCAGGCTGCAAGTGTTGTGGCTTGGGCAGAAATCTCTCCTGCAAGCAGGCTACCCTGGGTTAGGGACTGCAGCATCCCTTCCTGTTCCCATCTCTGCTCCCAGCCCTCAGACAGAGCTGGGGCTGCTCCAGCAGCACAGCTCCAGTGTGGAATTCTGACTGTGCCTCTAAGTGAAAGAAGAGCTCAGGAAGGGACAGCTCTTTGAGCACTGGGATATCCCTGCTCTGCAGGGATGTGCAGCCCCAAATGGACAAACAAATGGGAGGAAATGGAAAAAAGGAAGAATTCACAGGGGTTCCTGCAAACACAGTCACAGTGCGTAGAACAGAGTTGGTGGCTTAGCTGCTCAGGGAAGATGAGGGAAATGCTGCCTGCTCTGAGATGTGGGATGTTGTGAGCTCCTCCCCAGGCTGCCCACAGGAGATCCCACACAGGAGTGCCTGCCCTGGCTGTGCCCAGATCCCATGGGCGAGAGGCCAAGGATGCTCCCAGCCCCTGCCAGGACGTGTGGCACTCACAGGGTTAATGCAAGGACAGCTTCCCAAGGGGATTGCTCCCCAAATTGTTCTCCTTCTCCTCCTCACTACCCAAGTGGTCCAGATTAAGGCTTGAGTGCTTCCTGCAACCACGGAATGCCTGCAAAAATAAAACACATCTTAGACAGGGTGAGGACTGTATCTATCTGCTGTAAGGACTGTTTGAGCTGAGCAGAGTGTAGAACAAAGTCTGGAGTACTGATCTCTTTCTATAAACAAACCATAAACATTGTCACAGAGAAACTGAAGAAGTCTCTTAAAATCATATATGCACCAGCAACATATAAATCAGGCCTACCATGTAGCAGGTAAAATGCTATTATTACCTTTTATTTTCATTTTTGGCACTGCTGTTATTTAAAATACATCTCTTTCTTCTGAGATGAGGAGAAACACTTTACTCCCAGGCACAGAAGGAAAATTTCAGAGATAAATATGTTTCTGACTCACCCTAATCAAAGCTGACCCTGTGGTTGAAGTTGGTGATAAAAAAATGAAAAAAAAAAAAAAAAAGAAAAAAGAAAGTAAAAGAAAACTGTCCCCCTTCTCTATAAGCGGAAAAGGAACTTCAGCAGAGATAGTGTAAGAAAGGAAAGCAAGATTGCTCACCCCTGACCAGCTCTTTTAGGATCTTATCATTAATAGAACATTTAACAGGCAGCTGTCTCAAGCTGAACCAGCCATTCCCCTCCTGAAAAGTCTTTTTTGCTTTGCCAAGCTTAAACCCCTTCTTTTCAAGATAAATATTCCACAAAGTGAAGCATGAATTCAGTGGAAGTCACAGAGATGCAGCCAGACTCCAGAGGATGCTAAAATCCTGCTGGCCAAGGGCTGATCCCGAGGCCCTGGAGCCAGCTGGGTGCTCCAGCTCTCCCTCTGCCAGGGAAGTTTGCTGACAAAAATCCAAATAAATGCCCTGCTGATGGGGCTGGACAAACCCCCCGTCCAGGAAGGACACCCCAGGGATGTTCCTGTTCCTGCAGCCCTGCCCAGGTCCTGGCAGAGACACTGCTGGAGAATTTGTCCCCTGTCCTGTCCAGCTGGGAACTCCACCAGGAACTTTGAGAGATGGAGCAAATTAATTTTTCAGGGAAGGAATTCCTTTTGTTATGTAGGAGCCATTCCACCTGAGACAGGTGTAGCTCACACAGCTGCTCAAATGAAATCATTGCATTTCGGATTGTTTGCATTAGTTACCATTATTTATTACACACAGCAGAACACATTAGAAGAAAATTATTCAGGTTGAGCTCAGGCACTTAAAAACAAGAAAATGCCAGGAGATGGGATGCTGGTGGAGCAGCACTAGCTTCCTGCTGCTCATACACTATGGCAGAGTTCTTAATTACAAAATTGCATTTTTTTTCCAGAGAAGCCAGGCCTCCCTCGGTGGTTCAGGGCCCCTGTATCTCCAGTGCTCCCTGTGTTCTTCATGGCCACCTCTGCCTGGCTTTGAGGCAGGATCATCCCTTCCCTAATGCACCTTCCTGTAGCACTGATCACTGGAGCACTCGCCCTAAACTCAGAACTCACACCTTCAGGCTCTGAGAAGACACATAACAGCATTATTGCCACTTTGTTTGCCAGAATTGTTTTGATCCTTCATCTTAGTCGCAGAGATGACTGAAGCAGTCAGCTGGGATCACACATTTCAGGGCAAACAGACACAGTTTGGCAGAACCATGAGCAACTGAAAGGTGGCTCATAATAGGAGGCATTGGGCAACCTGCCTTGCCAACAGTGCAACTGGCTCCATTTGCTGTTTTGTCAGGAAATGTGTGCTTCCTCTTGAAAAACACCCAGAAAGGATAATGGTCATGCCCTTTCCTCCTACCCCAGAAATTTATGGACTAGCTCAGACAAATAAAATACATAGTTTATGAGAAGTCAGGGGGACATTATCCACCACAGCAACAGTGTAATAGACCTTTCCTGAAAAGGGTTTTGAAGGAGGAATTTGAGACATCTGTCATATCTGGCATATGCAAGAATGTATATACACCTTATGCAAACACTGGTGGATTACATGTAAATTTTGTGATGAATGTTGAATCTGGCCCAGAAGGAATAGTTGGGAGAGATAATGGATAGAAGCATGACAGGGAGATGTTGGGCAAAATACACTTTGGGGAATGTAGCCAAATTTATTTGCAGTTGTTATGCCCGATGTAAGAAGAAAAAACTTCCCAGGGACAAATGGGATATATCTGTTTTATTTGGTAATATGGATTGGAAAGGGCAGATCCAGTAGTGCTGCCTTAGGGAACTAAATGACAAAGGATCAAATGAAACAGATACTTCCAATTACCCTGTGTTTGTATAGGTTGCATTTAAAAATACCTACTCCTCTTAGATGCACGGAATGTTTCCCTAATAAAATCCTCAGCTGGTGCTTTCTCACAGCCAGGACAGGGAGGGCAGGAGGCAGGACCTGGAGCCCTGCTGGGAAGGGCCAGGGCTGGGAGGGCTCTGCCTGTGCAGGATCAGAACCTGTGCAGGATCAGAACCCTGCAGCAATGGAACCCTGCAGCCTCTGCAGCCCTGCACCAGTGCCGTTTGAAGCAGGGAATTGAGGAGCTCAAACCCAAGGAATTGAGGTCTCCAACCCAAGGAATTGAGGTACTGAAACCCAAGGAACTGAGGTCTCCAACTCAAGGAACTGAGGAGCTGAAACCCAAGGAACTGAGGTCTCTGCAGCCCTGCACCAGTGCCGTTTGAAGCAGGGAATTGAGGAGCTCAAACCCAAGGAATTGAGGTCTCCAACCCAAGGAATTGAGGTACTGAAACCCAAGGAACTGAGGTCTCCAACTCAAGGAACTGAGGAGCTGAAACCCAAGGAACTGAGGTCTCCTACCCAAGGAATTTCGGAGCTCAAACCCTGAGGAGCCTCACTTTGTGTGGTCACGCCTGCATTCCCCCTCTCCACCTGAGGGCCAAGGCTGGAGCTGTCCATGGGCCCTGAGCTCTCCTTCCTGTGCCAAGGGGGGCGAGCCCAGCCCGTGTGTTGTGCCCGTGCCACACGTGCCAGCAGGGTTTGCAGAGGCTGCACTGAGCCCATCACAGCACATCACCAGCCCTGCCCTGCTCCTCGCTGCTGGCCCTGTGCCAGCCCGCAGCAGCTGCAGCTTGCATTGCACTGCACACACCCCCCTGCACAGAGAGACTGGCCACAAAGCCATGTCACTCGGAGCCATTGGCTTTGTTGGCACCCATGTCACTCGGAGCCATTGGCTTTGTTGGCACCCATGTCACTCGGACCCATTGGCTTGTTGGCACCCATGTCACTCGGAGCCATTGGCTTGTTTGCCCCCGTGTCACTCGGAGCCATTGGCTTTGTTGGCACCCGTGTCACTCGGAGCCATTGGCTTGTTTGCCCCCGTGTCACTCGGAGCCATTGGCTTTGTTGGCANACCCGTGTCACTGGGAGCCATTGGCTTGTTGGCACCCGTGTCACTCGGAGCCATTGGCTTGTTGGCCCCCATGTCACTCGGAGCCATTGGCTTGTTGGCCCCCATGTCACTCGGAGCCATTGGCTTGTTGGCCCCCATGTCACTCGGAGCCATTGGCTTGTTGGCCCCCATGTCACTCGGAGCCATTGGCTTGTTGGCCCCCATGTCACTCGGAGCCATTGGCTTGTTGGCCCCCATGTCACTCGGAGCCATTGGCTTGTTGGCCCCCATGTCACTCGGAGCCATTGGCTTGTTGGCCCCCATGTCACTCGGAGCCATTGGCTTGTTGGCCCCCATGTCACTCGGAGCCATTGGCTTGTTGGCACCCATGTCACTCAGAGCCATTGGCTTTGTTTGCCCCTGTGTCACTCGGAGCCATTGGCTTTGTTTGCCCCCGTGTCACTCGGAGCCATTGGCTTGTTGGCACCCGTGTCACTCGTTGCCATTGGCTTTGTTTGCAGGACACACAAGCTGCAGGGCTGGGCAGCAATGCAGGCACAGCAGCAGTAGTGCAGGGCAGCAGGTGAGGGACCTTGTGCCCTGTGGGGGTCTGTTACTGCTCTTGGGATACATAAAATCCGTATTTCACCAGAGCTGCTGCTGGCCAAGCGCTCTGGCACGCAGGGGAGGTGGTGATCTGTGTCTGAGCTAAAGCACAGAGCAAACAGGAGCAGTGGTACAGACTTCAGCCCTCGTGCAGAGACTGACACGATTTTTTGAGCAGCTTTTGCATGTCTGAAAATTGACATATTACTGGTAGAAGAACAAAAGGCCCCCCTCTTTCAATAGCTGTTCCTCAGCAATCAGTGTCCAACCCTTAATGTTTTCTTTTGTTGAAAAAAAAATCAGAAAAACTAAAATAAACCACAATCTGGTTCTGTGCCAACAATATTAACCAGCTTCTTTTAGAGCCTTTGAAGTTAGCAGGGGGCATCCAATCTTGTGGTGCAAGTAAAGAATGATACTTTAAGCGATTCCTTTTCATCCCTTTTACTTAATGAAAGATTAATAGCCTTGTTATTTTTGTTTCTGCTTTATTTTTATATTCGGGGAGGGGGGAGAATTTTTGGCACTTGTTGAAACTGAAATGTTGCCTATAATGATTTTATGGATCAGTGAAGCACTGAGTTGTTTGGGTGTTGTGTTTTTTTCCTGGTCTGTGAATCCTGTTTAACAATGCAGGGCACAAACAAAGTTACATACTGTAAGTTCAAAAAAATAGCCAAGCATTTACTTTGGGAAGCAGGAGGAAGAAGGTGGAAGGAAGCTTTTGGAGTGCACAGACCTAAAAGAAAAAGTAGCGAGGGGGGCTTAGCAAATCTGTTCAGTCAAAGAGCTGGGGATTAGTTATAAAAATGTAATCCACTTCCTAGCTGAAGAAAGCAGCTTTATGTCGCTGCTGGCTCTGGAGATACAATGTGGGCTTTAGAAACACCATTTTTTATGTATTTCCAACCAGAGCCAACAAGGCAGCATTCCTGCCTTGCCGTTGCCACTCAGGGTGTAGGAGAGAGGCAGCTTTTATTTTCTCTTTCTGTTTTCATTGCTTGTCCCTTCTGGGGGCTGGAGAGGGACAGCAGGGCTCACAAATTCCCCCCAAAAATGTGATTGCAGCCATCTGTCACCTCAGGTCCTGCTTCCCTGGGTTTGGGCTGCCCTGGGCAGTTCTGTGGTACCAGGAGTGCAGCTCCAGGGGGACACTGGGCTGTGGTGGCACCTGCAAGGGTTTCCTTTGGCCAGCTGAGGATCTGGCCAGACACACCCCTGAGCCTGCTCAGCACCAAAGTGGAAGTGCAGTTGCTGGTTTTGGTGGTATAGCTCAGATTTTGATTTTGAGCAGGGAGAGGATGAGTCCAATGAGGACCACGACAACTGAGCATAATAATAATAGTAATAATAATATAATAATTATTATAATATAATATAATTAAATATAATAATAATAATAATGCTCTGAATAAAGCCACTATAATCACCACATACAGAGTGGTTTATAACTTCAGATCCCTCTACACACAATAAACCCAGGGCAGAGCGTGCATTTTCACTACAGCTTCAGCAAACAAGAAGAAGAAGAAGAATATGTATTTTTACTTTCATTTTATGAAAACAAAGCCACTGGTGTTTCACCACCAGGGCTGAGGCAGATTTACCCTGAGTGCACCTTTACCATTGTATATATATACATGTATAAAATATAAATCATAGCCATATAATAGTATATGATATATTAAATGACTGTATTCAATAAATTACTCTCTCAGAATCATTCAGAGCTTGGTGAGAGAGCCAGAACCCTGTTCCAGATTTCTCATCTCCGTAACCAGGATTTTATCCATTTATCCAGCACAAAGCTTCAGAATTTCACATTAGCATTGCAGTTAATGAGATCCCTGCATTTACAACATTCCTGAATTTTTGGTGATCTGCTTTTCCTCAGATTTTCGGAGTAACCTCACACCAAATTTTGCAGTGATGTCCCCTGTGAGGGTGGCAGGTCCCCACCTGGGGCAGTGCCAGCCCCCTCTGACACAGAGCCCTCTGACAGGCAGAGCCTGACACACTTCAGAACTTGTCTTCATCAGAATTCCGAGGAAAGATGGTCCCAATGTAGGGAATAAAGCACATCACTGCTCTTGATAACTCGTCTGTTTCAAATGAGAAATCACAGTAGTGTAATGCTGTAAAAATTAGATAGAATTTTTCTGCTATTATACCAAACAGACTGCTTAATAAATGGGTAATGAAAAAGAATAATTTATTACAGCTTGTGAATTTTGACAGTTCTAAAAAGATGTTCTTAGAGTTTCCCCAAAGGGAGAAGAAGAATGTTTCTTCCTTAACACACTGGCGTTAGATGTAATTTCTCTGTCTGTAGAATTTTGCTCCTGCCTGGTAGAAGGGATTAGATTTTTTTCTTACATCATAACCTATTTTAAGCAATTATAATCTATGGGTAATAAATAATTTTCATTCACCTCTCATGGGGAGAGCAAAGATGTGAGAAAGCGTTCTGGAGTTTTAATTTATATCAATGTTTGCATTACTATTAAATGAATTAAATGGGTTCTACAAGTGTTCTCTCATAGATCTGCAATAAATTATGGAGCATCTCAACCTAAGTCATTTAATTGTCTCTTTTACCAGCTTTTTGTTTTGTTTTGTTAATTTTTTTAGCCGGGCAGCACAAACTGTTATAAAACACATGGAAAAGCTGTGAAGGCTCCTGGGCATTGCAATATAGGACACCACCTCCCTCCCTGCAAGCCCGGCCCAGCCCTGGGGCTGCAGGACCTGCAGAGCCCCCCGAGGAGCCCTGCAAGCCCTGACCCCACCGAGCCCTTCCAGGGACCCTTCCAGGGGGAAACACCAGCCCTGCAAAGGGAAATGGGATTTTTCCCTTCCAGGGACCCTTCCAGGGGGAAACACCAGCCCTGCAAAGGGAAATGGGATTTTTCCCTTCCAGGGACCATTCCAGGGGGAAACACCAGCCCTGCAAAGGGAAACGGGATTTTTCACCCACAGCTCATTCCTACCTTATTGCTGTGGTCTGTGTATTGACAAAGGACTCTTGACAATAATTTCAGAAGGCTAATATGATTTATTAAATGACTTTATTATCAGAGGATTTGGGTTCTAATGTGCTCAGGTACAGAGCTCAGATGTTTCTTCTTCACTGCCCTGTACCAGAATGCCAGAATGCTTACAATCAGAGAGATAACAGTCCTTCACCTCCTTCTCTCACTACAAGGAGACAGCCAGAGGAATCTAAAAAATGTCTTTGAACACACTAGATATTTTGTTTACAGAAAACTTATACAGAGTAAAAAGATAGCGAAAAGATGCTCTCCCATGGGAAATTTCTCCTGCAGGCTTACACACAGGGAAGCTTATAATATGTTCTAGCAACACTACCTGGTCTTCTGGCAGCACGGCGTAGTTGCCACGGTGGGAGATGTTTTAAATGGCAAAAGAGAAGAATTAAATTAATCAGGCTAAACATGTGAAGGTGGAGCTGGGGCAAAACGTACATTAATGGGAATAAATATTTGGATTTATGTTCCACACTTTCTTGTTGGGCTTTTGAAGGAACCTTTAGAGGCATCCACAGCCACACTGTAGCAGTGCTTGCTCCATGCCAGCCAGGGCTTAGGGCTGCAATCAGTTTTCAATCCTTAATTGTATAGAACCTAGATGTAAAAATGCTGTCACAATAGCAAGGAAGAGCTACACAAAATTTCCCAAGCTTGAGCTGATTTTCAGGTGTGCAGTTGGCTCACACAGCGGGTTTAGCAGAGTGACCTGAGGGAAGCCTGGGCACAGCTTTGATCCAGGACACAGCTGATAAAAGCAGCTGGGGGCAAGGGGGAGCCAGCCCTGCTGGCCTCCTGCCCCTTCAGGCCACCGCCCTCCTGGGCTCTGGGCTCCTTCCAGCTTCTCCTTTTTGTGTCACACCGAGGGGGACTGAAGGAGACAGGAATTTTTAAATAAGCAATAGGAGCATAAGAGGTCAGAAAAAGCAGTGAGAGGACAGGACTCTGGAGCACGTGGCTGAATTAGGATCCACATCCAGGCAAGCCACCACCAGTGCTCTCACCATGCAATTCCAGCCAGGCTGTGCTATGCCTTCAGCAGAGATTCTGCCCCCAGAGCATCTGCAGACTTTGATTTGGATCCAGGGAATTGCTTAACAGCTGGAAAATGTGAAAAGCTGAGTGGGAATTCTGTGTTATGTAATTTTCTTCTCTTCCTGAGCGGGGGAGTCAGACCCAGGGCGAGGCAGTGCTGGGGGGTCACCCCAGACTGGGCAGCAGAACACCTCGAGGTCTCTGTGCTGGCCTGTTTTGCTCCAAAAAAGGTTGGTTTTATTTTTTGAGACGCTCATAGTGCTTCAGTTTTTATCATAAATGTTTGAAGGAGCAATTATGTTTGCCGAGGAAGGACATCCTCTTTTATTAAGAATACAAATTTGAGAGTGCAATGGAAATTTTGCTAACTGTCCAAAAATCCTGTCTGTGCATATACAGTTAATTTGGAAATTAGGATCTGTACAGAGCTGATGGATACAAATCATCATGGAGGAAAGATGATTTGAACCAACACAGCTGTATTGGGAGCTATTGGTGAGGGTGTGTATGGCCACTTGTAGTTCTTGCCTGTGGCAGGAGGATCCAGGAAGAGGAAAAATTGCAGCTCTTCATTTGCTTGTCCCTGGCATTAATAGGAAAATCCTGTGCTCTGCATTCTGTACTCTGTCCTGCTGCATACATTTCTGACATGTGTCTTCAATTAGCACTAATTATGTATTCAAAGGAAGAGTAAGGATGTTCCTGTTTTTCTAGAGGGGGTGAAAATCATGTTTCTCTGAGCTTAGCTTTAATATCTCTGCATCCTCATTCTCTATTTCAAAAGCAAAGCTGATGCCATGAGGCACTGCAGGAATTTGGAAAATATGCTTTGCTTTTGAAACAGAAGCTTCAAATCCACTTTAAATCCCATATAAAAGTTAGTCCAAGAAAGTCAATGAATGGATCATGATCAAAGTCTCTTTATTGAATTTTCTAACAACTTCCAACAAAATATATTTTAAAAGGAACTGGCTGCATCAAGTGCTTTCCAGTAAGCTGAAATGATAACTCTCAGCTCAGGATAGCTGAGAGAAGTGAGAGATGAAACATCAGTGCCTACATAGCATTTGGGTTTTTTTCTGTGAGTTGCCTGACCATTCTGAATTCCAAAATATTCAGTGGGGATTTTATCACTTTAACTTCCACCTGTTGAATTTTGCAGATCTGGGTACAGTGACAGATTATCAGTTCCATGCTATTTTTTCAGGCCTTGTTAGCAGGAAGAAAAATATTATTCCTGAAATTTTCCATGCAGAGAATTATCAGTTTAAACAGGTATCCAGTTCATGGAAGGCTTGTGGAGTCAAATGCATTTAGTTTAATAATTGTAGTTCCGTGAGGTTTATTTATTTAGCAGAAGACTTGCACCTGGCTGATGATACTGAAATTTCATTTTTGCCTTTGTATTGACAGGGGAAGGGTGACGTTTTTGCATTTTGCAGACAGCTTTGATCCTGGGAGTAACAAGGCAAAACCCTTTTGGGACTAACAAGGCAAAACCCTTTTGCCTGCTAAGGGGATTTTGCTGATCAGTAAAACTCAGGAAACAACCCCAAAAGTGCTGCCAGGACAGGGCAGAGCTGCATGCTAAAGCCACCAGAGGACAGAGCCAAGGTGACAGCAGCGGTGTGGGACACAGGGACATCCCTGTGAGATGCCAGGGTTGGTGAGTGCTGGACAGAACCCCACCGTGGTGACACAGAGTGCCCCAAACTGTCCTTGTGAGGTCCCTCCTCCCCAGGGAGGGGACATCCAGGCTCAGGTGTCCCAGCACGGGGACCTGGCTGTGCTGGCTCTGGGCAGGGGCTCTCAGTGACACCAGCCTGTGCCAGAAGGGCACAGAGGATGCTCTGTGCTCTCAGTGACACCAGCCTGTGCCAGAAGGGCACAGAGGATGCTCTGTGCTCTCAGTGACACCAGCCTGTGCCAGAAGGGCACAGAGGATGCTCTGTGCTCTCAGTGACACCAGCCTGTGCCAGAAGGGCACAGAGGATGCTCTGTGCTCTCAGTGACACCAGCCTGTGCCAGAAGGGCACAGAGGATGCTCTGTGCTCTCAGTGACACCAACTTGTGCCAGAAGGGCACAGAGGATGCTCTGGGCTCTCAGTGACACCAACTTGTGCCAGAAGGGCACAGAGGATGCTCTGTGCTCTCAGTGACACCAGCCTGTGCCAGAAGGGCACAGAGGATGCTCTGTGCCAGGGCTCTGAGCACCAGCACCAGTTCCTCTCCTCACACAGAGCTGTCCCTCCCTCAGTCATGTGTTTGCAGCATCCCACAGGCTGCTCCATCGTGCTCACCAAGAACAGCAAGGGTGCCAAACCCAGCCTTTAATCTTCTGCTAACTGGGAGGCTGCTGAGGTGAATAATTTACTACGAGGACAGAAAGTTGCGCAGTGATAGAAGGAATTTGCTGAATTATGATTTCTCGTTCCTTTCTGCAAGTCTCTGCCAATAAAATTTCTAAATGCTGAGTTAGACACAGTTAGGCTGAGTTTATTGTTTCAAGCCTGTTGTGCCCACAGCATTTTCTGCATTCAAACTCCAGTCTAGGAATTGTGCTGCACAACAAATCTCACAATTGACATTCACAAAAGGATCCACCATTCACCACTATATGTGAACATTTCCTTGTGCTTAAACCATGTCTGGGGCTTCCCAGGGAATTGAGAACACTCCTCAGCTCCTAACAGGCGCTTGACATTTCTTGGTGTTTGCCAGTAGTGCCTCAGTGTCTCTGAATGTTGCCTAGCTCTGCCTACAGACATCCCAAAACCCAGTAACTCTGTTTGTGAACTTCAGTACTGTGTTAAAATGGGACATACTGGGGAAATCTGAAACACTCATGGAAAATTCATGAGAGATTGGTGTCAGTGCACAAGGAGGAGAACATGGCAGGGAACAGAGAAAAGAGAGGGAAAGAGAAAGACTGGGGGGGCAGGAATGGTGTTCCAGTATAAATTCCACCCAGTATGGATATTCTTGACCACACTTCAAGTAAGTTTTAATTTGAGATTGTTTCAGCGCTCGAGTTTACATTCCATTTAATTTTCTGTTGTCCCTTGATTTATATCCTGCCCTGTGTACAACCATCTGTTCCTTGGTTTTAGGAGCTGTAACAAAATGTGATATAAAAAAATAATGTTTACTTTTAAACCCTTTTCCATGCAGCCTCTTTTCTTCTGTGTATTTTGTGTCAGCTTCAATAGCTGGGCGCCCTGCGTTTCCAGCTATCACCTCACAGCCCTGACCTGCAGCTTTCCCCACATTGTGTATAACCACAGAGAGGGCTGTGATGTTAAACACAAAAGAGGAATAGGAGTGTTGTAAGGTCATATGCTTCTTGCATAAGGGATTTCAAAGGCAGCAATTGTTTAAAGGACTTGAAGATGACAGAAAATAATCTGTGTAATCCAACAATCAAAACCTGTATTCATTAGCAGAGGGAACTTTGTTGGGTGCCTCAGAAAATGGAAAGGTGAGTAGTCAAACTGAGAGCAGGTCTTTAATTTTCCACATTTCAAGGTGCAAAGAATAGGCTCTGTGTGTTTGGACCATTGTAGTTTTGACTTTCATATTTCTAAACCTCAGGATTTAGATCTGAATCTTGAAAGTGATTCAGACTTTCACCAGTTCTCCCGTCCTCAGCTGAAACACAATGTGGAGTTTTTGTGAAATAATTGTGCAGCCACGGCTGTTGCCTCAATCAGGCATTTTCCCCACCAGCAGCACCCTTTGAAGCGTGGAGCCGTGAGGATGGCGAGGCCAGAGGTGAGAGCTGTGCCACAGAAGTGAGCCCTGCAGTCAGAGGAGGGCTGGAGGGGTGAAGGGATCAGAGCAGTGACATTCAGCGCTGTGACCCGCTGACAGTGGCCGTGGCACGGGGGGACAGCGGTGGCACAGCCCAGCCCTGCCCTGTCCCAGCTCCCCCAGCACAGCCTCTGCCCCAGCTGCTGCTGGGGCAAGGGGGGAAATGTCCCCAGTTCCTCCAGCATCGCTCTGGGTGCAGTCACAAGCCAGCTGCACATCTGCAGTGTGACGGGCGTTTTTCACAACTGGTGCTGGGAAAGAGAAGATAAATTAATGGGGTATTCTGTGCTGGATTTTAAAGGGCATATAGACTAAGGAAAGCAACTCCCTGCTGCTTTTTATCCCTTTAAGATTAAAAAAAAATCCTCTTTTTCACTTTGAAAGTGTTTTTTTAAAAAATAATCAAAGCAACACCAACAATTTTTTGACACCAGAGAATACTTTTCCCTTGGTATACAGCACATTTATAACACAGCTCAGCTAGCCCTGCGGGTGAAATTTTGTGCTGGGGATCTGCAATTTTCCCAACACAAACCCAACAGGATTTAGTCCATACAATGGCAAAGGCAGCTGACATTTAGCTAGCGAGGCAGGCTGGGCACTCCTCTGCCTCCAGCCTCCACCTCCACAAACTCTTCCCAAGCCTCTGGTTTTGTCTCCTGCCATTTGTCACTGCCTTGGCAAGCACAGCAGAGCAGCCAGCCACCAGCAAAATGCACAGAGTGAAACAGCAAAACATTCTGTAACACCAGGCACAGATCAGTGAAGAGTTTAGATTCTGTTTGTTCTTAGGGCTGCTAAATGTGGGCAGGTAGGGAACTTCATTACATCACCTCTTTCACTGTGTTTGGCCAGTGTAGGACGGGTTTGAGGCTCTGGTCTGGCTCCTTTTGTATGAATTCAGACTGGAACTTCCCTCCATCACACCATATGAAATAAACCTTGGGCTCAGTGTCTGCCTTATCTGACAAACCCTCCTGCAGAGCTGCTGCCCTGGCCCCAGGTGAGTGGGGTGTGTGCTCCTCTCAGCCCCAGGTGAGTGGGGTGTGTGCTCCTCTCAGCCCTCGAGAGGATGCTCCCCAAGCCTGGCAGCAGCCCCTGCCCTGTGATTGAAGGGCAGCAGGCAGCACCACTGTGCTGCAAGAAATGCTCTGCTGGGTGCAAACCATGCTCCTTCCAGGGATTTCCAAAAGGAGATGAAAAAGGGCTTTTCACGTGGGAAAAGAGATGCCAACCATTTGGAAAAATGTTTTAGCTCTGTGCAAGCTCCCAAGGCACACTGGGGAGGTGAAGGCCTGTTGTTCCTGAAGAATAACAAGGATCATTTATCTCCAGGAGCTGGCCAGAGATGAAGCAGTGACTCAGAGACCTGGTCAGTACTTTATCTGTGGACTAAATCTCCACTTTTTAAACTTGCTTCTCAACAAATGTCTCAAAACTCCAGGCCAGAAAACAGTGCAGTGTCTTTTGCTTAACACATTCAAGAAGCAGCCTCATATTGGAGACCCAAGGGACAGAGGGATCACCTTTAATTTCACATGTCCTTATTCAGAGGGCACTTCAGCCAGAAGGTGTTTGAGCAAGAGCAGCCTTTGGTGTGGCTGTAGGTGCAGGTGAGGTTTCACCTGGGCAGGAACCAGCCTCATCTCTAACCCAAATCCCACTGCAAAGCTCCTGTAAAACTCCTGCCAAGCAAACAGGAACCAATCACAGGTTTTCATTCCAAATGGAGATCTGAATGCTGCCAGTGTTGACTTGAACCATGCATTAAAATAAAGCAAGCCTTACAAGCCCCTCATTAATAATTCCTAAACATAACCCTGAGTGAAGCAACATGCTGAGCCAGCAACGTGTGAGCTGCTGGCATGGCTGGTGTGCAGTGCTCAGCCCAACAGCATGAGCACTTTCCTTCAGCAGATCACAAGCCCAGCCTCTCCATGCCCAGATCACAAACCCAGCCTGTCCATGCCCAGATCACAAACCCAGCCTGTCCATGCCCAGATCCCAAACCCAGCCTGTCCATGCCCAGATCACAAGCCCAGCCTGTCCATGCCTGCCCAGATCACAAACCCAGCCTGTCCATGCCCAGATCACAAACCCAGCCTGTCCATGCCCACTCAGATCACAAACCCAGCCTGTCCATGCCCAGATCACAAACCCAGCCTGTCCATGCCCACTCAGATCACAAACCCAGCCTGTCCATGCCCAGATCACAAACCCAGCCTGTCCATGCCCACTCAGATCACAAACCCAGCCTGTCCATGCCCAGATCACAAACCCAGCCTGTCCATGCCCACTCAGATCACAAACCCAGCCTGTCCATGCCCAGATCACAAACCCAGCCTGTCCATGCCCACTCAGATCACAAACCCAGCCTGTCCATGCCCAGATCACAAACCCAGCCTGTCCATGCCCACTCAGATCACAAACCCAGCCTGTCCATGCCCAGATCACAAACCCAGCCTGTCCATGCCCACTCAGATCACAAACCCAGCCTGTCCATGCCCAGATCACAAACCCAGCCTGTCCATGCCCACTCAGATCACAAACCCAGCCTGTCCATGCCCAGATCACAAACCCAGCCTGTCCATGCCCACTCAGATCACAAACCCAGCCTGTCCATGCCCAGATCACAAACCCAGCCTGTCCATGCCCACTCAGATCACAAACCCAGCCTGTCCATGCCCAGATCACAAACCCAGCCTGTCCATGCCCACTCAGATCACAAACCCAATATTTCTGTGCCCACTCAGGTCACAAGCCCACCCTTTCTGTGCCCATTCTGACACCCCATCACCTCTCTCCTTGCAGGGCCACTGGCAGAGGGAAGGTAGCCACAGGCACAGGGCTCTCAGCTCTGGGAGCACTCACACAAACCACAGCCCTGCCCAATGGGGCATTTTGTTACTTTGCCCTGAGGTGAACTTCAGAGAGGTAATTCAGGAGCAGAAACACTCCCCAGTTGTTTGAGCAGGGCTCTGATGTGCCAAAGGCTATCTCCAGTCAGTTAGGTAACCTGCTTTACGAGACACTAGAGCTGATTCAATTCTTGGCATAATTTTCAATGTCAACCCTAATTACAGATTTTGAATAGTTTTAATAATATATATATATAAAATTATTATTTTAATAAACCCAAAGTTGACATTGTGGTCAGTATATAAGCTCTGGGTTTGTAAAAGCTGTATTCAAATTCCTTCTCTGCTCAAACCTCCTGTGTGACCCTGGTAAATCATTTCACACCACTCTGCCTCAGCTCCCCTTCTGTGTAATGGAGATAAAATCAGTTCCCTGACTCCTGGGGACACAGTGAACGTGGTGTTCTATGTCTGTGACTGTCTGTGTGGGACAAGTCCATGAAGATGTGTTGTCAGGATTCCACAGAGGGAGGGTTTATGCAAAATATAAGAAAATGAGGGACTTGGTCTCAGAGAGCATGCATTTGAAATAAGAAATGGATACAGACAGATGGGAGAGGCCAGCTTAATAATGAAACAATATTAATCATTATGGCAGGTTATAATCTTCAAAAACCAACAGCCAACTAGTTAAAAATGAAGGTTTTCAGCAGTGCAATGGAAGGCTGTACCATGAATATTTAAGACATGCCTCTTCCAAGAATGAAGGCCAGTGTGGGAGATAACAGAAAGGTGTTTGAAATTAAACAAATAGGTTGATTAGGTAAAGCTTAGATGTTTTTTACATATGCCCATAATAAAGCACTAGCACAACAGTGGGAGGCAGTGGACAGAGCACATCAGGTAAATTGGTTCCCAATAAAATGCAGTCATGTGCTCAGCTCTGCTGTTTTCCTGTCACTGAGTTCCCTGCCAGGGCTGTGTGACAGAGCTGCTGTGGTGGCCCTGCCCAGCACCGCCCTCTTGGCCAGTGGGCAGCTAGAGGTGGCACTCAAGGGCCAGAGGAGCAGCCACATCTTCCTCTCAGCTGCCCCTGTTTTGCTTCCCCCTCCCAAGCCTGCACTGAATTTCTAGTGGTTTTCTTTAATTTCACATGTTGAAAAGACTGAGTGATCCTTTTCCTCAGATGGTCTTTCCAGAACCCCCAACAGAGTGTGAATAATTATTCCCACTCTGTTGGGGCTTTGATAAGACTCTTATGGCTGCCTTTTGCTCAGCCTCTCAGCCTTTGTTCCTGCTAAAGTTATTTTCCTTCTTAGGGAATGAAAAAAGAAGGTAAAAGCTGTAACAAGATCAAGCAAAAGTGCAATTTTAATAATAGCAATAACAATTAAAATATTGACTTGAAAACTATAACTGCTTGGTCAAATCCCTCTGGTAAGTGCACGATGCCCACGTGTGTGCTTCCAGTTTGAGAGAGAGCCCAGGTTACAGAAAGAGCTGTCCAGAAGGGACCTTGGGGTGTCTGAACGTGAGCTCTGCCCCGGGGGGGAGCAGCAGCCCGGCCACCTCCTCGAGCCAGCACCACCTGGGACAGCCATGGGGCACAGCTGGGAGGGGCTGAGGGGACTGAGAGACAGCTGTGGGTGACAGGGAGCCCTGGTGCCACCCCTGCCCCTGTGGGTGTCACTGGCTGTCACTGAGAGTCACTGGCTGTCACTGGGTGTCACTGACGATCACTGACTGTCCCTGGCTGTCACTGACTGTCACTGAGAGTCACTGGCTGTCCCTGGCTGTCCCTGGCTGTCACTGGCAATCACTGGCTGTCCCTGGCTGTCACTGGCTGTCACTGGCAATCACTGGCTGTCACTGGCTGTCACTGGCTGTCCCTGGCTGTCACTGGCAATCACTGGCTGTCCCTGGCTGTCACTGGCTGTCACTGGCTGTCCCTGGCTGTCACTGGCTGTCGCTCAGCTGTCACCTGTGGGACAGCAAGGCTGCCAGGTGTGCCCTGAGCACACGGTGGCCCAGAGTGAGACAGGAGTGCCAGCACAGCGAGCAGGGACCCTGGAGGACAGGGGTTACCCAGAGCTCTGCAGAGCTGGTGTTTGGGGTGCTGTGACACCAGCCACACCTGCAGCCCACGGGGTCCCACAGCCCTCTTGTTTTAGGCGCTGCAGAGCTGGGGAGCAGCAGGAGATCAAAGTCGTGGTGCACACAGAGATATTGGCGTTTGGAGATTGGGAGATAAATAATTCATACATTGGAAATAGAGCTGGGTTGGGGATATTATAGATTAATTCCATCTCCACACTTTTTCCCCACTCCCACCACCCCCTTTTTTTTTTTTGCTAGTGGGAGACCTACTGCCCTTGTCCCTTTCTTCTGATTCCTGAATCTGCCACAGGCACTGTTAGAATTACAGCAGTGATAAGAAAATATCAGGCGTGGGATTTGAATTAATGCTTTTAGACAAATCTCCATTCCATCTCTAATTCTAATGCTAATTACATTTGCAGATCAAAGCCTGTTCGTTAAAGTTTCGCTTTTGAATGCATGTAAAGATTTTACTTTTTTGTTTGATTTTTTTTCCCCATTTTTGGAGAAATGCTTCTTCCAGTAGAGACCAGATGTTCCTAAAATATCCCTTTGGAACAGCACAGCTTTGGTGCTCTGTTTTCCTTTCTTTGAGTCTTTTGTCTGCACTGGGTGCAGCATTGTTCTGTTACTGTATAGGCAATCCATCTTTCTGACTTATTTGGTTTCTGTGTAGAAAAAGCCAGTGATAACTTAATAAGTGAGTTCAAATAATCACAAACACGTTTAACTGCATGCTCAGCATTGCCAACTGCAGGTATTCAAAATTTGGATCAGCTTCAATAAAATTATGAGATTACAGGGAAGAGACTTGAAATATATAGAGAGACAATTGAGTTATTTTTATTTTTCCCTCTGCCTCTCAGATTTATATGATTTACACTTCCTATCTGCTTCTACAACTAGGAGGACTAGAAATTATTGCTTCTCTTCTCTTTTTTTTTTTTTTTTTTTCCCTGTGTGAAGCAGAACCTTTCTAACGTGGGCTCCTTAAATTGGGATTTTCAGAAGCAGAAACACAAATATCGTGCCACTCTTGCTAAAACCATAAAAACTGGAACACAGGCACTGGTCCCACTGCATCCAGTCTAAGCTTGGCGTGTCCATGCACGTTCCTAGGATCACAGTCTATTTTACAAGTGTCAGATAATGAAAGTCAGGGAAAGCCAGAAATTTTTAACACCAAAACATAAGTCAGGGGTTTTTAACACCAGAGCCTCGGGGGCTGTAGCAAAAGCGTACGAGCTCATTTGGGGAGGAAATAAAAAGAAGGAAAAAGAGAATGGTGGGATTGAAGTGTGGAAAGAGGGGATTAGGTGGTGAAAGGGGCTGGGGTACATGCAGGAGGAAACAGAAAGGGTTCAGAGGGTGAAAAAGCCAATTAATGGAGTATAAATCTAAAAAAGCCAATTTCTGAAGTAAAGAGGTGTTAACTTAAGGCAGCTAAGGAGAGGATTAGTCAAGGAAGTGACAGGGTGCAGTTTGGGAAAAGTGGGATTCCTGGAGCTGGTCAGGACTGAGAAGGACTGCAGTGCAGCCCTGAACGTGCCTGGGGCTGGAGCTGGAGCTGGTCCGTGCTCCTGTCACAGCCCAGGAGGAGCTCAGAGCCCAGGCTGGCTCTGCCCCTGTCTGCAGGCAGTGCTGACCCAGGAGCTGCTGCTGGAGCCTGCTCAGGTGCCAGCACACTGTGACACTGCTGTCTCTGCAGTGACAGGGACACAGCCCACAGGAATCACCACCTGGGCAGGGCAGAGCCTCCAGAGCCCCACATCTGAGCACAAAGGTCCCTGCTCAGCAGGGGCAGCCTTCTGCTCCTCCCCCAAACACCTCCGAGGGTTTCAGGCTCCATCCTGCTGCAGCAGCTAAAAACTTAAAAATTTTACATTTTAAATGCTTATTGCCCCTCCAAAAAGCTTTGGGTTCCCATCACCAAGAATCTTTCCTTGGATTTTTTTTTCCTCCAGCGTGTGTGAAGCTGAGCACCTTGGTTCTGTGCCATGGGACAGCCTGTGACTGCCTGCCTGCCACCTCTGCAGAGCCCTGCACTGCTCAGCCAGGGGTGTGCTTACACACACCTGTGCAAGGGAAAGGAGCAGCAACAAACATTGCTTCCTGCTCACTTGGTTGTTGTTGTTTTGGTTTGGTTTGGTTTTTTTTGGGGGGGGATGTTTTTGGGGTTTTTTTTTGGGTTTTTTTTTTTCAACTGAAAAATCTGGAGGCAAAAAAATCAAGAGTATCAAATTCTGCTCACAGGCATCCACATGTATTTGCAACCAACTCAGTAATTTCCAATATTAGTCAATTCATGCAGGGACTTTTGGATATAAATTGGTATCTCTGAAAAAAATCTTTTGCAGAAGACTGTGTATTTGGTAGGAAGTTTGAGATTACCTGGATGTCTAAGTGCTATCAGGAAAAGCTGCTTCCAATACACAACAAGTTCTTCTGGAACTCAATCCCCAGGAATTATAGTATTTATTTTTGAATAGCATTTGATGCTCTCTCATCTATTCCCTAGAAATTTACACACATAGACATAGAGATCAAACTTGTAGCTATAGGGATTTCCCACTGTCACAAGATTATTAGAAAATATCTAACTAGAAGAAATCCTCTTTCCTTTTGTCTTCCAAAATGCTGCAGGATGAAAGAAGACATGTCAGGTAGATGCATGCTGCCATCCCAAAGCTGAGGGTTAGGAAGCATCTGCATGCAGTTGGGAGTACAGCTCCACATGGAAAATAGAATAAAAATAAAAACACTGAATGTAACAGGCCAAGCCTTCAGCTGGGTAAATCAGCATTTCTCCCTTCAGCTCCCTGGAACTGTGCCTATTTATATCATCTAAGAATCTAGACAGTTATCTGGGCTTGCCAGCTGACTGTAGGGATAATCAGAGCTTTAGCCAATTAAATGTTCATTAGGGGCAAGACAGAAAGGAGACCAGGAGCCAAAGCTCAGAGCAGTCAGCACTTCTGTTCTTTTATCACACAAACACTCCTGTCCTGTGGACACCTCGTTGTTCAGGGGTGGGCAAAGCCCAGGGTGAGCACTGGTTTAGATCTGCTGGAGCTCCTTTATGCCAGAGCTTGGGGTTTCCTTCTGCTCCCTGGTGTGTCAGCCTGCTCAGCACAGCACACTTGCCTCAGCAGAGGAGCTCTCACACTTGTCACTGAGCTCACAGAGCCAGAGATGGGATGTGGATACCTTCATGTGGAAAACTGCTTCAGAACGGGCTCAAACTGCCACGCTGTGCTGCAGAGTCACACAGACACAAGACCCAACCTGCAGCCTACCTCGAACATTAATCTGGCAGTGAACACCTGGAAATTAGGAAAGGACAGGAGCAGTGAGTCCAAAATGCAATTTCCCTAGGAGGCTGTCATTTACCCTGGTGAACAGAAATAACAAAAAGGCTCCCGCACCACGGATGTCTCATTTGAATCACAGCCAGACGCAGCACCATCTGTGCCCCCGCAGTCACCCTTGGTTCATGCCCTGCATTCATGGGGGATTCCAGCCACAAGGAATATGAACCCGTCTAGGCATGCAGTGTCAGCACCCCCAGCATTCCCCCTTTGCTGGGGTTTATCTCTTGGGGTGACTCCCCACAATCCTATTTGCTCACTTGGACATGCACAGGGTACAGGCTGTTCTTTCAGTCAGGGTAAGAGGGATCTCATCATCCTGAAGCAAAACTCCTTCAAAAGGTGCAGCCAGAATCTGCTGGCTGGGCTGTACAAAGGTCTTAGGGAAGGTGACTGAGAGGAGTGAGAGTTGATAATGCAAAACGGAAAAAGGCAAGAACTGGACAAATGTCTTAAAACAACCCCCTTTTGAGGCTGGCTATTTTTTATCCATATAATGTCTGTTTTAGTGGTTGGTTAGCTTCTTCCATTGCTGTGGCTCTAAAGTTTGGGGGTTTTCTTACATATAACCTTGTCTCCTGTGAGGAGGGATATGGCAGGCTGCTCTGAACTCTGTGACACTTTATTGTAGCCATCACCCTTGGGGGCCGTGGCTCTCATACTTACAATGTCTATCCTAAAACATTTCTCACTTTCCTTGTTCAAGGTTCTACTTCATGATTTTCAGCTATTTCAGAGGAAGAGAAGAAGGGTGTTTATGTGAGCATCATTTTTCTGAAGGCAGGAAGGAGCTGAGCCAAAGGAAAAGGTATCAGAGCACTCTCAGAAGAGAGTGAACTGAGGACTGGAGAAGGAAACCCAAGAGAACATGTCAAGCCTTTAAGTCATTAATTTCTGTGGTTTCTCAACTAATACTCAAGTGTCATGATCAGCACATTTGGATCCAGTCCTGCAGTGTCACAGGAGTGATGAGACAGGGCTGGGGACCTTTGCTGTGGCTCTGGGGATCCCAGCCCCAGCAGCTGCCCCACAGGGAGGTGCAGGAGCAGGGACAGTCCCTGCTGCCCCACAGGGCAGGTGCAGGAGCAGGGATGGGCCCTGCTGCCCCACAGGGAGGTGCAGGAGCAGGGACAGTCCCTGCTGCCCCACAGGGCAGGTGCAGAACATCCTCCTGCCAGATTTCAAGTCCTCCCTCCGAAGAACAAAGTCTCTGGAGCGTTTCTGAGTAAACATGATCAGGTTTCTCAGCACGGACCACACCAGGGCTGATCACCTTTAATAATGGGTTGCAGTGCCAGCCCTGCCCATGGTGCCAGCCCTTGAATCCACAAGGTGAGCTGCATTCCTGGGAGCAGATTGCAGCTTCCATCTGCACCTGTGCCTGCCACAGCTATGCATCTATAGGCTTTTTTTTCCCCCTTTCAAATTTCAGTTTGCTCTCTCTTAACTTCATAATCTGGCTCCAACATCCCCAGGTGATATTTGCCCCCTTTCTCAGTCAGGTCTGATCAGCTCGTGGCAGCTGTGACAGAGAGAACCTTTGTCTTTTGAAGTGTCCATCCTTTCTGCTGTGCTCATTTTCCTCTGGCAGTAATTTCCTGCACCATTCAAGCCCCACGGAAGTTGTGAGTGACAAATGGCACAGCTAATCTCGTTTTTAGCTGGGGTGCAGACTCTGCACAGCTTCCCAGGGGAGCTGCACAAGGAGCCTGGGCAAAACACTGACCTGGGCGTTGGCAAATCCCTTGCAGAGACAGGCCAGGTGAGTCTCTGATCGTGTACTAAACAAAAGTAATTATTTTAATCCACAGTGGTTTAAAGGAGAGAGAGAAAAAGACTCCCTAATGAAGATTAAATAGCAGAATTCATTTAGAGGATTTCAATGTGGACTTAAGTTCACTAAGATGGAAAATGATTACATAAAATATGCATGACAATTGAAGTTGCTCACAAACAAGGACAATTTACTGCTAACTTTCTGACTTGCAGTTAAGAAACAGTTTAAATGTTTGGGTATTCAGGAAAAGTGCCAGTTTATAAATATTAGAAAAAACAGGCCAAGGTGAAATTCACAGCTGTAAAATATCTTTGTATCTCCTAAAATAAAGCCAGGTCTCCTAAAATAAAGCCAGGTTGGCATATGCAGATTTGTCTGGGACTCGACATAATCACCAGCTTCTCTTTCAGTGGGCTTTGGAAGCAAAACCTGCAGCAGAATAAATACCAATATATCTGCAGTAGATGCCCTGTATCTGTATTTTCATGACCCCTTTCAACCTGCTACTTGTCCAAAATACTGTAAAATCCAGAATGAAGCTTAAGTACATTAGTTTATAACATCATTGCAAAAGCACTGATTTCTGCAATATAAAAAATACCTACTGACCTCTACTGTCTTCTCACCAAAATCCTATTTTCCTCATTGACCATTCCAACTCATAAAGTTCAGTGCTGCAAATATGAGACTCTCCCAACAGCCAAGTGCCTCGTTCTGTCTTTGGTAGCAGCCAGCAATGACATTTTGAACATTTTGAACCTGGACCTGACAGACCAGGTTTCATCTCAGTCCCTGCATTGCTACAGGAGTAAGGACATTGTTTTCCAGGAGAAAAGGCTGTCGCTGAGTGTGTACACAATGAGAGGCAGCTGAGCTGGCAGTGCCCCCAGGAAGGGATGTTTGCAGCAGGCTGACAAGCCTGCAGAGCTCCATTAGCACTGCAGCTTCTGCACAGGTAGAGCAGGGGAACGACTCCAATTAATGTGTTTATAGAGGAAAATGCTGCTTCCAGTCTGCTGTTCCCAGCTGAGCTGAGAGTGACTTCCCAAGATAAGACCCTGCTGCTCCTGAGCTCCTAGATCAGGTGAGTCAGCCTGGGCAGTGGGATGCAGATGGCAGAGGGAATTTGCCGTGGTGGATTGGAAGTGCTGACATTGCAGCCTGCAGTGCAGCCTTCACCTGCTTCCTGCTTTGTTATTTGCTGTAAATTTAACAAACCTTGCCCTCTGTTGATAAGGAGTTTTACTGCTCAGCTTAGTCCACCAATTTCCCCTGTGCTGCCCAAACTTTTCTAATGTCACATTTATTTTGGTGACTACAATATCTTTGTTTGTGCACCATCACACTGGCAGCAGTGCACGTTAATTCACCAAGCCTGACAGAATGTGAAATTACAACACAGCAATAAGAATGCTGGCCCTGCTCTGGTGTATAATTAAAGCATGGTCATCCAGGGAAACTTGAGTTCCCTTTTGCAGGGAAACCTTTTGTAATTCAGAGCAGTTAAACCCAGTAGTTATTCAGGCAGGGTAATTCTCTCCCCAGTACCTTCTCTTCCACAGGTATCTTGGGAAGGATCTCTGATGTGGGCACATAGGATGATCTGCATCTGTTCCACCTCAGGCTCTGATTTCACAAGCTTAACAAAACTGGATTGACTCCACGATGGATGAACAGACTTCTAGCAAAACCAACTTGTGCTACAGGAAATGTGGGGACATAACAGGTTCAGCTTGGTGCTGAGCACAGCCACTGCTCAGAGGATGGTGCCTCCAGCAGGGGCAGGGTGCTGCACCTCTCTTCTGAGTGGAGCTTCTTGGGTTATCCCCACCAAAATGGGTGAATTTACAGTGTGCCTGCTTTAGGCTTCCCCTGGCTGCCCTCAGGTGAACTGTTCTTTCTCATTTCCTCCCCTGGCTGCTGAATTTAAGCAGCCATTGTGCCTCATCTGAAGTGCAGACTAAGTTGCATATGTATGTAGAAGTATATGAAATGGTATGGAAAAGGCAAAGAAGAGAAGTTTAAGAACAAATTGAAATTTGCCTCCTTCCCTATTTCTAAAAGCAAATCTCATCATTCACAACAACAACAACAACAGAGAGGGATAGACCCCTTCCTGCAGAATGCCAGTGTGAGCTGGGGGTGAAGTGTTTGCACCAGCTCAGCTGCTAGCAAGGGTCTGTGCTCGTTTAGGAAATTCACTTCATGTGCACAGGAGGCACAAAGGATGGATGCTGCTGAAATTCCAACATCCACCGTGTGCATTAAGGGCTTGTCTCAGCATGCTGCAAGAGAGGTGAAAGCCTGCAGGAGCTGTGTGCTGACAAGGGTTAGGAATTGAATGACTGATTAGAAATTACTACTTTTTTATTCATTCTTTTTCAGTAACAAAAGCTCAGCTTCAACCTGATGGCAGCAGAATCCCATTGTATGGTTGCTCTGTTGCTCCCAGCCTCTGCCCACCACCATTCTGGCCCTGTTCTTGCAGGCCTGTGTTTGCTGACCACACTTACTGGTCTGCACAGAGCTGTGGAGGCAAACAGAAGAGGCTGCACAAAGCACAGGTGCAATGCCAAAAATCTTCCTTTGTGATGTGCCTGGAGACTGGGAAACAAATCATACAAGGGCAAAATAGTCCTTCTGTTCCACTTGTATTTTTCCTGTCTTAGTATTGCCTTTGGTTGCAGTCATCTGGCTAAAGAGTTTACCTGGTAGGAATGCAGTGACTCTGACTCACACTGGTGGAGCACCAGGTTATAACAGTGAAGTTTCAAGGACTAAAGAAAGGGTGGAAAATGGTACATGGTGTATCATATATTTTAGAAAAACAGGAACTTCCAAGAGTGTCAAAACTGTTCCCCTTTCATTGCTCTGACTCTTCAAATTTTTCCTCTTGCACCAAAATAGACTGTTTGTTTATTACAGCAGGAACTAATATTTTCCCTGTAGCCAGTTAAAAGAAATACATCCTCTTTGTGGCTTTGAAAATCCCTACAGGATTATGAATGAATACTTCAAGAGTGTATTATAAATTCAGACATGTCTATTGGGCTTTCAAGTATCACAGCGGGAGCTTCTTACTGAGGCAACCTGAGGGTAAAGGCTTTCCCACCTTTCCAAAGTGACTCCTCCCACAAAATTTTCTTGGGCTGAAGTTAAAAAAAAAAAAAAGCCACCACCCTACCTAGTTCAGCTTCTTAGAGCTACTTCATTCTAAGCAGAAGTGAATATAGATATAATTTAATGCAACCACATCCCCAGCCGCTGCTCTGGAGCCGCTTGCAGCACCTTGCACACTCTCTAGTGCAGGCTGGTGCTTCAAACTGAGGTGCTTTTAATTTTAAAGTCTAAGCAGGCTGTGCTCAGAGCTTGCTGTGCATCCTGTGCCATCCTGGGTGAGCTCTGAGCTCCTGCCATCATCCCCAGTTCCTCTGCAGTGCCTTTGCCGGCTGGCAGCTCAGGGGCTGTGGCAGGAGCACAGGGTGGGATCAGACACAGCCCATCTCTGTGCCTGGATATTGTGGATATCTCTGCATCCCCTGCTGCGAGTGCTGAGGCAGCAGCTTCGCCGGGGTTTGATCAGATGCACTCAGCGCTGACACATAAATCAGGGACAGCGCTAAAGGCAGCGCGAGGAATCGGCAACAAAGAGGCAAAATCAAGGGCAACTTGGAAGGGAAGAATGGGAGTAAAGAGAGTTTTAAAAGCACATGGCTTTGAATCTATATGTACTTACTTCTAAGGGAGATGAGGGGTGTTGCTGCTTTCAAAAGAATTCACATTTTTTCAGGCTTTTGAATGCACATCGCCCCCAGAAAAAAAACCTCCAGTGGGCTGAGCCTCCGAATGAGCTACGAGATGAAAATGAGTTTTAGCTGGAAACTGAAGGGCAGTTGTTAAGAAGTCCTGTCAAGCAGTCTTTGAAATTTAAGAACCACCTGCAGCAACTGGTGTAGGTGGTACTTGTAACACCGTGCATGATGCTGCCTTAATGGCTCAGCAGATGTGCACGGGTGGAGCTTCCTCAGACAGAGCCAGAGAGGCTCAGAGACATAAAACACCGTCCTTAGGGACGTCAGCTGAAAGGACAGGACATGACCAGGGAAAGGTCAGGGAGGATGGTGATCTTCCAGGGGTTTTAGCTGATCTGTGAAATACCAGAGAGGAGAAGCTGGTGCCAAGGTGCTCCAGAATCACAGCAATGCAGAAAGGTCCAGGCTTGGCAGCTGTTCTGACACCACCCAGGACACGGAGCAGGGAGATGGGGACACCTGCCTCGTGCCCAGGTGTGCACTCCCAGCACTTCACCTGCACCTCTGGGGAAGCTGCAGCCATTAAGGAAATCCTCTTTCACAGAAAACTTTGGAGTGAGAGGAATGAAGAAAACTTCCAGAACAAGACATGCTTGCTCCTGCATTGTGCTGCCGTGCCGTTTGCCACGCTGCAATTACAGCTAAATGTGGGGATCTGCAGAAATTCTGACTAATTCTGTCTAAACTCTCACTTTAAACCATAAAAACCCTTGGGTGCAGAAGGAAAACGTGCATATAACAATACACACACACACTTCCAAATTCTTGCACATATACTCAATTTTAAACATGTACAGAATTCTCTCGAATCTCTTGAAGTACAATTTAAATATTAAATAAGTAATGTACACAGGCAGTTTTGCAGGACAGTGGTCTGAGACACAGCCACTCCTCAAGCACTTCTCAGTACAATCTGCACTTTGGGAAGGTTTAAGAGAGGAACCTGCAAATCAATCACACGAGTCTATGTGATTTAAAATCAGCACAACAAATGACAAGAAAACCCTACAATTTCATCCAAGCTTGACTAGAAGGTGTAAGCCTACTCTTAGTTATTCCATTTTGCAGCCAATTTCTTGGTCTGAGTCCAAGATTTCTACATTTCCATTGATAAAACTGAAGACCAGCTTTGTCTGATGCTCTCTGTCTGGCTTATTAAACCTGCTAATTTGTATTTATAACTATAAATATAGAGATCATAACCCAGGTCGAGCACTTTCTAAAATTCCCTGGTGTAGACTCACACAGCACAATACAACCCCTAGTTTTAGTTGGCAGAAACAAGGATGGAAGCAATAAGATCTTAAGCACTTGAAAAAACAAGATTGTTATCTCGGTTTTTCAATGCTATTAGGAGAAAAGTAGCCAGCAATATGTAGGTCATCGTCAGTAGCTGCTTCGGTAGTCTGTGAACAATTTAAAGGAAGGAAGAGGTTTCCCTTTGTGGTTGAATAAGTTACTCTATATCCATGAAGGAGCTGCGTCTCACCCCAAAGGGAGCAGCATTATCAGCAAATGAATGAACAGGGCATTCTGTGTTATGCCAGGAGCACTGTCTTTGAAAACAAGGGAGACAAGGAAAGTGGATTCAACGTGGCTTTTGTTTTCCTGTCTGCCATTGTAACGGAGCTCCTCCATTAACTCATTCCTGTCAGGCTGAATTGGAAGTGACACTCAATAACTCGGGCAGCATCTGCTCCCGGTCCTGCAGCCGCGGGCTCTGCAGCGCCTGTGGGCAGAGCTGCGGCCGGGAGAGGCAGGAGCTGGCCCTGCTGGAGCACCGGCACACCTGGGGCAAGCAAGGATGTGCTCGGGGCCAGCCAGCTCCTCTTCGGGTCACCTGGAGTCTCCAGTTCCCACCGATGCACTGGTGAAAAATCTGCTGAATAGAAATATTCTGCTTCAGCTAAGTTATCAAAACCCCATTCCTCGCTGGTGGCAGCCCACTCACCTCAGTGGGATTTCCCAGCAGGGCAGAGCTGGGGCTGAGCTGGGGAAGTGACAAATGTTGGTGTTTCACAGCCGTGCACGAGGGCTGATCCCGGGGTGCAGCAGCTCCAGGGGAAGCTGCAGGCAGCCCCGTGCAGGGTGGCTGTGCCAGGCACCGACCAGCTGGGCACCGCTGTCACCCTGTCACCAGGGCAGGGCTGGCAGCTCTGGGCGCTCCTGCCGATGCCCTGGCGCGTTCAGGGCTGTGTGACACGTGGTGCCATGTGACACGGATGGCAGGTGGCATGTGGCAGCAGGTGACATGCTCTCCTCGCACTCCTGTAGCCCAGAGCAGACTCCCTCCAGCCTCCCCTGGCTCTGCCTGCCTGAGCTGAGCTCTGCCTGAGCTGTGCCAGCAAAACTGGCACCACTCAAACGTTTGCACTTGGGTTCTCCCGGGAACCTTTCTGTGCTCGGGTCCGAGCACCAGATCCACAGCTGACCCCAGAGAGAGCCTGGGTTAGCTCATGATCTGCCCCTGCCTAATTGGATCCATCCCAGCCCAGCTGGTCAGCCTCAGTGTTTGCTCACATCATCACACCTCTGTAACAGCACAGGCTGCTGGTGCCAAATCCTGTTTTGTCCTGCCATCAGTGAGCAGGACAGCAGGGTTTGGTACACTCACTTTGTTCCCTCTGTCAGGCAGGACAAATTCTGCCTTTCATCACCCCTAACCTCAGTGAACACTTCTGTCTGCGTGCCACAGCACTGCCAGTGATGCTCTCACAAACCTTTTGGCTGAGTTCTTTATTGTTGTTCTGGTGCCATTTTTTGTGCTGTGGTCCATTCTTACCTGTGCCCTTTTCTGAATGGAGTACAAGGGAAGAAAACCCTCAAAAGTGGGACATATTTTCCCAGTGATAATCTTTACTATTTCACTTTCCTTCTTTTTCTATCCCTCCCCTTATTTCACTAGATTCTTTTGCAGTGGCCTAGATTTAACATCCTTTTACAGCTGATTCTTGTGGCTGCAAAGCCCTGCTAATATCACATTGTACTAGTCAGGAAAAATTATTTAGGGCAGGGAGAGTCTTTTTGGTCTGTATTAGCACACAGATGTCTTGAGACAGAACTGAAATTCAGAGGTGCTGCTACAATGTGAATGGTAGCAGGAAATTAATCATATTTATATCCATATCTCTGTATAGAGAATGGGGAAGGCAAATGTATCTGGAATGTGAAGGGAAACTGTTTCTTTACTCCCTTTATTTCTGATATATAATCACCCTACTCCCTTTTATTTTTTTAGACATCACCTATTTCTTTACCTTCCCTTCTATAACCCCTCAGCCTTTCTAAACCCTTGATATTCTTGCTGCTGAGTTATTGGTGTATTGTTCACAGCTACTCACTGTAGCAGAAGGTAACAACGGTAATGGTCCACTGAAACAATCCTTAAAATCATTACCCAAAAATTCTGGTGCTGCAAAGCAGCCTAAAGAGGACAATTCCCAAACCTGGCAGCACAAGGCCGTGCATGCATCTGTATTTCTGTTCCACCAGCCACAAGCCCAGCAAAAGAGGTTCCTGGTTTCCCTTTCTGTGTATTTGTCAGGGATCACCATCTGCTCCCTTCTGCTGATTCAGTGTCTGCATGGCTCTGCTCTGTACCAGACCTTGCAGCAATTTTGAAAGCAAAACCAATGAAAAACAAACCTTGCTTCTACTTTTTATTTTTTCCTCTGTTGCTATTTTTAAACCAGAAAATGTCACAGTTCTGCTTTTGGGACACAACCAAAATAAAGCGGTGATTCAGAGGAAAATAATAAAGGGGCCAAGAATAAGGGAAAGAGAATTTCTGAAATCTGTTCTAGCAGGACACAGAACCACAGGGTAACAGTGTGTGGAGGCAAAAAAAAAAAAAAAAAAAAAGCTTTGTTTGACGAACTTGCAAGTAACTCAAGAGCTGTGGTTCCTTCAGTGCAGGGGCTGTGTCATCAAAGGGCTGTTTGCACGCACAGCATTCAACAACGAGCTGGAGAGTCTCAGGAATTTAGATAGCATCCTCTTCCAGGGGTTTGAATGGGCCTGCTGGACGTGATACTGAGCTTTGTTCCTGGTGAGCTGGGGGTCCCTTTCTCTGCTAAAGGCAGTGTGTGAGCCGGAGTGGCTGGGGCAGGATGGATGATCTCAGCTCCTGAGTGGCTCCCATTGTGTGTGCTGCTCAGCCCTTCCAGGCTGGTTGCATTTATTCCCTGCTGACACGGGGAGCCCCTGTGCAGCACAAACAAAACCAGAATAAATAAGCACAAATATTCATCATCCCTGGCCTGCTGAGGGTTGCAGGGGACCTGTGTGAAAATGCTGACCAGCAATGCAGAGGGGTTAGAAAGAGGCGTTTGTCTGCACTGGTATCGCTTCTCTGTGCTGATGATTTTGGACAAAGGAACATTTAATCCTTAGAGCTCGTGTATCTGAGCAGCCTCTGATTCGTGCCTGAAGTGGGGTGGACAGGACGGGTGCTCAGCACTTTCGGAATATTTTCAAGGAGAGAACCATTCTGTCCCTGTTCCAGATGAGAAAACCTCAGGTTAATCCCCCTGGGGACGCAGACTGTACCAGAGGGGGTCAGTCCTTAATCACTTTCCAGGTTCTTTGCAGTGTTGGAAGGAGAAAACCTTTCAAACCTCAGATCTCAGGAGGGTCCATTCACTTTTCTGTCCCCGGTGCACGTGTGAAATACGTGTTTGTGCTCGACAGCGAGGGCTTTTGGCAGGGATAGCACACCCAGAAGGTACATCATGTGCACCTTGCTGACTGCGATTAGAGTGATTTAGGAAACAGATTAATCAAAGCGATTTGAAGTGATGCTTGCCAGTAAGGATCTGTTCAACACCCACCCAAACAGCCCCTTTGAGCCTCTGCCATTTCCTGCGTGACTCCATCCGAATTTCATTTCTCAGAATCACTCCAGGACCGTCCTGCAGGCACAGCCCGGGGTGCAGCCCCTGTCCCGGGGCAGCAGGAGGGGACAGGGCTGGGACACCTCTGTCTGTGGGGCTGGGACACCTCTGTCCCCAGGGCTGGGACACCTCTGTCTGTGGGGCTGGGACACCTCTGTCCCAAGGGCTGGGACACCTCTGTCCCGAGGGCTGGGACACCTCTGTCTGTGGGGCTGGGACACCTCTGTCCCGAGGGCTGGGACACCTCTGTCTGTGGGGCTGGGACATCTCTGTCTGCAGGGCTGCCCCACTGCCCTGACACTGCCCAGATGTGCAGCTGAGCTCTGCTCCCTGCTCCTGCTGCAGCTCAGGGACGCAGCTCCTGTCCCCAAGAACACTGCTGTGCCTGCACACAGCTGGCAGTGCCCTGTCCCCAGCAGAGCTGCAGCAGCACCGAGCTCTCTCAGGAGGCTGAAGGGTTCTCAGGTCCTGCTATGGTAACGACAGGATTTGCTGACCTTTTCTGATTTTAACTCAGAGGTTGAAGCAGTGAAGTACCTTTGCGTTAATAACCTCATTTTACTATAGGGGGAAAATGAAATGAAGTCACATGTGCTAAGCCAGGCAGTAAATGAAGCAGTTCTTACCTACAGGACTTGAGAAAGAGCTTGTTTCAACAGAGCTTGGCTCAGAACTTCCAGTGCACATCTGTGGCTCCACAAAGGCAGGAAAAGTTTCCTATGAATTGTCTTCTTGAATTGTTTTCTGCTCGTGGTAAACCAGTGGCTCTCCCTTGCATATGGAGCTCTTTATTCAGGGTGCTTGTCCTGCCACCTTGGAGGCTGCATTGACCACTCTCTGTCAAAAGTTTATACTTTGATAAATAAAATGCACCTGACTGTTAGTGCAGATCTAGGTAAGTAAACACAGTATCTTTCTTCTGCTAAAGAGGTTTGGCTGTGCAATCAAAAGTAATTCAGTACCTGTTTAGCCTCAGTGCTGGCTAACAAAAGGCAGATTCCACGCCCTCATGGAAGAAAGATCAAAGGCTTTTTTGGCATTAATGAATGTTAAGCAAAACCCCCAAATATTTAATCAAGAGGGAACAGAACCTTAAGACTCACACAGCTGTGAGCATTTTTACAGGTTTTCATAGTTCATATTTGAATCCTATCTAAGGGTTTGTTACCGTGTACGTGAGCAGGATTAAAGTCCCGTGGCAAGGGGTGGGATTTTCAAAGTGTTTTTAAAACTCACAGATTCGAATGAGGCCCAGGTTGGGACAATAGGGGAAGAGCTATTAGAGGCTGTCACTTCTGAAAAAGCCTTTAAAGTGATGGAGTGTGGCTATGACTCAGAAAAACAACGAATACTTTAGAGGGAGCCAGAAAGGAAAGGATGCACCTGACTGGTTTTGTAAGGCTGGGTACAAGTGATACAATAATTCTTTCACAACCAAAGGGCAGTCAGCTGATATCCTGAACCTGAAGATTTGATTGCCCAGCTTAAAATACACAATGCAGTTGTCACACAACCACGCTGAACAATTATAATGATGCATTATTTTCACTGCAGTTGTGCTCATGAGCCTTGGTGATGGATCAGAGCCCACTTTGCACTGATCCAGCACTCACATTCCACCAGGTGTTTGGCTAATCCTGGGTTTGTACAGACACACCACAGCAGAGGAGAGGTTTTCAGAGTGTTACAGGGATTACAGTGCAATTACTTAGGAGATGTCTCAGAGATGCTCCACCTGCTCACAGAGGTAATGCAAACAAAGCCAAAGGGGCTTAGCTGAAAAATAATAATTAAGTGATGAAGGTGCCATCCAAAGGAGCAGCTGTGGGTATGACACCCAGCTGGTGTGTGAAGGGTGTTGGGTAACAATCCCCAGAGAGCCCTGGGAGCGTTTGAAGTGCTGGAGAGAGGGGACCTGGCAAAGGGAGGACAAAGCACAATCCAGGCCAGAAATGGCGAGATAATCCCTGCAGGAACGTGCTGATAGAAAACTGAGATAAGATGGAATTCCCTGGTGAGGGCACAAAGGGGTTTTACCTACCAAGGCACAACATGAGCAATCTGCATTTCACCCATGATCCAGGGCAGAAAAGAAGGATTCTAGCTGTGCTCTGTAAGCAGAAGGGGAAGCCATCGCATACAACTTGGATGTGATGGTCCATGGAGGAAAAACAGGCAAAAATAAAACTCAGGTTGTTCACCCAAAGGTTGGTAAGGATGAAAGAAAAAGAAGGAGCATCAAAGTTTCTAGGCAATCATCACAAACCAATGTGGAGATTTCAACCTGGGTACCAGGGGACCTTCCTTTGCAAGAGCTAAAAAGAAAAACCAACTGAAAAATTAACATTCTGGTTAAAGAAAGAAAAAATGGAAATGGAACCAGGAGATGATTTCTGCTTTAGCCACCCAGCCTTAGCAATACCAGAGCTCCCATCTTCCTGTCCCTCACAGGACAATTATTTATGCTTATGCAAAATCATTAATTGCAAAAGAACCTTTCAAGTGCTGATGAGATCAAGTAATACAGGGCTATGACTCAAAGTACAATCTTGCTTTAATTACAGTGGTGATGCACAAAGTGGAGACAATCATCCTGCTCACCTCTCACAGACCCAGCTGCATGTGGAGGACTGGCAGTTAAAAAACATTATTTATTTAACTGTACAACTGGTGCATTTATTGTGGAAATCAGTGAGCCAGGGGAAAAAAGCAGAAGATTCTGTGCAATTTGTAAGTGTCTACTTTCAAAGTAAACCACATGAAAAATTCATTTAAAAGTTTTGGAGTGAAATGTTCAGGTGATGAAAACAGGGGAGTGTCCTATGAAATCAATGAAGCTTTTCATTAGCTGAATATGCTTTATATGCTTTGGTTAGCTCTTTACCTTTCTCTTTTTTTTTTTTTCTCAGTATAGTTGAAACCCAGTATTATTTATGTGGCCTGCATAATGTCCCATTAATTGAGAAATCACCTGGCAGATGAAATATTAATGTGGATAAAACCAACAAAAAATTACCTGCTAGAAAAATCTTGTTTAACAAATACTTGTGTGAAGTGCTCAGCTTCTTAGAACATAGATGATGTTGAGAATTTTTATTATTCATTATTAAGAATGATGAAAAGAAGAGATATTGCTCTCTTAATCCATCAAAGCCCAAAAGGACTCTATGTTTTACAGAAAGGGAATAGAAAAACATAAGTTATATTCCCTAGAATGAGGTCAATGTTCATTCTTGGAGGTCCAGAAAATGCACTTTTGAAGCACATAATTATGGGTGGGAAATGATCTATAACTCTGCAGAAGCAGAAGTCTCAGCTAAGACAGGACGTGTGCCAAGGTCTGGGCAGCACCTCAGGTGTCTGTGGGGCTGAGCACTGAGTGCAGCGTTTTCAAAGGAAATAAATACAAACACCCTCCCAGCATCTCCAGAAGGTCCCATCTGAATTTGTAATTGTCCCAATTACCAACTAAATTACCTGCCTGCATATGTAATTAGGGAATATTTGTACCTTTATTGCATTTTTGTGGTGCTGACAGCTCTCCTGGACTTTCACTGCAGCCTAGCCAGGAAACCCGAGCACACAGGGCCTGGAGCTTTCCTTGTGTTGGCTGAGTCACCTTTGGTTCTGTGCTGTCACACAGGAGGCAGGGCAGGGAGTTAGAGATTTCCACCTGGGAGCTGCTCATGTGCAGGGACAGAGCACATTTACAGGTAGCAGAGAGGAATCCTGAATTTCTGCTGTAGGACAGAGCTCAGTGCTCACTCAGGTTCTTCACCCTGCCCTATCCAATTCTGTATCATCTGAGTTTAAAGCCAACTGATTATATCTGCAAAATACTTCTTTTTAATCCAAAGAGGAGCAGATCAATTGTTTGGTTTCATAGCAGTGAAATTATCAGTATTTGGTTCCAACTGAGCTGTCTCACAGGAGCTTTTCACTAGAAAAGAGTGTCAGGGCCACCAAATCCAAGAAGGGCACACAAAATTGCCACTCCCCACATTCCCAGACACTTCCCACTGCCACACAGGGAAGTTTAGGCCTGAGGGGCACAACAGTGCTAAAGAGGGAATAGAAAAGATGAAGTCTTCACCAGTAATTGGTGCCTCTCCCAATCACTGTGTTCTAGATGACTCCAGCGAGTGCATGTCAAACATACAGGAGGGGAAAAAAAACCTAAAACACTCTGCCAGTTTAAAAGAGAAAATTGCTGCTTTCCTGACCCCAAATCAGGCAATCAGCCTGACTCTGGGTGTGGGAGCAAGACTCATCAGCCAGGCATGTGCACGACTTTCATACCCCTTGCCAAATCCACCCTCGAGCTGTGGCCAGCCTCCAGTGCTTCAGGAGGAGATAGAAAAGGGGGTTTAGAAAGATGTAAAAATGGGCTTTCCATAGGGCTTAGTTGTGATGAACTAGAGACCAAAAAAAGGTAAAAAATAGAGTTTACCTTATACACTCTGAAGATGACAATATTGCACTCCACTCTGTCTTCAGAAAAAGAAAGGACCAGAGGTTTTAGGCAAACTGTTGTCAGAGAGATGTGATGAGATTTCAGTTTGGATAGGAGGGGAATTTCTTTTGTAAGAGTTAAAAATCCCACCCAAAATAGCAAAACAACAACAAACAATAATACTCATGGGTTTAAAATAGTCAGTCCAAATGAAAAAGTAATAATAACCAAACCATGTGCTTTTCAGTGAGTTTTGATTATTCCTGAAGTAAAAAGTAGACAAATTATACATCAAAATGGGAAACATCCTTTCTGTCTCTTACAGTTAGTGAGAATCCGTACACCATGATGTATGTAAAGAACAAACTTTAAATGAAGAAGAGTTCAAGGAGCTTTTCAAGCCCATTGGGGAGAGCTGTGAATCTTAAAACACCAGGTGAAAAACCCACCTCAAGGTCCCATCCTAAGCCATGGTCTCTTCCATTCACTCGCTGAACTTGTTTCATTTTACCTCTTCTTTAGCTTCAGGATGGAAAACACCCCCTGCTTCTAACAGCAGCCCCAGGCAGCCCAGCAGCCAGAGCAGCTGGCCCCAGGTTTCCTCACCGCAAACATGCCCAGCTTTTTGGGTTTGCACCTTGTTTGATGCACTTGGGGCCTGCCCTTTATCCTCCCTGCACGGCCAGTTGGTAACAGATCAGAATATTGATCAGAGTTGGTGCTGATTAATGAATTAAGTGTACAGAGCAGTTATCACTGGGAGGAAAGGCAACAGAAGGTGGGAGGCTCCTTGAGCCACCACGGAAAGAGCACAGAAGCCATGAGTGGGTGAAGGAAACCAAGGCTTGGGTGGAGCAAGGAGCAAGGGGAAGGGTGTGAGCTGGTGCTGGTGAAGCTGCAGGCCAGGGTGACGCACTCTGTGCAGTTATTGCAATGCTGCAATTACCCCTCACGCCTGGCACTCCTCCAGCACTGCTGCCATGCTGGAAAGGGGCACGGCTCCCCTCCTGCCCTTGTGCAATTCCATCACAGCAATAACTGCTAAATCCTGGAGATTCATTCCCAGCTGAGCTTTCTCTGGGGGTCCTGCACTGCCTGTGTCCATGAACATCCCCCTGTGGGAGCCAAAGCAAGACAGACACACTCGTTTTTGCAGTTATTCACATCACTGAGCCCAGTCTTTCCTGTCCATAGTCACCAAGGGTGTGTGGCCTAATTCATAGGTGGAGCAGTTTAAAGGAAAAATAGAAACATGGGCCATTTTTTCCTTTTTCTCACTGACAAAATTCCTAACTGACAGGAAAAGATGCTTTTCCAGTGATTGCATCAGCCCCTTTTCTGGCTGGCACTCTCAAAGCACAGTGACCAATCACAGACTGTGCCTGGGTCACAAACAAAAAGAACTTAGTTTTTTTTAAATCCCTCAAATAACCCACAGCATTTCAATAAAATAAACTGTGGTCACCTCATTTCAAACATGTTTGAAAGACTCCTACTCAGGGAGCAAGAGGTGGAATAGAATTTGTAAAGTTGTCTTATAGTTAATTGTTTTCTTTATGAGAATTATTTACTGTGCTCATGGTATCAGCTGCCTCAAATGTCTTTTGTAATTTTCTGATTTTTAGGAGCTGGGCAGAGCACAAACTTAAATTCCTGAGGGAGATTTCTTAGATAATCTATGGAAAATGCTAGATTTTGGCAGACGAATCAAGCTCCTCCAGCAAAAAGGTGTGACTGTAATGCAGAATCTCTAGACTATAGAGTAGCTATACAGTGGCAAAAGAAAGATCAACAAAGAGACGTTGTGCTGTAACATCTAAAGCTGAGGTGCAATAATTGTTCCATGAAATGCCAAACTGGGGATATATGTTGCGGTCCTAATGCCACAGACAACATCTGTTATTTTTATTGCCCATTATATGAAGTTTTGATTGCTTCCAAACCTCATCAGAGACACTGTTTTATGAATGATTACAAAATAAGAAAATAAAATTCTGATCACCTGCTGACATGTTGTATTTTATAAAATATGAGTATTCCATAAGTCACCAGGCATTTCCATACATTAAATATCCCAAGCTCCTCTCTTCCAAGCACCTTCCATTCAACCTCCCCTGCAAAAATCACATCCCTTCAGTTGCTCTGCCTTAGATTTACTCCTCCATTTTAGACTGGTTATTCAAGGTTTTGCTCTCACCAGCTTTATGAAGATGAAAGAGCCAGTGCAGGGATGAGATACAGTCTTGCCCTTATACAAAAAAGCTGGTTCCTCTACCCACAGGAATCCAGGAAGATGTGGGAGCCCCACAAGATATCAGCTCACTCCACAAGAGCCAACGAGTCCAGTGGCTTCATGAATGTTCTGGCACTGGAGCACACAGATCCCATCAGTGAGCTCCAACTGGTTCCTGAGAGACAGGGACCTCTCCTGCTGTGTTCCCAAAGCACCTGTGGGAACCTGTACTCCATGCAGATCTGAGCTGCTGCTGGTGGTGTCCCTAAACCTGTGGTGTATCTGAAGCTGTGGTATATCCAAAGCTGTGGTATATCCAAAGCTGTGGTATATCCAAAGCTGTGCTGTATCTGAAGCTGTGGTGTATCCAAAGCTGTGGTATATCCAAAGCTGTGGTATATCCAAAGCTGTGGTGTATCCAAAGCTGTGGTCCATCCAAAGCTGTGGATAATCTGAAGGCTGTGGTATATCCAAAGCTGTGGTGTATCCAAAGCTGTGGTGTATCTGAAGGCTGTGGTATATCCAAAGCTGTGGTATATCCAATGCTGTGGTGTAGCTACACCTTCCTGCCTTGCCAGCTGGGAACAGTTCTCCCCACCCAGTGCCTTTCAGGACACCTCTGAGACAGGCTGATAAAGCCCTGGTGCCAATATTTGGATTAACAAACCCCAAAGTTTGAGGGGATCAGATATTACACTAAGAGGAGCCATATGAAGGTCTAGGGTAGCAGACTCAAACCCATGAAATTGTGAGCATTTATTTTAGTTACTGATCTGTGGTTCTGTTCTGTTCTGCGCTAGAGAGCCACAATATATTTTAAAAGATTACTGTCACTTTCACTGTACTCAATTTATTTTCTGTCAGAGGTCTGAGATACACCACTAACACATTAATCATGTGTCACTCATCCCACGGGAACACAAAACAAACAGAAACCAGCCATTCCTTTCCTAACATGAACAGCTCTAATTAACATGGGAATTTGTTTTGCTGGTTGTTTTTGTTGTCTTCAGACATTACTTCCGTAAATAATCAAAATGAAAAGGAGACCTCTTCCTTGGAGAAAAAAAAAAAAACAAACCCCAAAAAACCCAAGAACCACCTGACTACACAGTTTCTTGAAGTGCTGCTTGTACATTTAAAGTACAAATCTATAAGATTAAGCCTGCTTTGAAATATGATTTACTGGCTTGAAATATCAACGTGCTCACTATTCACATGGTGAGAGTTTTATGTATTGCCAGATTTTGATGATAGAAAAGGATACTTTGTAATTTACATTTACGACACTACTCACAGACTACAACTATTCGAGTCCTGTGTGGTTTTGAATAGATAAAATGAGAAAACAAGCCATGAAGCACTCACTGCAGTGACCCGGGGTTACTGTGGAGCTGTGGTGTGAATTGTACACTTCTACATCAGTCACAAGCAGATTCTGTACTTGTTAAAATCAGCTGCAAAGCTGGCACTAGTGCTTCAAAAAGACTACTTTAGGAAAAAATAGATAACAGCGGAGTCCCTGCAGCTTTGGGTTTGGTTTTGGTCTGGTTTTTCAAACGTTGTGGAAGGGAGATATCTCATTTACTGAAACGTTGCCTTTTGGTGTGTGTATGGAACAAGAGGTTGAGCTCCAGACCAGGCAGAGCCTCTCCCGTCAGTGCCAGAAACAATCGTACATTTCAAAGGAACCTCCTGCAAGGCCAAGGAGCTTTTTGTTATGTAAACGACCCCAACTTGTTTGTTTTTGTTGCTGTTTTTAAATGCCAAGTTGTAGATATGTCTGTTGTGTTAAACACATCAAACAGGGGAGCAGAACATCAGCCTCCTGCATCCCGAGTCCTGCTGGAGACACGGGCAGTTTGCTCAGGGCTGCATTTCAAACAGCAGCTCTTTGATGCTGTGACTGCGCGGCCGAGGAGCCCCAGCAGCACACGGAGGTGGGGACAGCAAAGGGCAGGGACAGCGACATTAGCAGGGGCTGCCAAACCCAGACAGCTTCTGCCTCCGAAATCACTTCAAACCGGCCCCAAAACGCAGACAAACCCCAAAAACTGTCACTGCCACCGCTGGTCTTTAAACCCTCCACTGCTTCTGGGAGTCAGCCCGTGTGAAGCCGAATTTGGAAGTCAAAAAAAGGAGTAAAGGACGTGCTTTCTTCTGCCTTAAATTCGGTTTTATCATATCCTGCAAATGAAGGGCTTTGAGGAGTTTTCAAAACTGATCAAAGAGCTGTGTAATACGCCCCTTCACAGTCCAGGCTCTGTGGGCTCTAAGGGTGGAATTTTCAAAGAAATATGCAGAAGAACCTGTTGCCCCAGATAAGTTAATTAACAAAACCAGTAATGGTTGGAATTCTGAATTTGATTATTCTTCAAACCTTCTCTTGCCACTGCATTGTGATTTTTAAAAAAAACCATACATTGGCAATTTCAGTTTATCAAAAGTTGTCAGACTGTCATAGTCTTCTAATTGTGTGAGATACTGTGCATAGAGCTAGATCATCAGATTCCACTCCAAGTGTTGATACAGTCACCCGGGATAACCAGGGAAGCATGGAACCAGAACCCTGAATGCCTTTCCGTATCTGTGAGGAGAGCAGGGGCTCAGAGTAGTGCAATGGAAACCAAATTCCTGGGCACCAGATTAGATTAATGTGCAAAAATAAGCAGTGGAGTTTGTGCCTCTCTAGCCTTAGGACTTCAACAATGAGGCATTTTCTCCTTCCTCCTCCCCATGGCTCTGTTCTCAGTACCTTTAGCCTGTTTACTGCCTGTGCTCAATTTTCCTTCTCCTGTCTTTTCTGGAGGAGCTCACAGATTGCAAAGTTTCGCCTCACTCCATACAGGCACACTCAGTCAGTGTTTACTTTCTTGTGAAATTCGCTATCAAAGACAACCCTACAGCACTCACGGTTCAGAAGTCTCTTTCCCACAGTTCTCCTTGTTAGATATGCAAAGGAGGTCCTTGAAGAGCCATTACAGAGTGTGAAAAGAAACATAAAATTTGGTGCACTCTGGATGTTCCTATCCCAGCACCGAGACCCAAACAAAGCAAAAACCTGCTCCCCTGCACCACAACAGCCTGTTTTGTCAGACACCTCCCAAATGCTGAGCAGCAGCAGAGTTTGAGCTGTGCCTGGGTAGTGATGTGAGTAGCAGTCACTGCACTGGTAAAGCCTTATTTGTGTGTTTCAGTGAAGCTCTCAAGCATTTCAGGAGCTGCTCCAGACTGAAAGTCAGCTGAAACACAGGCTCACCCTTCCTGAGGAAATTAGCTGGGTGATTCTTTGGTTGGGACAGGCCAAGACCCAACAAAATCTCTCTGCTGGTCTGTTCCCTGGCCCCTGGAGTGCAGAGCTCAGCTCTGAATGCCTTCAGAGAAAGATGTAAAGGAGACAGGGGAAAGAGCAAGCTAAGTTTTAGAGAGCCCCCCAAAAACCCTGCCTGGAGCTGACTCCAAGTTGTAGGAGAAGGTTTTGTCTGTCCCTTCTTAGCCATGGCTGTGTTGGAAACAGCCAATACTCTGTGCAAAGCAACCTCACCACCACCCAGGGAAGGTGTAGAGCTGAGATTACCTGGGAACTGAGTTCAGAATGAAAATCCAGCCTCAGCACAGGTGCTGTGCCACACATTGGCTGCACCTCTTGCCTGACCTGCCATGGATACACAATGGTCCTACTGCACCCTGCTCATGGGGCTCCTATTGTCCTGCAACTCCACTGCAAAACCGACAACAGGGAAATTACTAAAAACACCTAAAAGGATTTGCAAGCATAAAACAATCTGGAGTGATACTTGATCTTCCAAATCCCACAATTCAGATTTATTTGGTGCAGTGTTCTGTCCTTAAAATTACCTTTATAGTTATCACCATGCCTATGCTTGATTAAATGGTATTTTTTACCTGGCTTCAAATTGAATCCATTAATTTAGCATAGAAAGAGTATGTAGATCTGTAGCTTCGTTTTTATTCTCTACTAACTGTCAATGAATAACTTATGAAAATGTTACTAACATGTCTTATGTCAAACAAGAAAGCTTATTGAAGAAACAAAAAGGCTGCATCAAGATTGTTGCAAAAGGATGAGAAGTCTAAGGAAACTGTCATATCTCATTGTTAAAATCAGGATCCTAAAGAACAAAAGGGTTCTTTAATGTAATTTTAAAAAGAAAAAAAGGTGACATGGTTAAAACCACCCCCAACACCTACAGTAATTAACGGTGTAAAACCTCAATAGAAATCTGTCCTTTAAACATCCATTTACAAGACAAAATGTTGTCAATATGAAATAAAAATATTTTGACCACTAAAATCTGAAAAGGAAGAAAAATGACATAACTGAAAGAGTATCAAAGGCGCAGATGTCAATACCGTGGTTCTAATATTATCAAATTAATGTAGTGATCATAGGCCAGGTTTGAAATTTGTTTCTAGAAGCATAAGGAGTCAAAATCAGTGTGCTTTGGAGTGCAGTGGTCAGTGAGGCTGCAGCTGGGAGCAGCTCAGGAGATGAGGAGCCAGGCTGAGGGCAGCTGGAACGCTCCTGTCAGAGCAGATGGGTACAGCTGGGAAAAACTCACCAGCTTCCAGGCATGCAAAAGCTGGTAGAGCTCTTCTCAGGCTAAAAGCTTTGGAGTGAAGGTGGGGCTTTTCCCCCCTGTTTTATCAACTGGTCAAATGTTCTTTGTCCCTTTCCTGTTTTTTATTTCACACAGACATTAGTCTCAGATAAAGGAACTATAAAATAACGAATATACAAGACAGAACCAAACAATGCCTGTGTTCCACAAAAGAGTATTTCAAGTTTCAGGCACCTGCTCAGAACTGGCAGTCCCTTCTTGACAGTCTCCTGTGTTCATCAGCACCTTTGGTAGCCCAGAACTTTGAATCTCTGCTTCTTACCACAGTCTTTACCCAAAAAAGAAAGATAAAACACAAGTTTTGAAATCTCTTTTCATTTCTGTGGAACAAGAAAAGCTCAAAGCAGTGGCAGGTCCTGGCCAGTAGCAGGGAGAGCTGTGTGTGGGCAGATTAGAGGCTGCAGGGAGGCATCACTGGGGAGGAGGGGAAGGAGAGCCGGGCACATGCAGGTGATGAAAGGCCGGTGAGAGGGAAGGGGAGCGGAGGTGCTGATCACCGGGGGAGGGAGGGAGCCAGGGCTCCTCTCCAGATTGCTGCTCCTGTTAGCTCCGAGCCCTCGGCACAGGCAGCAGCAAAGAGGGGAGCTGGCTGGAGAACCTCTGGGGAGCTGCCTCGCCAGCAGGAAATGCAGCTTTGTTAATACTGAGAATTTTGCAACAGATATGTGCTCTCAAAAGGCCAAAATATACTAAAACAAAACGCAAAAATAAACCTTCATTCCAACATTATCAGCATCCAGTACTTCTGAATTTCATTTTGAGATGACAAGTGCTTTTGCAACATACTGGGCTTCGTCCGTTCTAACACAGCAGCATGTTTTGAAAATATAATTTAAATAGTTTTGTTCACTGATACTTTTTCCTATATCATGAATTTATGTCACATCAGGATTTTCAAAAGATGCTCTGATGTAGGGGAAAAAAAAAAAAAAAAGACTTTTCCTGTAGCTCATGCTTTCCCTGAGATAGGAAGCTCGATTCAAAGCATACACTGAATTTAGCTGGACACCCATTGACTTCAGTGGAGCAGATCTATGAGGAGATATTGAAGAATGGAAGGAAAAAACTAGTGACAACAAACTGAAGGAATTCCTCTTTAAACAATGCCCTACAAACATACACAAGGATCACTCCGTCCTGCCTTTGATGTACAACTCCCCAAAGCTTTAACCTTGTACCACAGGAAAAGCAGAGCTGGGCCCCCAGGAGCCACCTCTGTTCCCAGAGCACTGGTCCCAGGGCTGCTGCCTGCCTGGGAACCCACACCTGCACCCCACCAAACCCTGCCTTACACCATCGTGGGCACCCCTTTCTGAGGTTTTGTACAGCCCCTGGTGAAGTCAGAGCCTTGTTGTGCTGTTTTCTGGAAATACCCATTCCACTTCCCGAGCAAGACCTAAAGCTATTTGGAGCAGTATTTACTGAGCTGAAATTGGATCTACCAAAGCAGGAGCTGCTTGTTTCACAGAGCTGATCCTGTGTCTCTGCTGGATAAACGTGTGAAGATACAGCAGGCTAGAGCTGAACAGCTCCAGGGGCAGCATGTCCTATTGTCTGGACCAAAAAAAAAAAGTGGAAACCGGGTTAATATTAGCACTCAGACTGATTGTAACTTGTGGCTGCCTGAAAATAAAGGTTTTGTAATGGGATGCTGATACCTCCTTAACTGTTACAGCACAAACACTGAAATACAGTTCAGAGCCAGCCCCATCAAGGAGTGTTTTGTAAATGAATAATGACTTTGCTTAAAGCTAATCAACATCAAGTGTGTTAAAAAAGATGAAATAGTGCTGGAAGGCAGTGGGAGGTAGAGGAGCCTCAAAGTGCAAACAGGTGCTGATCTCCCTTCAGGGGGGATTGAGTGGCACAGACCTTACAGGGCTGTCACTCCTGATCAAAGCAAGCTCCAAGACCACATAATCACCATCACCCACCTTTTAAAGGATGCCCTGATTTATCATCTGTCACTGTTAATAACTTGGCTACTCCGTCTGAAATACTTAAAAACATTACACGAGGATAACGTTTCAATTTTTTTTTTTTTTTTAAGAAATGCGTAAATGTTTTAAACGAAAACGCACTGGAGCTCGTCCTTTGAGGCCATCTGTTGCTGGAGACCACCTGCCATCAAAAGCCCACCTGGGCAGGAAAGTGCCATCGCTGCAGAGCCACCCCGTGCAGCCAGGGGTGTTGAGGGCTGGGGGAGCAGGCGTGTGTCAGCCACACACCCGTGGGTGCTCCCGGGCTCTGGGTGCTCTCTGCAGCCACGGGCTGACAGCCAGGTGTGAATGATGGCTGCGCAATAACAGACACACGAAATGCTGTTTGGGCAAAGCCTGATAAGGGATCTGAACATTCCTGGGCTGAGCCCCTCAGCTCCCGCAGCTCGCAGTGCCCCGGCACGTCAGCTCGGAGCCCGGCGCTGCTGAGATCCATCATTCCTCTGCTTATGAGAAGCATCAGCATTGCACCCAGAAACATGACTTCTACCAGCCCAAGCAGAATTTTGTGGGGTTTTGCCCTGAATCCCATTTTCCCCTGCTGATCTCATACTCTTACCTCATTAATCTCTCCTCAGTAAATCACACTGTTCTACCAAGCTACCTCTGCCAGAAAAAGGAACTTTCTGCCATTCTTTTACCTGTTCACAATCCTGTGGCAAACATCTGGTTCTTGATTTAGGGTAGGTACACACCAACAGAATGCATTTCTTTTAGAATTTTTGTCTGGTAAATGCCACTGGACATTTCTTCCTCAACAAGTTTCCTATGGAGTGGCTGGATTGTTAAAATAACCACATACAGAACACTTTTCCTAAAAATCTGAGATAAGGAAATACCTATTGGGCCTTGGCAGTAAAGAAAAATCCTATAAAATTCAACAAATAAAAATACAAACACAATTTCACTAAAATTTAAAATTACTGTGAAAAATAAAAAAGTTTAATATTTTTGAGGTGTTGCCTTAATGACTTTTAGTATTATTGTCATTTAACTAATATGCAGCCTTCTCAGGCAAAAATACAAATCTGAGTTAATTATTAATAACTATATTAAATTAATTGTTTTGAAAAGAAGTCTATCACTTTCCTTTAACAGTAATAAGCTTCCAATTCCTTAAGTAGCAACTTCAGTATTAAACTGTTAAGACTATTAGGAGTTACGGGGTAGCAAGAAGTGCAATTTCTGAATTAATTAGTTCTTAAGATGTCCTCAAAGCCAATCACTATGTTCTGCTGCATTTACAGAGTACTAGTCCTGATGTAGAGAATTAGCATCATTATGTACTTGAGGAATCTCATTTGCTTACGAGTAACCTCCCCCAAATAATTCCTGAACAACTGCAAGCATGAAATAAAATCTGAATACTTGGTTTACGGTTTAGCAAGAATCTATTTGTAACACGATGCCTCCAGCCAAGCGTCATTTGTCATTTTCCTAGAAGAAGGTGCAGGTCTGCTCTGGTGACAGTGAAGGGCCCAGGCTGACCACTGGACAAGCTCAGGATGGCAGCAGGAGCTCAGCCACCGCTGAACATCTATCTGCACTTTTCCTCTCTTCCAGAATCCTGACAGCAGGCTGTGAGAATTCACCACCACCAAGGAAAGCAGATAATGTTCCACAGCCCACAGAGATGGTGAGGGGTTTATTTCAGTGGCTGGAGTGAAGCTGGGACCATTCCCTGAACAAACCTGTCCCAGTAAAGCCAGCACTGACCCTTCTGTCAGCTGTGAATTTCGTGTGGGGCACACACCTTCCTGCTGAGGTGACACACACAAACAAAACACACACCTGAAGGCTTCCTGCAGCAATCTGCAGTGCTCAGGTTGTTTTAAAATCTGCATTTCTCAGGATCTAATGCCACTGATTTAGCCAGAGCATACACAGGTGCATAGGCATTAATTCAGTAGTTTCAGAATTTGTTTAGTGCAATGTCCTGCTTTGGCTGCAGCACAGGGTCCTCTGACAGGATTAACTTCCAGGGCAGCTCAGGGCCCTGTGTCAAACAGTGGCACACTGGCACAGAACAGCAAAAAGATATTTTCTCTTCCTCAAAAGATAAATTTTATATCAAAAGCTGCTTTATCTATGTGCACTTTATACATGAAGATTATTGATAATACCTGCAAGATCATTTCTGCCACTCAAGTTCCTCATCACTGCTGGGAACACTTCAAAAGAGCACAAAAAGGCAAGAACTCATCTGCCACACTGCACAGATAAGTTGAAAAACCAGACCACTACTAAAGAACCTTTTGTTGGAAAATTCCCAGGCACAACATGAGCGTCACAAGGATCCCCACTCTCCCCATTAAATCCGTTAAGAGCTGTTCTTTTCTGACGAGACCCCTGACAAAGGCTTTTCCTGGGTGAGAAAGTGAGGCTCTACCCCTGCCTCACCAGCTGGTCACCAAGCCTGGCCATCGCCTGGAAACCTGCAGGGAAAACTTCAGCTTCACACAAAAACCTACTCCACTAAAAACTTCCTGCAAAAGCATTTACAATTTGAGCCTCCCCGGGTAACTTCCCTGAAGTAGCATTCGAACCCTGCGTTTGTACCTCCCGGGCTCCCCGGAGCTTCCCACGAACGGTGGCACTGCCAGTGGCGTTAGGAAGGGGACAATTCCCTGGAGGGCAGGGGCGGAATCGTGTTCCAGCTGTGTGAAGTGAGGCAGCGATCTTTAACGTGCTGAACGTATTCTATGCACATTTTAAAGGGCTGCTAGCCGAGGATCATTGCTGTAATCTCAGCGCTTTGTAAACACTGCTCTACATCGCTGCAGCTTTTTACATCGCTAAAGCCCATTCAGTTTTCTCAGTTGCAGAGGCTCACAGAAATTTGCACCTTCAAAATCCATTTATTTCAATTCGCCTTGCAATTTCTCTGGAGTAAATTACTGTTCTCTCTGTTTATAACAACAACTATTATATTCAAAGTGTGCTTTTAGCAAATGATCCAGGAAACAAGTTTATTAACTGCAAAGCACATCCGAGAAAGTTTAGAACACACAAAATTATCAAACTAAAGAACATATTTTATTTTTAATAAAATAGTGGAGCATGAAAAATAATTGTATATTACAAATATATACAGCACAGAACTGTGCACCCCCAGCACAGTAAAGAGCATCACTCTATACAAAGCTTCCCTCTGCAGAATCTAGTGCTTCTTGATCTATTCATAGTGAGAATTTGTTTAACAATAGAAAGAGTCAATAAGCCCTTTGGGTCTCTTTGAATTGATCCCCCCTTTTTTTTTTGCACAAATCAGTCCAAACGTGTATAACATTGGCTTGATTTCCATTAAAAAGCCACAAAATGTAACACTAAAGGGTTTCTGAGGACTAGACCTCTTAGTTCTTTTGTTAAGAGATTTCTTTTGTTGTCTTTATGTACAGCAAAATACTTGTTTCTCTTTTCATGTCATGGTAAGAAAAAAAAATGTATTGCACATTATTCTTATTCACAAAGTTTGTGTCTGGTGCAGGAAGTTTCTCTTTTGGTGAAAGAATATTGGTGAGCATTATAGATTGAGCCTATTTTTAGGCACTCCAAACCCGGTGGGCTGAGAGGAGTTGTGAAGGGTTTTAAAGTTAGCACGGAGTTGTTTTCCCAGAGAGCATCCTCGCTCAGGACAGGCCTCCTGGGGACCTCCGAGTCACCGGAGAGACAATGCTCACTCGGGCACCTCTAAAATCAGACCATTGCTCCATAAAACTTGGCTATACCTTGTTACTCAGAGAGCTGAAGAAAATCCAGCCCAGCTACATGAAAAAGTTAAATGTGTTGGTTGTTGTGTTTGGTTTTGTTTTTATGTTGTGGTTTTTTTTTTTTTTAATCTGAGGGATGGATGTGATCCTTAACTACAAATTAGTAACAGAATAGACTGTTTTAATTCACAATATTTCTTTCACATCAAACCTTTCCATGAGTACGTTTACCTTCAGTTTTTCACCAGGTCCTGAATTCAGCACGATACATTTTTGTGCCTTGAGATATTAAACTATTCTGACAAAAAAAGCACCATTCATTTTTTAATTTCTGACTGCTACTGTGGACATTTGTAAGTCTGTGAGGTGAGATACAGTCTTTTCTAAAACCTGGTCACACACAAGTGGGCGGCTGTAATGTTGATTCATATTTTGCAAGGTGAGTTTTCTGTGGATGTTGAGGTTTTTTGTAGATTCCACTACTCGTGATAACACTCGCGGGTTTTCTCCTACTTCTCTTCTTTAATCTCCGACTACAAACATTTTGCCAGGATTGAAGAGTCTTGGAAGTCCAGATCCACATGCCACTAGTAATGCCCACAACTAATAACATAAAAATTTTGACCATAAAAATTTCTACTGCTGGGATAGAGTTATTCATCATGCAGTCTAAATTTTTAGTCTGATTGTTCATCTTGCATTTCTGTTGAGTTGCCACGATTTTCCAGTAATCCATGTTCAGTCTCTCATAAAAATAGCAAGCTATCACGCAAGTTGCAGGCACTGTATACAAGACTGAGAAGACACCAATCCTGACCATAAGCTTCTCCAACTTGTCGGTGTTTTCTCCACCTGTTTTCATCACCCTCCTGATGTGAAAAAGGGCCACAAACCCAGAAAGGATAAAAGAAGTGCCAATGATTAGATAACAAGCCAGAGGGATGAGCACAAACCCCGTCAGGGCGTTCACATCCATGCTGCCGACATAGCACAGCCCTGTCAGCTCGTCCCCAGCCACCCTCCTCATCACCAGGATCATGATGGTCTTCACGGCCGGGATGGCCCACGCTGCCAGGTGGAAGTAGCTGCTGTTGGCTTCGATGGCCTCGTGCCCCCACTTCTTCCCAGCCGCCAGGAACCAGGTCAGAGTCAGGATCACCCACCACAAGGAGCTGGCCATCCCAAAGTAATAGAGAACCAGGAACACAATGGTGCAGCCGGTGCTCTCCAGCCCCTCCTGGATGACATAGAGCTGGCCGCTGTCCCTGTCACAGGCGATGCTTTCGGCCCCTGAGAAGAGGCGGATGATGTACCCCACCGAGTAGACGCAGTAGCACATGGAGAGGAAGATGATGGGCCTCTCGGGGTACTTGAAACGCTGAGGATCTATGAGGAAAGTGAGCACAGTGAAAGCGCTGGAGAAGAAGCACAGAACGGACCAGATGGCGATCCAAATGACAGCGAACTGCTTGTCATCCCTGCTCCAGTAAACATCAACCCCTGGCGTGCAGAGCGGCGCGCAGGAAGCGCTCTTTTCCACATGGTGGAACTTGCCGGGATTTTCGCAGGACGTTCTGCTCAGGCTGTCCTTGTGCTGCTGCAGATCGTGGCCACCGCTGGGCCGCTGGGGACGAAACATGGGTGGCAGCATGCTGGAGCCCCTGGGCGGCTCATCCGAGCCGTTGTTGGGGGCTTCCATGCACAGGTAATTGGGGTCGTTCTTGTTGGGCAGCTTGCTGCAGTCCAAGGAGTCCGGCCACTTGAAATTGAACTGCTCCATGATCGGGGAGCACTTCAGCCTCGCCTGCTCGCACATCACCCTGCAGGCCGGGATCGGGGTAGAAACCTGCTCCGTGCACATCGGGGCGTAGAGGGAGCACAGGAAAAATTTCAGGTGGCTGTGGCACCCGTACTCCACCAAGGGGGCAAACTCGTGCAGCTGAATGGCAGCTTCCCTTTGGTTTTCGTGCCCCATCAGGTTCGGCATCCTCGTCATGTTGTAGCCGATATCCTTGCACATGGGGATCTCGATGGGCTGGCAGCGCCCGTCGCCGGGCCGCTCGATGTCCATGGAGCTGATGGCCGCGCAGCAGCGGCTGAGCCAGCAGAGCAGCAGCGCGGTGCTGCCGGCCGCCGCCCGCATGCTGCCGGCTCGGGGCCCGGCCGGCC
>VXAX01005715.1:271903-300459 GCA_013399835.1 Leptocoma aspasia
AAGAAGAAGAAAAAAAAACCTGTGCAGGATCCGCCTCGCATACGACATCCACTTTGCATGAGAAAGGTGAAGCTGACACGGTGATTACTTTCCAATCACTCGGAAAGCCTTGAAACCTCCTTAAGGACCCCTACAGGTTCTCCTTGATCGGCACAGATTAGAAAAAGCCCCATTTGTTTCTCTCTCCTTCTCTCTTTCCTTCCTTTCTGCTCTCCCTCCCGTTGCCCTCTCTGGAAAGTTTAACAAGATCTTTTCTGTAGAAGGCGTCAGCCTGCCCTCCCTCGCTCAGGTAGGAAGCCAGGGAGAGCGGAGGCTGCAGACTTCGTGTCTCCTAATAAGAGGGCTGAAGGTGGTGCCTCCTTGACTGCCTTTATTGGAGGGGGGGCAAAGCTTGAGCAGGGAGGATGTGGGGAGGAGGATGCATTTTATGGCGACTGCTATAAACTCTTCGCTGCCAGGGTCATAAAATATGGTTGCTTTCAGCCTGGAGTCTCGGCTTTTTTCAAATGCCGTGCTTTGTCTCGAATTCCTAAATGAACAGGACAGGCAGGATTGCTGGAAAAGTACCTGATTATGGTTTTAATCACAGTATGGCATCACTCGAAAAGCAGCTTGCTTTTTTTTNGGGAAATCTCTCTTTCATTTCATTCATGCTCACCCACACAAACCGGGCTCCTCTCCATTAGCGCCTGTTTCTTATCGAAAAGAACACGGATTCTCCTGGAAACTCCCAAATCCCGCAGGGTCAGAGTTAATACCCCACCAGCTCTAGAAAGGAAACCGTTGGCTTCCTCAGCTCTGATAAGGGTGAAATGGATCCAAGCAAGGACAACAAACCAGGGCTAATATTTGTCTCTGAAAGCCCTGAAGATGTGGCCAGCTCTTGCCAAGGAGTGAAAGCCACCATAAAAATGTGCCCTGAGAAGCGAGGTCCTTTTTGTGGCTTTTCAGCGCATCGAGGAGATTATATTTAAAAAGTTCTGCTCTTAGGGACCGACCTTTCCTTGGACACTTTCAGATTCCTCAGGGAATGTTTCAAAGCAGGCAGTGTTATGAGCAGAAAAAGAGCTTTATTTATTTTAGTGTGTCTGTGTGTGTGTGAGAGAGGGTGTGCTGGGGCATTTCCATTCTTCATTAATCTAAGCCTGTTTTCTTAGTATTTGTATTCATCCTGATTCCTCTTCTAGAGAGCCCAGCTGGGGGTAGCAGGGAAGTGTGGGGAAAGCTTTTTCAAGGGACAAGTAAATTCTGCTTTTAAAAGTAGAATTTAAATAATAATAAAAAAGTAGAATTTAAATAATGCATAACAGGCACATATTCAATGTTTGTTTTAGCCAACTGGATTGTTTTGGAGCTTGTTTTTCTTTCTTTTTTTTTCCCAACAAGTATTTTTGTAGAGCATATTCTATCACCATTGACATTAAAGTAATCTAGAAAAAATACATGATACAAAACATGGCCTTTTTATTCTGTAACACTGATAACAACCTTTTTCTCCTAAGAGGCAGAAAAGAAACACAAATGAAAGTGAGAAAAAAAAAAAAGGGGGAACCTCCAGCCTTTGTAGTTGTGTCTCTCTTAATTGATCTTTCATGTGCCAATTTAAATCAGCCTTGTTTTTCTAGCCATTACTTTAGCCAGTGCATCCTGCTTTAGATCATTTATTNTTACTTTTAAATTAAAGTTGAGATTTATTTTGCTTATGGGTCTCTCCGAGCTAGAGAAGGAGGAGGTTAAACCCCCAGCCACGCTGCAGCTCGCAGTTTTTCAGACGGAAAAGGAGCACAGTGAGCAGAAGTCAAAGATTAGCTCTGCTCAGCTCCCCCTTCCCCNTTAGTATTTGTATTCATCCTGATTCCTCTTCTAGAGAGCCCAGCTGGGGGTAGCAGGGAAGTGTGGGGAAAGCTTTTTCAAGGGACAAGTAAATTCTGCTTTTAAAAGTAGAATTTAAATAATAATAAAAAAGTAGAATTTAAATAATGCATAACAGGCACATATTCAATGTTTGTTTTAGCCAACTGGATTGTTTTGGAGCTTGTTTTTCTTTCTTTTTTTTTCCCAACAAGTATTTTTGTAGAGCATATTCTATCACCATTGACATTAAAGTAATCTAGAAAAAATACATGATACAAAACATGGCCTTTTTATTCTGTAACACTGATAACAACCTTTTTCTCCTAAGAGGCAGAAAAGAAACACAAATGAAAGTGAGAAAAAAAAAAAAGGGGGAACCTCCAGCCTTTGTAGTTGTGTCTCTCTTAATTGATCTTTCATGTGCCAATTTAAATCAGCCTTGTTTTTCTAGCCATTACTTTAGCCAGTGCATCCTGCTTTAGATCATTTATTTTACTCTCTATATTTTTAAAGAGCTATCTACACGTATCACCCATTCCACAGGCCTGAGCCAGGGAGAGTAACAAACAGAACGTTATTATAGAAAAATGAGAGCGCTGAGAAATCAGCAACTGGAAGATACCTCTGTAACTAATAAATGAAAAGAACCTTTTGAAGGCTCCAGCTGAAAAGATATTTTATTTTATTTTTTTCTCCTGTGTGTGGGATTTGAGATGTGTGATTCTATGGAGCAGCCAGGCACCCCTGCTGCTAGGCCCTGGCTAGGAGTTGGCCCCCCTCTGGCAAATGTTATGGAGAATTGGGAGGAATTTTATGGCTGTCTTTTCCCTCAGCTCTTTTTTCTTTTGTCTTCTTTGAAGAATGACTTTAGACATTTTATTTACATATTTAACCATGGATGAAAGAGGAAAAAGAAAGCATTTGGGCCGTTGTGGGAATAGTGATATGTTTAAATTAATGGAAATCTTATTAGGCTTCTAAAATTTTAAGCAAAAGATTTTTAATGAAACTTTATAATTAAACATGATTTCAAATAATGTGCCAACTCACAGGAAGGATGCATTTCTCCCTCTAGCTATCCATCTCCCCACCTCCCAAAAATGTGCAGAGGAATAATCTTTATCTTAAAGTCCAGCTCTTCTTCTGTCCCGTAAGGAAAAGATTTAAAAACTTGAATATTTAATAAGGCATGTGATAATTCAAACCATAACTAAATATTTTGTAGGTAAAGCAAACCATAAACGAGCCAGGGGAAAAAACCAGCAGCCCTTGTCCCTGCAATGGCAAAGTTTCATGCTGGATAATCTATTACAGTGGCAGTGGGATAAAACACTTTGATATGGCTGGTGGTGAAAATCAAAGTTGCATCCATTCTATCCATGTTAGAGTCGTTGGAAATTACAGAGCCAGGCAAGGTTTTCTGAAATGGGATTAAAGAAGACCCAAATAATCCATTTGAGAGAAAATGTTCTGACGCTTCAGCAGTAAAGAGAAATGAAATGAGCAGCTCGGGGAGTTGAAGAGTTAATTAGTACATTAAAGATTTTTAGTAAAATAGTCTAAATTACTTATGAGGAACAATGGTGTGTCATGACAGAACGTGAACTGATATTGACAATCCTATATTTAAGAAGTCTGTAGCTATAACAGATTTTCAGGTTTAATATTTCTGGCCAGCCATTTATTACACAAAAAAATAGAGATCAGTTTAATGCTAATCCCATTCAACAATCCTATTCTCATCTATGTTTTTACACATTCATTCACTTTTTAACTCACACTTTTCATTCCAGTAATGAATTCTATTTATATATTAAAACCACAGATATTAAAACATATATATTTTTTAAAATGTAAGCCATACAGATAACAACTGTGAAAGAAAAGGATCACACACACAAAAAGAAAGCTGATAGCTATTTTAGCAATGTTACAAGCCTGTATTTCTTACTGAATTTCCACTAGATATTAATACAATTAAATGGCATGCAGAGATATGTTTATTTTCTAAACCAAATGGGTTTATTTTTTCCTAGCTACAGAATCTTTGTAGCACTTTTCCTCCAAAATTTAAACATGTCTGCCTAATAGGACAGGCACACAGAAATATTCCCATGCAAGTGCGAATCTGCACAATGCACAAAAGTTTTAATTGCCTTAGAAAGCCACCACCACCAAGAGTTAAAAGAATTAAAAACAAAAACAAATCATAAATGGATGAGTGGGTTGTATAGTATTGCTCTAATACAATTTAGCTGGCTATTTTAAGGGCACTTCCCTTGAAATGTGGTTTGAAATATTACCAAAGGTTCGACGGGGTGCATTAGTGTGAATTGCAAATCAGAACATTTCTTTAATCCCCTTTTCATGGCCTGGCTTCGGATCAGTGGCATCTAAGGGACTCCCCACTGCTTCTGGCTCAGGAGGAACCATTCACTGGGGCAGCTTCCCTCCTCTATTCCCACAGTCCAGAAAACAACACCACAGACAGACACCCTCCAACTAAATTAGATTAAACTCCTTCTCTTCCACAGCACATTAGCCTTTTCACTGCCCAAGATTCATTATTCAGCTACTCCTAATTTAAAGATACAGTATTTTTCTGCTCTTAGAAACAAAAACAACAAACAAAACTAAAGCCAAAGCAGGAAAAAAAAAAAGAAAATTCCTGGTCAGAAGTAAACCTGATAATGCTAAAATTACATAAAGGCAGGAGAATATCATTTTCACTTATACTCTAATATTACAGGAATATTATAATTTTAAAGCACAGGTCGCAGCAGAAAGTTCTACAGACAGTAAAAAGAGGAACAGGCCCAGTAGAAAAAGAAAATGCACAGAGATTTTCTTTTCTTATAAACACCATTTGATAACCTCCATTCACCAGCCTTTCTGCATGCACTGCTTGCATGTCTTGCAGCCAAATCTAGGCTCATAAAGGCATAAACACAGTGAAAACTGCAGATGATGGCAAGCATTAATTAGTTCTCTTGTTGTCATTTCCTCCCTTATTTCCATCCATGACTTCTCCACTCCTCCTTTTCAAGGTAAAAGCAGTGTTTTAACCCCTGTGCCATGCGGGGCTGAGTCTGCCCCTGCTCACGAGCACAAGTGCCGGCAGCCAGCAGCCCCCAGGAGCAGGCAGAGCCCGAGCTGCTGTCCCTGGGATCCCAGGGCTCTGGAGCTGTGCCCTGCAGCAGCTCCTGCTCCTGGGCACCGCTGTGCACGGCCCACACCACCTGTGTACCACCTGCAGGCGCCAAAGGAGAGCAGCAGTGCTCTCTGCCCGCTCCTGTTCTCTGCTGCAGGAAGGAATGAACCCCTCTGCTGCAGGAGAGTCTCTCCTCCTCACGGCTGTGGTGCCCAGGTGGCCAAGGAGGCCGGGGCACCAGGCAGGGACTGTCCCTCTGTACCACACCCTGAGCCCTGGGCTCAGCTTTGGGCTCCTCAGGGCAGGAAGGGCTCTGAGGGGCTGCAGCCTGTCCAGAGAAGGGTCTGGAGCACCAGCCTGGTGAGGAGCTCCTGCTGTGCTCCATCAGCTGCTGGGCAGCAGAGCTTGGGATGCTGTAGATGTGTCGGTTCCCCTCTCCTTCCACACCCATTCATTACTTTGCTGGTATTCCTGTGGTCTTTGTCACTTCAGAAGACCATTGACACTTCCACAGTGCCTCACTTGGTAATGTCTGTGGCTTTGTCCCATGAAGAAGAGAACAATTTTAGTTTTATCAGTAACTCCGAAGTGTCATGCAGGAAAAGCTGACATAGTGGTGACCCTGCATCTGTTAGAATCATAGAATCACAGATCCTCAAGGTTGGCAAAGGCCTCTGAGATCATCAAACCCAACCAATGGGTTTAAGATGATTTGGAACATAAGCTAAAATTCCAGACCTATCTATGTGAACCCTCATATCTTCTCACTCACTCTAAGTTATACTGCTGTCTTGAGGTAATTTTGATTTGCATGGATTAATAATAGTATCAATTTTAACCTTTAAGAATCCTTGAGAGAGTTCAGATCTGAACCAGAATTTAGCAGTGAAAGATTCCCATGTGTATATGACATTCCCCACAGGAACACCTTGTTCCCCCATGATTTACCATGATATATTGAGGAAGCACCAGTCCCAGCACAGCTTTATGTTCCACCCCTCTGCCAGAGGGCACTGGCAGAGACAGGATATCCTGCTGGATGGGCTTCTGGCCTGACCTGCTGATCCTTTTTACATTCTTAGGTAGCAGGAATTCATGATATGGGTTTAATCCCTGCTGTAAGTTGCCCTCGCACATTCTCCGTCTGGCATTTGAATTTTAAGAGTGTGATGGCAATCACACATTCTCTGAAGGAAGCATGAAAAGTGAGAAGTTGAAATGCCATAGTTTGGAATGCTATTTATTATTTCCAGATCACAAGAAAGAGATGCTCTGTGTACATTGCATTGAGAGGCACAGGAGGGACTGAGCATGTGACATTTCTCAAAATCAGCACAAAGGTCACATATAAAAGCTGATTCTATCCAAAAGTGGCTGGTGTGTTTCCAGTCCAGTCTTTCCCTCACCTGATGACACTAAAACCGAATTGTAGCTGGTGGCAGCACCTCTAATCTCAGTGTCAGGCTGCAGGACAAGGGAGACTGCTCAGGCTGGGTTTGGGGTCAGAGGGGCTGGTGGCTGTTTGAGCCCCACACTCACTCACAGCCTAAACCCATCCCAATGTCTCCAAATACAATCCCTTCTTCCACCCTCATTGCACAGAACATGACCAGGCTGTGCTTCCCATTGCGAGGCACAGAAAATTTTCCTGTACAGTGGCAGAGCAGGAGTTGGATAGAAATGTTAAAGCATTTGACAGAGAATCCATCTGGCTCAAACCCACAAAGTGCCAGCATGGGGCAGAGTGAGGCACAGAAAATTTTCCTGTACAGTGGAGTTACACCAGGATGAAATATGGGGAGGAGTGTTACATCTAGATCACTCTTAGATGTTCAGAGGTCTTTTTTTCCTATTTAATTATTATTATATGGAAGTGATTAAAACACAGTGGGAGGAAAGACCTGCTTAGTCTGAAATACTTGTCTCAGGGAATGCACAGACAACAGCATGGTAAAGTATAATGAGATATTAGTGCTGGAAATGTCTCTGTGTCCTCCAGCCCCTTGTCTAACTGTGCTCTCCCTGTCTTTAAATTAAAAATATTCTGCTTGATGAAGGTGAACGGGAAGGGCTCGGACACAGCAGTGTTGGAATGCCACATTACTCCACGAGAGAGTGATCAGAAAGCTCAGACATGTGGGAAGATACTGCCAGACCTTTCTAGATTCACTGCCAGTTCAGTACACATATATTTGAGTTGGGCAATCTCCTGTTCGAGAGCACAGGAACTCTGTTACATGCTGCACACATTAGGCAACCATGTATACAGAATCAATTCAAAGCAGCTGTTGGAGACCAGAAATTTTAGGGGAGCTATAGGGTGAATTCCTCCATCTATACATGCTTTTTTTTGAAAGTGGGAATGCAAAGGAGGACGGAATGAAAAATTGATACTGCTCTGTGCTCCAGATGAAAGAACAAACATAATTTTATTTTCTTTAATGACTCTACTGGATTCTGAAATTAAACCCAGCGGGTAAAAAGATCCTGTGCAGATTTCAAAAGAGATCATGTAGTCTGTCCATGTGCTAAGTCAGGCACATTTTTTAAGCCCTGCCATGTTTTGTAAAACTGAAAAAGGGTTATCCCTGTAAGCATTCTGCTTTTCAAAGCCATCTCTCTCCCTCCACCTACCCCAAGTCAGTGGATATTCCAAATAAATGTCATCCTAACTTTAGATGTCATTTTATGGTTCCTCCCTCTAAGTTTAGGAGAATTGCTGTATACTCTGCATTAAATATTATTAGACCTCAACATACAGACAGCACGCCCTTTTTTCATCCTCTCAGCAGAACCAGACAGAAAAAGAAGCCAAAAAAACAAACAAAAAAAACCCCAGCCATATAAATAACTGAATATAATCCGCAGTACAGATTTCAAACTGAACTGAGAATAGCTAACCTTGGCTCTGAACTCTCTCCAGCTGCAGGTTAATGCAGTTAATTGCAGAGCACCTGGTCTAAGCCTCAGGTGTATGAATCATCCCCACAGCACACCTTGCAATCTTTCATTCTGCTCTGCTGGCCCGGGGCATGGCAGCGCCTGCTGCAGCTTTGTTCCTGCTGGGTGTGCCAGCCCCGGGCAGAATTCCCTGCCGAGGTGCCGAGGGGAGGCTGTCCTTCACAGGCTGCCTCTGTCCCTGCCCAGGTGCCAAGGGAAGGCTGTCCTTCACAGGCTGGCTGTGTCCCTGCCCAGGTGCCAAGGGAAGGCTGTCCTTCACAGGCTGGCTGTGTCCCTGCCCAGGTGCCAGGGGAAGGCTGTCCTTCACAGGCTGGCTGTGTCCCTGCCCAGGTGCCAGGGGAAGGCTGTCCTTCACAGGCTGGCTGTGTCCCTGCCCAGGTGCCAGGGGAAGGCTGTCCTTCACAGGCTGGCTGTGTCCCTGCCCAGGTGCCAGGGGAAGGCTGTCCTTCACAGGCTGGCTGTGTCCCTGCCCAGGTGCCAGGGGAAGGCTGTCCTTCACAGGCTGGCTGTGTCCCTGCCCAGGTGCCAGGGGAAGGCTGTCCTTCACAGGCTGGCTGTGTCCCTGCCCAGGTGCCAGGGGAAGGCTGTCCTTCACAGGCTGGCTGTGTCCCTGCCCAGGTGCCAGGGGAAGGCTGTCCTTCACAGGCTGGCTGTGTCCCTGCCCAGGTGCCAGGGGAAGGCTGTCCTTCACAGGCTGGCTGTGTCCCTGCCCAGGTGCCAGGGGAAGGCTGTCCTTCACAGGCTGGCTGTGTCCCTGCCCAGGTGCCAGGGGAAGGCTGTCCTTCACAGGCTGGCTGTGTCCCTGCCCAGGTGCCAGGGGAAGGCTGTCCTTCACAGGCTGCCTCTGTCCCTGCCAGGCTGTGTCGTGGGGAGCCCCTGTGTCCCCAGTGCTCCCTGGGCCTGGCCTGGCTGTGCCAGGCTGTGCCAGGCTGTGCCAGGCTGTACTAGGCTGAGCCAGACCATGCCAGGCTGTACCCAGATGGGCCAGGCCGTGCCAGGCTGTGCCAGGCTGTACCCAGATGGGCCAGGCCGTGCCAGGCTGTGCCAGGCTGTACTCAGCTGTGCCAGGCTGTGCCCGGCTCTACCCGGCTGTCCCAGGCTGTGCCAGGATGTGCCAAGCTGGGCTAGGCCGTGCCAGGCCGTGCCAGGATGTGCCAAGCTGGGCGAGGCCGTGCCAGGCCGTGCCAGGCCGGGCTCACTCCCTCAGCTCCCGCGGGCTCCTGCAGGCCCTGAACAATCCTTGAACAATCCCTGAGCACTGCTTACACACTGTTTGCACACCCTCAGCACCCAGGGGCCACAGCACGGGGCTGGTGCTGCTCTGGAGCCGAGCGTGCCAAACGGTGCCAGGGTGGGTGCCCAGGGCAGTGTGTGTGGCACCTGTACAGGTGTGCTCTGCTTGCCCACGTTTCAGTGCCAGGGTGGGTGCCCAGGGCANAGGCTGTGTCGTGGGGAGCCCCTGTGTCCCCAGTGCTCCCTGGGCCTGGCCTGGCTGGGCCTGGCTGTGCCAGGCTGTGCCAGGCTGTACTCAGCTGTGCCAGGCTGTGCCCGGCTCTACCCGGCTGTCCCAGGCTGTGCCAGGATGTGCCAAGCTGGGCNGTGCTCGGAGCACAGCAAAATTCCCTGTCTGTGCACACACACTGCACGTCCCTCCAAACCCCAGGCCTGCCCTCTCCACTCTGTTTTACTCCGTGAGTGAACTGCTCAGCCCTCCAAACCCAAGGCCACTCCTCTCCAGTTCTTTTTGAACTCCCCAAGTTAAAAAAGCTCAGCCCTTGTCCATGGAAAGCCTGTTCTTGGATGCAGATTTGTTTATACATCAACAGCAAAAAGCTAACTGAATTAACTGTTTAACTAAACACTGTAACCTAGATGCCTGGAACATATGTAGAGCCATGTGTGTTTTATAAATAAATACCTATGTGCACATGTGTCAGGCACCGAAATGCCTACAGGGTCTTTTGGTAAGGGTGAACTACTTGTAGATACTTGAAGTTCTTGCTAGTCTGGGATTGATTATGTCATGCTTATTAAAGTGGTTTGCAGCTTTAAAGTGGTAAATATAATTTAAAAAGGGCAGGACAATGTTTTGAAAATAGTTGGTCACTACTTTGCACAGACATAGCTCTGAAAGTGCAGTTTCATTTATCCCACCAAGTATTAACTGCACTGCATCTTTACATGGGTGTAATAAATTGTGTCACATGACATCCTCCAACTACTGGTGATACACAGATAAAGAGCATAAAACTAATGGATATGGAGAAGGCTGCTGGAGAAAAGTCATGAAGAGAAGGCAAATGAGCTGTATTAAACCTGTACTTTATACACAGAATCAATGGCTGTTTGTACAACAACTGTACTGTAAGAAGGACAGTCTGGAAATTATAAAACTGCCCTCTTTGGCAATACTGATTCCTTGTTTTTTTGGTGTATGTTAGCACAGATTAGGTTACTCCTTCAATTACACACAAACAACAATCAGACATTGTCACAACGATCTTGATGTTGTCATCTTTTCCATTGTAACATTCCACTGCACTGGTTGGCAAACTACCAGCCAAATATCAAAGTACTCACTCCCAATGATTATGATTTCAAGCTACTTATTTTCAGTCTGCCTGATACTCTTGCTTTTTGCCTCTTGCTTCATTAAGTGTCCCCATACATAATGAGACTGTTACGAGTGTAAAATCCTGAATCTCTGATTTCATAGCATTGGACGTTTTCTTTGTCCAGGCATAACAAAGGAGCAGACCCAAGGGAAGTGTGAACCAAGCACTGCACGAGCAGGAGCCTTCTGAGGAACTGGGATGCCTTTCAGACAAAAAAGGCCAAATCTGCTGCCGTGGGAGTCAACATCAGAGCTCTTGCAGGCTTACACAGAGTCAGCACTTTGGAGCTGGAGAGGTCATGTTCAAATGGAGCTCTGCAGCCTCCAGTGCCAGCACAGCTCAAGGGTGAGTGGCAGATCCAGAAGAGCAGGGCATGCAGCTCCCTCCCAGGCCACAGAGAAGTTCTCTTGGGCAGACACGAGAATCTCTGTCTGTGATGCTTGGGCTTGGATAGATGGTTATCTCTGATAACCTGTAGGAAAAGTGGTGTCTCTACCCTAACCTATGGATAAGATTTAAGGAATCACAATAGTTTCCACAGTTGCCATCAGCCACTGATGGGATCAATACTGAGATCAATACCTGAGGTCATGATGGTGTACCTTCCTCCTGGGTGACCAGCGTTGGTTCCTTCAGCTGGCTGGGACAGTTCCTCCTCTGCTGCAGTGGCACAGCTGTGCATCCATCCTGCTGTGACAGACCCAAGCCATGGCAGTCACTATCCAAACCTGTCTGCTGAAGGTCAGGCATAGCTCCCCTACTGTAAATTCCCATCATCTCTCTGTAAGGGCCTGAACGAGGCCTGGGCATCCCTTAAGCTTTTTCAATAATGCCAAAGTGATGTACAGAGAATTTCACCATAGGAAAAAGGGTCCCTCTTAAATTCTGTCTGCAAAACAGAATATATTAAAAAGCAGCCATTTGAAGACCAAGACATAAATGGGAAGTTGCTCCAGCAATCCTAATTTTGTTTGGTTATGGACTCTAGAATTTGCTTTTAATGTTTTCACTGTCCTTGGCTTTGGGTTTATTAAAAATTCGACTTGAAATTCAATTAGATGATAGTTTATGTTATTGGAGTAAATACAGATTTAGCATCAGATTGGTTACTTAATTTCAGTTTTCCTTTACCATGCCAAAGCAGTGAAATAACACAGCTACCACCACCTCCCCATTTCTACTTGCCCCAGGTACTCCCGCAGAATCTTTCTTTCAGTTCTGGAACAAGTGTTTATAAAATGCTCTGTCAAAGGTAAAGCAGAGGACAGACACATCCCTTCTTCACTCTATGATGAATGTTTGCTGACATAGGTCATAAACTTTATAGCATTCATTCCAAACAAAAGCCTGCCATTATGTAATGGGGGTATCTGTAACAGGGGAAAGGAAAGAGGAGCACTTGCTCTTGTTTCTATAATTCAGTTTGATTTTATTACTGTTATATTACAGTGTTTGGGTTGTTTGGGGGTTCTTTAAGAGGGAAAGAAAAGGAGCGTGAACTTAATTTTGTTTTCCTTCTAATCTCTTGCCAAATGAATGAGCTGGAAGCATTTTATCCTGACAAAATATGGTCTAGGCTGTCAGAGTTCTGACTCATGTGCTGCTGTCCAGGCTCCCTTGGGAAACAGTCCTGTGTAGCCAGGGAAAGTTTTGGTCTGTGGAGTATCTGTTAATCTGTTTTATTACTGGAGATGCTTGGAGCCTGGGGTCCCCTGCCCTGTGAATGTGGCACAGGAGAGCCCCAAGTTTCTGGGTGAGGCAGGTAATCAATCAGTGCAGACAACAGGGCCCTACAGACAACATTTAATAAGAAGAATGAATGGAGCCAGCTAAGCCCCCAGGGACAGACGAGCCTACTTCTCATTTTCTGTTTATTAAAACCATTCGTATCAATTTGTCATGTGGAAGCATGAAGTTCATTCAAGCACAAGTGTAATTTAAAAGTCTTATTAATAATACTTTAAATACAGACTGTCAGATTCCTTACATGCAGGTGATAAGGGAACCAGAGTGGCAGCTTAAGATGCCACTGCAAGATGTACTACACAATGGCTCAAACTTACTTTTTGTGTAAATTCTCTGAAGCCAGAGCAGAAGGCACAAATGTAGGAAAGCACTCCAAAGGCCACATGTGAACGTCTCTGAAGCTGCCGGGTTTTTTTCATTAGTTTCCTGAGATTTATCTTTCTATTTGCTGTAATTGGCTGTGAACTGATTTCAAAACTTGTAAGAGTTCCTGGAAAACTCAAAGTTTGTTGGATTTTTTTCCTCAGGATGAGAAGCACCTTGCAAGCTCTTGCACTTGTGGAAGCAGAGGGTGACTCCTGGCTCAGTGCCCTGGCTGTATTTTGCACACTCACTGCAAAGGTAAGGCCATGGAGCACAGCCCTGCTTCACCTGGCAGGACTGGCTCAGCCCTCTGACACCTGTGGGCATTGCTCTCAGGAGAATGCTCCTTTTGAGACATTTAACAGCGAAATTTATCCAAAAAAAGTCAGTTGCTGAGGAACTAGCCCTGTCAGGCTGTTTTTGAGCACATGTCCTTGTGCAAATGTTATATTTTTATGAAATTTGACTCAGTGCCTGTCTCTGTACCTTTGGCTTTGTGCAAAGCCTGCTGAAATGAGGGTGTCTTCATTTCCTTGAGCTGTCCACAGTTCAGAGGCTCTAAATGCCCAGTTCAGAGTGTGACAAATGTCTGTTTGTGAACTCTGGGACTGCAATTGCCAAAGAGCAAGTTGAGATGCAGAAGAGAAGTTTTCCTGGTGTGGCCTTGGCTTTGTCTTACCCTCTCCCATTCATCACCAGTAATCCAGACACTTAGCCCTGGCATAACATCCATCTTCACATATGTAATTAGTATCACACCTACAGGCTCTGTTTCTTCTAAATAATCCTTTGATGAATGCTAGAGATATTAAGCATGTTATTAGAAGGAGATGGTGCTTAGAAGAAGGAAAAAAATGCTGTGCTTCCTGACTGCTTTGTTCTTTTGAATTATTACACAGTAGAAAAAGAAAACAAAACCTTTTCTCTCTTCCAAAAGAATATACAAAATGCTGCTATGGACTTGATTGAACTGTTTCAGGCTCCAGTAGTTACTAAAAACCTAAGGCAGAAAGGAAAGGCAACCTCAAACTCTCAAAATATTCAATAAACTCCTGGCCCAGGACTGGCTCAATACACGAGAGCCTATAAACCTCAAGGCTGGGAATTGAAACAACCTCTTGGTATGAATGGCCAGGCCAGACCTCCCTCCTTAAACTAAGCAACTACAGTGCCTGGTAAAGTTTTATAGCCCTAACAAGATCTTTAACAAATTAAAGCCACTGGAACCAGGACTTTGTTCTTTCTTTCCAAGCTGCCCACCTTCCCATTCCTATCCAGAAGTGCCCAACGGATGGTTTTAATTCAGGTCCCAGATTGGTACAAAGCTTACTGTTCAGACAATAAACCTTTCAAAGAAGAATTTAGCTTTACTGGAGCTGTTTAATTGCTGTAGAAGCTCTGCTGTAATGAAGAAAGGCTTCTGTCATTTTTGCATCTTTGTTATAATTGACTAAATCTATTAGAATATATTCATAGCTGAGGGAAGACTGGGATCCCTGTGACTGCACTTATATTTGCATTATTTATGTAGCAACAAGAACTAGATAAGGCAAAGAAATAAGATCCTTGATCATCATCTCCTTTGATCATCCCCCTTCCCCCAGTGCATGCACAGAGCACACCATGGAGGTACTCTGGTTCAGAACCGGGGTTCCACAGAGCCCTCCCAGGAACACCACCCCAGAATGCTGCCTCTGAGCCTCTCCTGAGGGGTGATCCTGCTGCCTGTGGCAATAGCAGTGCCAGGTACCAGCCTGAGGCTGCTGAGGAGCTGGCATGGCAGTGTGACCCCTCCTGCCCAGGACAGGGACCCCGGGTGCAGCGCAGGCAGGAGAAGGGAGCACCAGTGCTCCATCCAAGGCCACTCTCAGCTGCTCAGCTGGACCTGCCTCAGCTCCCTTTCCCCCACAGACACAGCAGCTCCCAGCAGAGTCCAGCTTCTGTCTGCTCCTGCTCCCCCAGCCAGGCAGAGATTCCTGGGCAGTGCCTCCCATAGTGCTGTGAGTGTTCAGGCATTTTCTCTCTTTCCCCTAAGAACCTTCTGTTTTCCGTGGGCTTTCACTATTTAAATTCCCAGCCAAAGGGAGATGCCCCCAGAACACCAGCAATGATCCAATGCAGCCCCTCTGCATACAACTGCAAGAAATACACACAGCAAGGATTCTGCTTCACTCTCAGTTTAGGTTCCAGCTGAAAATCACATTTCCCAAACTGTTTTCCCAGCCTGTTCAGGAAAGCTCTTGCGTTTAGTATGAAGCTACCAAAAAGTAGGAAATTGCTACCAAGACTTTGCATACTTAAAGGAAAGGGAAAGCACATTCCCATCCATAATAGGATGTAAACCATGGCAGTGAGCAGAAAGAAAATGCTGGGAAAATCCCCTCCCATTACATGTATGGGATTTGAGTTTAGCTCTAGATGGTTTTTTGAATTCATTGTCAGGTTTGGCATGTGCCCTTCTGCTGCTTACACAGGAGCCTAAGAATCAAACAGAAATTCTGAGGATGTTGTGCTTGAAATCAGCCCCTGTTTGTTAGGGAGCTTTCATGGTCCAGGTGTAAAATCTCCAATACACATTAGACATAGCTCAGACAGACAAAACCACCCCTGCTCTGACAAGATGTGAGCCATGAGGCCACAGAGTACAAAGAAGCAGCTTCTGACATCGAGACACATGGTGTTCTTAACTGACACCCATAAAACTGAAATTAGTCAAAACACATTCTTCACCAAGGCTTGGAGCTTGGAGCATTTACTGCACACTGAATAAAAATCCCCACAAAAGAGAAAACTTCAGCTGGTGAAACTAAACTTTTGGTCTCCAGAGCCAAAAGAATTTAATTCATCCTATCTTTAATATTTTAACTTCTTTGTCATGAGGTACAGACAGAAACTTGTAAAATAATTTTGTACAAGTATTTGGGCTTGGTTATTTTTAGATCTGTAAAGCTGTGACTGTACAGAAAAATGCCTATAAATATCTATTCCTGTATCAGGGACTGAATACCTGTTGATAGTCAAGGCTCAGACAGCCACAGAGCAGAAATTCCCATCAGCCCTGCTATGTCACTGGAATCACCTCAGGGCTGATCTGGAGGGACAGGCACGGGCTGTGAACTCAGAATTACCCAGAGCTTTGGGCTTGGTGCTGAGCTTGCACTGAGCAGGGGGTGCTGCAGAGGCCACCACTGATGTTCAAACAGAGCTGCTGCTGCTCAGAGCCTCCTGCTCACACCTGGGCACCTCTCAGCTGAGCTCAAACCTTGTGGCAAAAGCATAAGGCTTACAACACTTGGAAAAAAAAAAATCATTTTCTTACAAGCTCCCCTGATAGCAAATGTGGTCAGGTAGAAGCTGGAGGGGTGCAGCAGTGTGCCAGTAAAAGTTTGTTTTCTTCTGCCAAGGAAAGTGCTGCTTTCAAGGCAAATTCAATTAAAGGCAGAGGATGTTACCTTGAGGAGCCACTTTGTTTACATTTCAAAGGGCCAGTCCTCTTGCTCGACTGATCCTGTATCATGCAGCTCCTTAATGAAAAGCATTTGTTTGGTATTATACCTCAACAGCAAATGAGATTCTCCCAGGACAGTTTGACTATGTGAGAAAGCTTTTGTGACTGCCCAGACTCACACCTGCACTGTCCAATGCTCTTCTCAAGGAAAACACAAAAAATATTCAGATCTATTACAAACTTACAGGATTGATTTAGATTTGGTTTGATTTAGATAACTTATGTTCCCTCTAAATTCCTGAGCCCGACCTGAACTAAATTACAGTACTGAACATTTTGGTAGCTCTCCTTACCCAGTACCTTTAAGCAAGGTCCTTTTCAGACACCGACAGTGCCTGACCCTGGCCAGGAGCAGTGGCAGCTTTTTTCAGAGGGTTTTGGAAGGGTTCTCACTACACCAAGAAATGAAAACAATGGAAAAGTGACAAGGAAAATGACAGCAATCATGTTACCTATTTCCTGGCTCTTTCTTCTCTTGTATGATCATTTTCAAAAAAGGTACTCTCTGCCTCTACTATACATTTCCCCTAGTGATGGCTAGAAATTAAACTGAAAGTCTACCTGTAAGTTACATTCAAAGAATTTTTGTAATAAGATCCAGAGAAAGCTACAAGAAATCCACTTATTTAGAGAGGCAAACTCCCCTGTAATGTAAAATAGCTATAAAATTGTTATATATATATATCTCTATAAAAGCTAGTGAAGCATTTTAGTACCCATCACTTTGATGCCTAGAAAATAACTGCAATTTCTTTGTTGAGAGATATACACAGCCAGTACTATTGTGGAGTACATACAAATCAAAAACCCCTCCATCTAATTGCTCACTAAAATCTAAAAGCCTTGCTTTCATTGTTTTATTCCTGGTGTGCTGCTGCAGCCGAGTTTGGAGTGCTTGCTGAGTGAAAGGTGGAAGATCCATCCCAATACACCAAATGTATTTAGAAGGAAACACTATAATCAAGATTTATTTCTGTTCACAGCTCAAACCCCTTCAGAAGTGTTTGTCCCACACAGAAGAGGAGCCCGTGTGGCTCAGGTGCCACCTCTACACCCAGTGGCTGGGCTGGCTGAACCAGGTGATTTTGGCTGTGCCAAACAAAGCTGGAAACGCTGAATCCTCAACCAGAAGAGCTTGAATGACAAGTGACTCACATTAGGAATTCCTTGTGTTCAATCAGCTCCCCTTGATGTGAGATAAAGAGACTTGATGAAAACAGACAGAATCCAGTTTCAGCCTCCTCTTGGGAGGAGTGAAGACCTTTTTTACATAGGGACAAATGCATTCCTGGCATAAGGCTTTTTTCTGGAGTGGAATTATAGCAGGGATGAAAACAGGTCATCTTGTTTTGTGCTACATGCTTCGTGTCAGTGAGGAAATAAACTGGGTCTCAAAGGAGGGGTGATAAAAAGTCAGCCCTTGTGCTTTTTGTGATTTCTTTTATACTATAAAACCTCCTAATGCTTACTTTTTAAAATATATTAGTTTGATTTATCATTGACTTATGCAACACTCTGTGCAATGACAACCAAAAGCTTTTTGTGGAAAATAGAACACGCTCTGAAATCATCCAGACCCAGCAAAGCACATGTACCACAGCTCTCACAAAGAAAGCCAGCATCACCTGGTTTAAGCAGCCAACTGGAAGGAGAAAAAAGACCAAAACAACAAAACCCAGCAAAGGCTTCTAATCATTCTTTGTATCTCCCCTTTCATTGCTTGATTTGAGATGCTTTCATGAATGCTGATTCTCAAACAAGTGCTGGGTCCCTGCTCACTGGGAATCAGGCACATCACAGCAGCCACCCAAAGGCGTTTAGGGGAATATTCAGGGACCTCAAGCACAGCTGAGTATTTATTTTGCGATTCTATCCCGGTCTGAACTGCAGATCTTGTAACCTGGATCTCTCTTTTGTACTGCTCTGAATATATTTACAGTACTCTGTAGTAAGGGTTGCAAATGCTGCAGTCACACTCTCATGCAGAGCCGGCTGCACTGCTTTGATCATCCCATTATTTGGGTTATTTTACGACAGTTTTAAATGGCTGAGAACTGCACGGAGATGACTCAATTGTATCATTAGCCACGAACAGCAAGTCCGTGTTAACAAGCCGTAACTACCCCTGAACAATGTCAACAGGAAGCCTGGTGCTGGAAATCCATTCTGATGATTTCCACTCTTCTTGCAGGTCACAAAGAGAGCCACAAATTAAAAAATGTCTTCACAAAGTGCCAGTTAGGAGTTTAACTGCTGCTGGACCTAAAGAATAGACGTTTTCAGCCATTCTGCAAGGTATTTTATGTCACCATTCACAACAGAATTATGTGAAAAGTGTCCCAGCATTTTAATTTAGTTATTGCATAAAAAGGTCCCAGTGGTATGTCTGACATCATGCACAAAAATAAATAAATATTAAAAACCACTTCAAAATATTTAGTACTTTCTTGAATGTGGTTATAAGCATAACAAGCTTGGTTCTGTATTTCCATGAGTTCAGAGGGAAGTGACTGCGACTGAAATGCTGCCAGGAGATTCCTCGCCATTACCCAGTTTGTTCAGCAGAGTATGTGGCCTAAATTCTTCTATAATAAGGATATTCTGGAAAAAACCTAAATCTCAAATTCTGGCTATATATGCAGTGTTGTAAAATGCTATGTGTTGGCAAGGTTTGGGTGTTTGGTTAATTTGGGGTTTTCTGTTTGTTTCTTTTGTTGCTGTTCTGATTTATCCCAGAAATCTTCCCAATAAGTTCCTGGGAGAGGGACCTAAGGCAACATAAAACCCCCAATTTTTTACTGCATGTCCCAGGCAGATTGATATAATCTGCAGTGCAGAACAAATCGTGTCAATAATTATACTTGATTTTACGTAAAAGCAACCTCTACAGAAACAAGAGAACAAATCAAATGAAAACACAGTAATCTGAACAAACGTCTTCAGTACTAGAAAGTGTAAGGTGAGCAAATTGCTGCCCTAAGGACAAGGTGAAAATCCCTAGCCCCCCTTTCCAAAGCAAACAAATAGCACTGAAACGGAACTTGACGCTGGTTTGCACCAAGGGAAAGCATTTAGTCAGCCACCTTTGCTTCTGAGCTTGCCTGAACGTTGTTTTCCTGCAATCTGAGCCTCCCTGGCTCCCCCAGGGGCTCCCAGCTCTCCTGTGCCCATCAGTGCCCCCCTCGCCCAAAGGCCCTCAAACCACCCAGTAAATCCCGATTTCCAGGTGTTGTACGTGTGGATAAACGTGGTGCTCCTCAAAGGAACACAGTCCCAGCCCAGCAAGGGGTTCAGGCTTTCAGAGCCCCCCGGGAGCTGCAGGTTTTCAGTCAGTGAAGGTGGTTCTCCCCAGGTAACCCATATTTTAACAAAGCAGCAGAAACTGAGGACTTTGGAAACAGCTGGGAATAATTGATTTCTTGAAACTCACATACAAATCAATAATGTAGCTAGAAACACAATCCAGAAAATTTAAAATGTAGTACTTTGTAGCATCCAGGTTAACAGACTGCAGATTTGTGTGTTGAGGACTGGCTCTGGTATGGATTTCTTAAGTGGGCTGAAAAACACAGCAAAGCACCACCAGAGCTTGTACCAAAGTTGTAGCTGGATTTTTTTTTGCTTTGATGAAGAAACTATTTCACTTTGATTTTAGAGTTTCTTTATAGCTTTTGAGTGGCAGGCAGCCCTTTACATTATTAATAAATGTTTTGAATTTAAAGTCTTTAAACTAAAATGTTTTTTGGGGGGGAGGAGCTTTGAAAAACCAAGAAATAAAGGAACTCATCATAACACTTATAAGATAAAGCTGTTTTTTTTCACACTGAACTTTGGTTTAATGTGTCAGAGTTATGATTTTAATCACAAATTCTATCTAATGTTGAAATAAATGCCAAGGATGATGACTAGAGGAGCTCTGTCTTTATAAATCTCCCATCAAATAAAGTGGGAAGGTGAAAGTCAGAAGGGTGTAAAGGAGGGATCACTTCATCACCTCAGAACAAAACTCAGTCCTGTGTAGAGGCCAAGCCCAGGCAGAGCTTGTGCCCTGAGCAGCGAGAGGAAGAACCTGCTCCAGCCTCCAGCACCAGTGGAAAAGCTCTTCTGGAAGCGCACAGAAGCAAATCAGTGTACAAGGACATGAAATGCTGCCTCTGGCCCTAGGGAGTTCCTCCAGATCTGCTGCTATTTTCTTTTATTGATCCAAATTCCTTTACTCATTAATAGACAGGCTCGGTGCAGGGAAGGCTTTGCTTTCCCCCAGAGGTCAGAAAGCAGCAGAAGATCTGCTTGTGCTCCAAGGCCTGAGCACAGGCAGAGCCCAGTGCTGGGCAGAGCTGAGGCCCAGTGCCCCATCCACATGGAATCCTCCCTCCAGGCACAGGAGCACAGATCCAAAACACCCCCTCTCATCGATGAAGCCCCACAGGGACAGTAGGAGAGCAGGAAAGCTGGGAATGTTTGCTAGCTGGGGCTGCAGAAAGGGGCAGCTCCATGGAATGAGAGAACCTGGGGACATGATGAAGGCTGGGGGTGAGGGTGGAGTTTGGGACAGTTGAACAAACAGATCAAGGGCCAAGTGAGTTTCAAGTGGCTCAGGGCAGGTGAGAGGACTGCAGGTGACCGCAGAGCAGCCCCAGTCTCTCCCACACCTTGGCTGCTGCCACCTCTAACCTCCAGGGAAGCACAGACAAAGGCAGGGGATGAGACAGGGATGCCACTCCTGTCCCAAGGAGGGCAAGGGTGTGAGGTGGAACCAAAAGCCCTTCCTTGCTCAGTGCTGGTTTTAGTCTTGCAGCTGCTAAAGGATGGGGCTGACAACTGCTGCTGCTGCAGAGATCACCCCTGACCACTCTCCTCCCCAAATCAACTCCTCTGTTCCCACCTACCCTGGCAGCTCCTTTGGCTGCAGCAAGAGAAGTGGAAAGGAGGGAACAAATGGTGCTTGAGCAGCTGGTGTCCTCCTGCCCAGGGGACACAATCTGTCACCTGCGTGTTCTGAATCTGCCCCAGACACAGATCCGCTGGAACGTCACACTGGAAACCAGCATGGTGGTTAAGGGTCAGGGAGGAGAGATTTTCAATAACTGTATGACACAAAACACAGAGGTTATGTCACCCATCAAACCTGCAGTGGACTTTGGAGGAGGACCCATATTTCCCAAATTTCCAGTCTCACAGGAAAGGGAGGCACTACCCATCACCCCTGCCGTGGGACCATACACTGGGAACTCACCAGTGAAGCACAATCTCAGTTTGCAGGGATTCCTACTTGAAAAGCACCTGCCAGCTCTCATTCCCATTCATGGGTTCGCTGGGAAACCCCTTAGGGAGGTACAGCAAAGTTTTTAAGTCTCTTGCATGGCAGCAGAAGTGTGAGCAGCAAATAAAGGTCCCAGCCCACTGCAAAGCCCCTCATGAGTGTCAGTAAAAGTCAAGTTTCTTGATTCCACCCAGGCATCACCTGGCAGGCGCAGCACCATTCCTGTTCGACATGCAGGAATGTCACATTGTGGTAACATAAAATCTTAATGCCTGGTAATAAATGCTCTGGAAAGAATTTAATAATATGTTTTGTTTCATCATAAATTGACAGGAACCAGTGAATTAAACAGCCCTCTCTAGGTCTTTTCACATGATAGTTCTCTTAATAATTGCAGAGTGCTTCACCTTTCACAACATAAGGGTTTTGTAAAGTACATTTTAACTTAAAAGAGCCTCAGTGTTTCTGCAGGGTTTATACAGATTGATCTGCAGTAATCTATCTAGAGTTCTTTGCCTTGATGAGAGATATTTGAAGTGGTCCTTACTGTATTCTGAAGCTTCACCCATTGCATAAAGAGCTACTTCTGAAAAAGCCCGTGAGGTACTGGCTAAAACATCAAGAGCAATTAGATTTAGCGAAATTATTCAGAAGAGGGCCAAGATCAAATAAACATTGCTTTTCCACAGCAGAGGGGAGCAGTCTCTCAGTTTTTGCCTAACAACAAGGTACTGACAGCGGTGTGGCAAGCAGGATGGGGCCGGGCTTTGATCCCTGCAGGGGGCTCGTGTTAGCCACCAGTGCCGGCTGCCTGCGAGCACACAGGTCAAGCAGGTATTTTTTAGTTCTATTTTCAAGACGTAGAAACATACTTTCTCTCGTTTCAACAGCAGGACTGTTCATTTTGGGCTGGGGAGGGAGGGGGAGCTGCAGACAGATATATCGTTGAGATAAATCAAAACAAAGGAGACATTTGATATTTATCCATTAAGAAAATATTGAATACTTCCTGTGTGACAGGATCCCTCCCACCCATTTCAATGGCTATAGCCCTCATAAAAGTTAACAGGCAAGAATTAAGGAACAACATTCCACAGCAACAGTCCTAAACACTGCAATAGCACTTGGAATTGAGCATTTTGGATGATGGTTGCAGATCATTTCAGTGGTCATTGAAAGAAATTAAATAGAATAATTCAAGATTTATAATGCTGCCAGGATGAGAACAAGCTATTGCTTAATCCAACATATAAAGGTAAAATAAAAACAGGAATGGAGACATTAATTCTTGGCCTTTACTGTAGCTAAGTATGATTTGAGTTCATCAAGGCAACCTTAACGCCAAGCAAGCATGAATCCCACCTCATCTCCGTCCTGCCTTTTCCCCAAGGACACTGAGCAGGGGAGACAGAGGCTCCACCTGATTCCTGCTTTGCTCCTGCAAGCTCTGGGTTAAAGGGTTCTGGTGAGAGCTCTGCTGGAAATAGCCTGTGTGTGGTTATGCCCTCGAGCCTGCAAAACTTGCACACATCAGATTCCCACCGACTTGGATGGGAGTTTTGTGAATAATCATTTCAGTGTCTGACCACAAAAACCATAATTGGAATTAAAACATCAACCGAATTGTTAAAAATCCAGACCCTTGGCACCAAGATAATATGGTTTAACTTTAGACTGAATATATGACATTTACATCTATATACTATTGTATGTGATCCTGGGCATTTTAGTAGATTTTCATTTACTTCACAGAAAGAATAAATTAAAAGTTGCCCTAAATGATGTAGTAAGGATATTACAAACACATACCTTAAATCAAAGCAAATTGCCCCCCCAACACCCATTCACCCATGAAAATTATTTTTAAAAGCACAGTGCAAGCCACAGCTTTTTCCTCATATTTATTACAAAAGCTTTCTGTCCCTTAATGTTTGATCTAACTATAAAAGACAAAAATGTTTTGTTGGTAAAGCTCAACCTTTGGCAGCCAGCAAAGTGACTGAATTTCCTACAAACAATTTCAGTTTCTCTTGTGTTTACCAATGTGCTTGTTTCCCACAATCCCCCCGGGAGCAGATCATGTCCCTGTGCAGATGTTCAGTGTTATAATTGGGCAGCATTCAGCAGGAATGTCATCAGTGACACAACACTTTAACAATAAAAGAAAATGAAACAGACATCACAGGGGACTCCCCTTTCAAAGCAAACCTTCAAGGATCTGAACAGGAAGCATATTTTCCATATTACAAGTTCTCATTTAAATTACAAAAGTACATTGGCATTTATTTCCTTAACAGATGAGTTTATCACCAGTTTAGCAATGAGTATCAATGGCAACTGAAATTACAGTTCCTTTCATACTGAGCTTTTGATAAGTCCTTTCCTTTACTTACAGCCTCAGACAGATTTCTTTTATTCTGACTCTAACATCCAACGCTTTGCATAAATATAAATTTTCATTGAATTAAACTGCTGCCATAACACTTTTTTCTTTAGCAGGACAGCAAGAACAACCCATTTCAGTGGCCTTGTGCCAGGTGCCACTTCCCAGTCAGCTGTGGCTGAGTGCCTGCCCTCGTGGCCTGAGAGAGAGGGGGAAAGGGCAGAAGTGGCTGCACAATTCCTGTGTGTGCTGCTGGCTACCGAGGCTGAGGTGACAACGTGACAAGTCCCAGGGCTGCCCCCCAGGCTCAGGGAACCTGTGCTGAGCTGTCTTTCTGTGCCTGAATGATTCTGCTCACCCCCCAGCAGCACAGACAGGTAACAGCAGTTGTTTCTGTCCAAGCACTGACCACCCACTCAGAAACCTCAGGCTCCCCAGGGATGTCTCCTCTGAGTCCCCTCACTAATAACCAGCCCTGTGGAGACCCAATGTGCTGGAAAAGCTGGGAAAAGCAATCCCACTAACTAGTACTGGGGGGAAAGGTCTAGAGGTATGTCTAAAACATTATGAATCCAGGTTTAGTTCTCAGGCACACATCGGGTAACTCTTACTACCTTTATTCACGTAAGAATTCCGAAAAATTCAGAAACTGAGCAAAATTCAGCTGTATCCCATCAGCTTCATCCAGAAGACAAGTGAAACTGGCTTTTCTACATACTCTCCCAGGATTTACAGAGTGGTGTTTCCTGCCCTGCTCACTGACACGTTACCAGGAGTGCATTTAGGTGGCAGCCTGCAGGGAAGCTCTGGGCTGCAGCTGAGGATACTCCCACCATGCACAGCATCATCCTGGGCCACTGGAGACTGCCAGGATGCACTGATTAACTCGATGTTGATAAAGCAATAGCCAGTTTTTGTCAGGTGCCAAGCAAACCCAGTGTATGACAACATCTGCTGTGTCTCACCCCTCATCCCCCTGTACAGCAGGGCACAATGTCAGAGTCCCAGCAGCAGGTCCAGAAGGATGAGCCTCAGTTAAACTTGCCTCAGCTGGAGAAGGTTTTGCATTTGGCTGCAGAACAAACAAACAAATCTAGTTCAGTGCACAGAAGAAAACTTTGAAGTAACTTTCTTATGCAGTCTGGGGTACAATGTGCTAAAGGCTCAAATGAAGAATTGCAGGAGTCCGTACCTGAGGGGGAAAGGAGGGAGCACAAATTGTAACAGGGAATTCACACAGTACATTTCCCTTCAAAGCATCGTGTGCATTTGCAAGCCTTGCAGCTGTAATTTGCATTTTTGTCGTAAATGTTTTGGTAATACAGTGGAAAAACCCCAGAGTATCCAGAGTGCATCCCAGCCACCACGGCTTGCTGCAGTGTCTGTCCCAGGGCTGGAGCCTGGTACCCTCCACAAAGCCTCCAGCATGGCAAGGAGGGCTTTGGAGAAGATTCTTACTGTCTCAGTGCACCCCACAGTTACCACCCCTCTGTGGGACTTTCAGCTGCTGTAACAATTTTCTCCAGAATCAGAAGAATTTCCTTAGACTTTCCCCAAGTTTTCCTGGCCCTATCTATGCTTTGCCCCTCTGGAGGTGTACAACCAAGCAAATGCTGATAAAAATTACAAATTTCAAACGAACAACATACACAGGAGGAGGAACTCTTTCCATCTCCAGAACTTCAGTCACCAGGCTAACACCCTTCATGCTGCTGCACTCCTGCAGAGTAACAACAGAACAATAAAAAACCCTGAAGCAAACGCCTAGCCTGTCTTTTCCCAGCAGAGTTTCGACCCTTCCAAAGGAGACATTCCTGAGATTTTATGAAGTCCAGCAGGAACTTGGTTTTCTTATTGATCTTATGTGGAAGTTGCACAAATGCTACCAGCCAAGGATGAGGGTTTGGGAAAGCTGTGAGAGAAATGCCATTACATGCACAGACATGACCTGTAATGAGAGGGAAGGAATAAATGTAGTGCTGCAGCCACCTCCTCTGCCCTCCTCAACCCAAACCACCTGCAGACGTGGCTGCTTTCCTCAGCTCCTGCTGTTCTCACTGTGTCTTTGCCCACCTTCTCCAATCCTTTCATTCAATTGCATTTTCCTCTGCACTAAACTCAAATACTTGTTCAAGGCTCTGTGTAGGTGAGAGCAAAATTCCATCTCTAACTTCATTTTTTCTTTGCTTCCCCAGTCTCTCTCCTGAAGGTTCCCTTAATCTCAGCTCAGGCTCCATGCCTTCTCTCCCGTTAAGTTCTTACACTGATGGCAAGGTCAGAGTTTGTCACCCCCTGTTCCTCTTTCCTGTACAAATCCAATCTACAGACTCTGCAGTGCTCTCCATGTGCTGTGCCTGTATTTCCCTTTCCTTCTAACCACTGGCAGAATTGTCATTATGTGTGTTTAGTGCCTCTAGCCTGCTTCAGCACCACCAACTGCAGGCTCTGGTTCCTCCTGTTTGGCCAAACCCCGCTGGTCCAGCCCCACTGGTGTGTGACATTTGTGTGACAGGGGGGCAGAGCTGGTGGCTGAGGAGGAAATTATCCCACGTGGGTCCAAAACAAATCATACAAATCCTGAGAGGAAAGGAAAAGGGGGGAAAAAGGAAAATGGCAGTGGGAAAAGGTGAGACATAGCAAATAGGGGAAATTTTGTGTGGAGGTTCTGATCATGAGCAGATCCTATATCCATTACCTATTCCTAAAAGAGCTGACCCTGACACTGAAAATCTTTACATTTTGAAATGTAAAGTGGTGGAAAGTGGATAAGATAGGATAACACTTTCAGGAAAGCAGTTACAAAGCAGTGTTTTTCCCTAGATAACAGTATGTGATCCTGAGCTATACTCTGAATTTAACAGTGGAATTTCCATAATCAACGAACATTTTATAGAAGTTACATTGCAGTGCTTATATAATGAATCAGATCTCAGTTTGCTCAAATACTTCAGTGTCTCAACAGGAACACAGCAGCTGGGAATAAGGAATTCAAGAGCCTACCTGACTGATTCTTCTGTCATAATCCACAAACTAAGATTTGGCATTTAGATCCTTTCAAACAAAATATCAAGGGCAGTGAGAGGTGTTGAGAACAGCTTCAGAAACTTGCCTTAAATCCTCTGCCATACTACAATGCGTGTACATCTGTGCTGGCTCCAGCAGATGTTGGAAGGTTTGATTTTTATTTTTTTATTTTAGCTGAAAAAGAGACAACCAGGCCTCTAACAGACCCTCTTTGATCTCACCTGGAAGGAAAGTTCTAATCTGGCCCTGAGAATCTCCACAGTTCAGGCTTAAAAGACAAAAGAGAGGAGAATGTGAAAAGAACAGGAAGCAGCACATAAAGCAAATGGGCTTAGAAACACAGCCTGCTTCCCGGGAATGGCACTGAGTGGAGTTATGTCCTTGGAAGGTTGTTTCTGAAAAAAAAAAAAAGCTGTCTCAGAGATGTGCCAAACGCCCTGCTTTTGATTTGGGTGGCAGCAAATGGGCCAGGACAAGTGGAGCAGAGCAGAGCTGTTGCACTGCCCAGAGCAAAGGAAGCCCCACTTAGGGGAGAGCAGGAAAAGGAAAGGTGATGACCCCCAAAATTAACCCACCCACAGCAGAGGGTTTACACAAAACAGTGCCTGGGAAGCTGCATTTTAGACCACTTTAAGAACATTTATCCAAACACACACACACAATATAAAAAAATGAGTGTCTCTCTGACTCTGTGTTTTTGTTTCTCTGCACACACAACTGAATTTTTTACATATTTGTTGTAGTTCATAGTTCTTAACAGTCAAAGGAAAATGTAAGAAGTTAAAAGGTACTGAAAAGCTGTAATAGAAAATAGCAGTAGCTGCTCTGCATTGGAATCTGTCCATTAATTAGATTATTCTGTATAGAATGTTATCAACAGGACTTGTACTTGATGAAATGTGGAGAGACAGGGACTGTTTTTAGGTGGGGTATTTGCCTATAGCAATAGATTCATTTGGTTACCAGAAGTTTCTCTATCAGTAAACAGAGAATCTTTCAGTGTTCCTAAATTCCCCGTAATTCCCCCTTTTCCTCAGCAGCCTCAGGAAGTGGCAAACACCCCCAGGTGACCCCCAGAGGCCCCTGGGAGCAGAAGGCATCAGCTCTCCAAGGCAGAAGGACCTCCTCCCAAGGAGCTGTCCTGCTCTGCCCTGTGCCAGGGCTGCCAGGAAAGGACAGTGGCACGGGCAGGGGACAGCAGTGACAAACACTCTGTGTGCATGCCCAGAGCAGGCAGTGCCAGCCCTGCTGTCTGCAGCCCTGCTGATGGAGCTGGTGAGTGGCCCAGGGGCCACCAGCCTGCCCTCAGTCCCAGAGCACACTGAATCCCAGGGCACACTGAATCCCAGGGCACACTGAATCCCAGAGCACACTCATTCCCAGAGCACACCGAATCCCAAAGCACACTCATTCCCAGAGCACACTCACTCCCAGAGCACACTCATTCCCAGAGCACACTCATTCCCAGAGCGCACTCATTCCCAGAGCACACTCACTCGCAAAGCACACTCACTCCCAGAGCACACTCATTCCCAGAGCACACTCATTCCCAAAGCACACTGAATCCCAGAGCACACTCATTCCCAGAGCACACTCATTCCCAGAGCACACCGAATCCCAGAGCACACTCAGTCCCAGAGCACACTCATTCCCAAAGCACACTCATTCCCAGGGCACACTCATTCCCA
>VXAX01005715.1:304096-315815 GCA_013399835.1 Leptocoma aspasia
CAGGCAGTGACAGTGACAGGTACCAGCTCCAGGGCAGTGACAGTCACAGGTACCAGCTCAGGCAGTGACAGTCACAGGTACCAGCTCCAGGCAGTGACAGTGACAGGTACCAGCTCCAGGGCAGTGACAGTCACAGGTACCAGCTCAGGCAGTGACAGTGACAGGTACCAGCTCCAGGCAGTGACAGTGACAGGTACCAGCTCCAGGGCAGTGACAGTCACAGGTACCAGCTCAGGCAGTGACAGTGACAGGGACCAGCTCAGGCAGTGACAGTGACAGGGACCAGCTCCAGGGCAGTGACAGTCACAGGTACCAGCTCCAGCTCTGCACTGTCATTCCCTGCAGAGCCAGCTGTGACAAGGACATGTGTGCAGCCTGAGCTCAGTGCAGGTGAGAGCTGAAGGAATTCTGCCCCAGCTCATTCCACACAGAGCACTGAGAAGATGGAGATGGTGAAGATGGAGATGGTGAAGGCAGCAATCCTACCAACTGCACCTGGGAGCAGCTCGCTGGATTTCCATCCCAGTTAAGCAAATACAGCTTCCAGCATGATCCGTAAATCCATCCATGGAGTTTTCAAAAACCCAGCCTAGCTGAGAGAATGGAAACAAAGCCAGCAGAAGACTCTTATTCCCTCTAAAGCTCTGGGAGGTGGCCATGGGACTCAGTTTGGATCTCGCCCATTGGATCTGTACAGCATGTCAGACCCACCTAAATACTTCATGTGAAGCCCAGCTCTCAGGATTTCACCATTTTCTGGTGGGGAGCTTTCCACTGTTGGTAATTTCTTTTGAAAGGCCACATTTCAGGTTATTCCATGCAGAGTGAGAAAGAGGTGGACTTCCTATGGCTTTTGGGAGGTAAATCTTAACAACGATTACAGATCACAGCTACAAGAACGCGGTCGGTCAGAAAGCCGGAGATCCTGGAATTCCTCTGTAATTAGCACATCGGTAACATCCAAATGCCAAACCCTAGCAACCTCCAGGAGCGTGCAAAGAAGCTGAGGAGCGCAGCAAAGATGTGACATCAACGTGACCCCGGCTTTTTACACAATATCGGGCAGCTGGAAGGCTGGTGCTCCCGCAGGGGGAGGAATGAGGGAAAGGGAGCGAGAATAGCTCAAGTTATTGCTTGGAAAATTTAGTATTTTTATAGCTGAGGCTTTCTCGGGGTATTCTCACTTTTCATTTATTCTATGCTCCAAGAAAAGGTGGGCTGAACATGAAGCCCATCAAGCAACGTTACTGTCTTAGCTGATTTTCTGCTTCTGTGGTGTTGTTCTAGGAAATTTAAAAGCAAGGACTACGTACATAAATCCTACGTACATAAACTATACTGCATAAATCATTGTGGAATGCCAAATTACAGAGGATAAGGAATACAAGAAAGATGCTGTACTTAAAGAAAAGTAAAAAACCAAGAAAGTAGTAAAGCTGGGGTCAGGAATTCAGTTGGCCTGATTCTCTTCAGAGGAATTTTTGTGTGTGTGTGTCTCTCGCTCTTCCACAAGAGCTGCAATAATTTAGCTCTTTCTTTGGCTCTGCAGAGCACCGAGGGATGCTCACTAAATCAAACAGGTGTGAAATGGGTGCAATCAGCCTAACCCTTGCTTTCCACATACAGAGGTTTTGTACAAAGGACCTGTGGCTGAAATGGAGGTGTTTAAAATTAGATTTGAGATACCGAAGGTAAAAGACCCTCAAAAGATGTGAAGTGTTTTCTGCCAAGTCTAAATGTCACTGTCAGATTTCTCTGAATTAGAGGATTTCTTGGGGAATGTAGATACTGCTGTAGAGGTGCAGAAAAGCCAAACATGTATCTGCACCATTCACAAGGCAGCTCTGATTCCAATCAGAGCAAGCCAGGACTGACATAAATGGATGACAGATAACAAATGGAGAAATCAAAAGGCGGCAAAGCTTCTTGCTCCTTTCCCCGGCTCTGTGCAGCTAGCCACAGGCATTGTGACACCTTAATGCCATTCAGCAGCCAGAGGTAAGTGATCTTCCTTTCCTGCAGGCTTGCTGTGCACTGTGGTTCTGTAGTTCCTTCTCCATCTTTCACATATTATTGCAGTGTGGGGTTTTTTTATTTTCAAAAAAAAAGCATTTGATTTCTCTTTTGGCTGATCTTGTCCCAAATTAGATTCTGAAGCTGTACTTTAGCAAACCATCCATTCCAAGGTGTCTGATCAGCACTGTGTCCTGATCCCCACTGAGGAGCTGCTGATATTAATATATCAACATTGGTAATAATCACTGAGCCTGTGCCAGGGAGGCTGCATTAACCCAGGACCATTTCTGAAGCACAGTCTTATCAGGGCTAGCTAGACACAGCTCAGTGGCTTCAACTCAGCTTTGCAAATCAGAACCATAATGCAGGTTCTGATTCATTGCACGCCTAAGTCTGGGATGATTTCCTGGTTTCAATTGTTCCTAGCTTTCGAAGAGATTTATAATTTAAATGGGAAATGTTCTTACTACAGATAAGCAGGGTGATTGTTCCTGTTTGCTATAATGGGATATAATTCCTAAATACAGAGAAGATGGAGCTTGTGTTTTATAAGGAGAGAACACTAGTTTGTGCTTGGCTGAAACTGTTATTACACATCATTAGGGCTTGGTGAGGCACAGATGCCGAATGGATGTGGGAGGATATTCTTATTAAAAACGGTTTCACGTGCCCCAGCTGCAGCTCTGCATGGCTGGCCCCTCTTTCTGTGCTGACACCAGCCCAGGATCCCTTTCCCTGCAGGGCTGGGGCCAGTGTGGCTCTGCTTGCCCCCAAACCTGGGTCACCTGCACGGGAACCTTTCTGCTTGACAGGCAGGACAAACCAGGGAGCTGGGGAGGTTGTCTATGGTGTTAACCTATAAACAAACATTGAAACATGCGATACAAAAAAGAGATAACACAGATGGATACTTCCAAACAGGCAGGGGTGCATCACTGCTTTCTCCCAGGCAAGTTCTTGCTGACTTGTCCCAGTCCAGCACTGAGCACACGGAGCAGTATCTGTGACTGGATCTGCTGACTGGAAAATACCTATGGTCCTTTCATCAGTTCTGACAACAAAGCTGCTAAAACAGGTTTAACCTAATTATGATAATCAACCAGACCATTTAAAAGAAAAAAAGTAAGTCAGTGTGGAACAGAGAAAATGCCAGCAGAGAAAGAGGTGAAAGTTCCTGAAAGAAACTTTAAAAAACTCTGTCTAAAAAAATCAAACCATACCAAGTTTCTGGGCTCTTAAGAATGTCTGCTGACATTTCCACTAATTAATTAATTTTGCCATACCACACCTTCACTAAAGAATAAAAAACCTACTTCAACTAAAAATCACCAATAAACCTCTCTTTTCTATTAGTCTCTCTGTCTTTAGACTCATTGATAAGTGCAGCTGAACAAAAATAAAGTGCTATGACTTGTGGAGCCCCCTCTTCCTGCTGCTTTGCAGCTACTTCTGTGGTGGAACCAACAAAAAAATTACTCCCCTACTATCTTTTTTCAACAAGGCCAGTGGAAAATAACCTTTGATCTAAAATAATAATCACTGGAGGAACATTTGGCATACAGTCTGTATGACAACAAAATGAGCTCCATCAAAGGAAGGACAGCAGGAAAAGGAACGTGGGAGAAGGGCAGGGAGCATCATTATAAATACAATGACATTAAACTCCGTCGTGTAGGGCAGAAGGGCTGACACAGCCCTGAGAGAACCAGCTGAACATGATAAGAACTTCCCTTTTTAAAAGGACCGTGCTATTAGCTTCTCAAAAGATAATCTGTGAACTGGCCTATCAACACAAAATATGGATTAACAGCAGGTTTGGCTGGATTATTACATATCTAATTTACATCAACTTTATCTGAAATCGTGTCCCTGACACCCCACAGGAGAGTAGAGAATTTGCAAATTCACTGATAGGAGATGGAGCTTTCACTTTTTAATGTACTCTGTAAATTTTCACTTCTGGAGTCAGCCTGGCATTCTTATCCCTAAGTGCAGTGGCTTTGCAGTGCTCTCAGATGGAATTCTCCAAGGTATGTTTAGCTCCTACAGACAGCAGGAAATGCGGGGGAAGGAAAAGCTTTATATACACCTTTTTATTCTTGTTTTTTAAACCAGCCTTGTAAAGAGCAGCGGTGTGCCAGGATCCAGCAGGGCAGGAGCGCTCCAGCCTCGGGATGTCGGGATGCTCACACTGCCCCTCTGAGGCCAGCTGCTGCTGGAAAGAGAGTTTAACAAACAGCCCCGGCTTCCCTCGTTCCTAACAGCGAGAGAAAACTCATCTCAGGTGATTTACAGGTGCTCGCGAAGCTGAAAGTAGTGTAAGCGCTTCTTAAATACATTCCTGTGTCTTTCCAAAAACATCTCAGGCCTTTTTAGAAATCCTGCTTCTCTGGTGAACACTGAATAGACCAAGGAAATAGAGTCTCCGTACAAATTACCAAAAGTAAACCCGTAATTTTGTAGCTTTCATATGTACAGACGGTTGGAAGACTGGGAATATAGAGAAAATTAAGGCAGAACCCCCGGGTGCAAAGACGAAGAGCGTTCGGGTCCCTGTGCTCACTCACGTCAACCCCATCGCTTCTGCAGATAAACTGCGAGTTCGCTGGTAATTCAGTGTTTTCACAGGCATACCCAGAAAACTCATAAAATGTCCAGACGACAGTCGCACATCTAAGCATGACATGGATCCGAACTCCACCGAACAGAAACGGCACAATAGCGCTACAGCTAATTTACATTTCAATGTCCCACAGATATCCCCTCTGCTGACTGTGCCCAAAGGATGTGCTTTCAACTTAGTTACAATCTCTTCTCTTCTGCTACAGATTCTATTTCTATTAGTTTTTATATCTGCAGACTTCTGTGTAACTTTCAGAATCAGGGAGGATTACCGCACTGCCGGGGGGTGCTTAGCTGAAATGGAGCATATGGCTATTAATATAATTATGAATCTGTTGCTTTAGGCTACATTAGATTGCCTTTGGGGTTCTGATTCTTAAGAAGAAAGGACTGAACTATACTCACCCTCCTTTGGTGCAGAAGATGTGGAATAAATAATCACTTTTAAAAAAAAATATTATTTACATGCTTCGCTGAGGTAACCTTCAACATAGCAAAAATTTAGACAGGGTTCTGACTCATCACATTATCTGTGGCACATTTAGCTTTAAGCATTTGTTTTTGTTTGCCTTCTTTTGTTAAAAAAAAAAGAAAAAGTTCATAATGTCTTTCTAAGGCTTTGTAATTTTAATTCATCATAATAAAATTCATATTTATCTTTAGAATTGCCTGCTTTCCTTCAGTTCAGTGTCTGGATGCATTTTGTTCCCTGTTACAGCAAAGGTGAGTTACTTTCTTGAAATAACATATTTCAAACTATTGTACCTTGGGTAAGAATAAACTGAAAAGCATTGGTCTGCAAAGAGAAGCTAAATTAACATTTTATAAGCTGGATAACTTGAATTGCTGAGAGCCAATTACATCAAGCATCAGTTGAAATCAAAGCTTCAACTTCTCTCTCCAACACACTAACTAGCTTGAATTTAAAGCATCAGATAAACGGGGCTGGAGATTTGCATGTGTGAATAAGAGCTGAATTAGAAACAAATCCGAAGGGTTCCAATGCACTGGAGATAAGCCCCAGATTTTCACCTGACACCTCCATCGAGCTGGGGAACAGGACAGAGTAACAAAATTGTGTCAGGGGTCTGGAAAGTGTCAAAGGGTTTTTAGGGCGAATGGAAAAGTGGTATTTGGAGGGATAGATTTACACAGAATTACAGAACTGGGTTTTCTAACTTTTGTCTCCACTGACAATCCCCCTTTCTCCTCTCAGTAAAATGAGAATAAAGGAGTTTTCAGGGAAAGGGGGAGAACTGAGATTGCTTAGTACTTTAAGTCCCACAGCATGAAAAAACAAACCCTCTTTTACAAGTGGGAGAGAAAAAGAGCATGAATGAAAAGATAGATTTACTAGAATAAGAGAATGTAAGCAGATACTGAAGTTCTGGAGTGGCTCTGATTTACAAGGAATTAAAAAGCTCCAAAAAGAAGACGCTGTGGAGCCATTTTTTATTTAAGACTTCACGTTATGGTGATTACTCGATATCTTTCCTCAAACAAGAATAACAACCTAAAGTGACTGAGCTTAACTGAGAGCCAGGAAGGGAAGGTGAGTGATGGTGTTGGGGTAGGTATCACCTGAAAATGAACTGTCAGCAGCTCCAGATGACAAGAGAGAGATTAAATCAAGCCTTATCTCGTACCTGGCCCTGGCCTCGGGGAGCGGAGCTGCCGTACCCGGGGCTGATCTTGTTTTACAGTTTGGCAGGGCTCAGCACGGACTGAAACCACTGTGGTGTTATATAAACAACCCGCTGAGCTCACACAGGGCTGAGCATCCCGGGCAATAATACCCGCTGAAAATACAGAAGTCATCAGCTAATTGCAAACCGCGGAGCTGCGTGTCCGAGCAGGCCCCGGAGAGGGCCAGTATTCATCTGCAAGTACAGGTAACAATTCCACACAATGAACTCTGCTGTCTCCTAAGGCAAGCTGTACGCTTTGCAGTTTGCAAACTGAGAATCCAGGCACTGCTGTTTATAAATATCTCGGGCGTAACCTCGTCGCAGGAGACCTGCAGAGCTCCTCAGGTAGTTTGTGGCACATCTTGCACAATATTTCACAAAGCTCACTCACATTTCTAAGGTCTCCCTCAAAACTGCCACAGTCTGACCGCCTTGCCCCACATGCAGCAGATTTTCAAAGAAACCTCGATTCGAACCCGCGATTTCCCCTCCCTCTCCCTCCCAAAACCAGAGGCACATTTTCCATGGAGGTGGCACTTTCCCATAAGATTTTATTTTGATATGTCTTTTTGTCCTGCAATGTTTCACCACCCAGCAGCACTCTGCTCATCTGCACTTCAATGGCAGAATTCACCAGAGGCACAGGTTTAAATAGCACATCTTGAGATGGGAACAATGAATCGGGGGGGATGGCTCTGCAATAAATAAATAAATAAATAAAGTCCTATGACACGCTTAAAGCCAAATGCCTGCTGGGACTTAGGTTCAAAAGCACATTTGGAAACTGATCCCTTGAGAAGATATGTTTGTTACGGTGTTTGGCCTCAGGATTTAAAAGGATTTGCTTTTAAGCTGTTACTTTACTGCAAGTATGTGACTGGAGGCCTCAGGTGTGAAAGTCCTTTGATAAAAGGGACCCGAGCAGCGAAAAGCACTAACACTCACAGGAGGGGAAAGCAGGGGAAGGATGGGACAAAGTACACCGGGTTTAGGGCAAGCAAATGCTTGGAATGCAGGAGGGATGAGAATCCGCAAAAGCCTTGAACTTCTTGCTTTGCATATGAAAGTGATTACGGAGCAAACTCTCAAGGAACTGAACACCGAAGTTGCAAGAAGGGTCATTTCCAGTTAATCAGGTGAAGCCCATCTGGAAGCTGAGCACAAAGCCCTCCATAAACCGCTCTGGCTGGAAGGAGCCCCAGGGTCACCAGGCCCTCTGCTGCAGCCAGGACCGGCTCTGCTGAGCTCAGCCCAGACACACAAAGGTTTATCTCCCTGCGCTTAAAGACCTTTAGCGTGGAGACACTGCAGCTCCACCGCAGGAAATGTGCTCCGGTGCTTATTCCATTTCCATCAGAAAGCGTTCCTTAACGTCTGGCTGGGATGCTTTGTGCTGCAGCCCACGCCTGCCGCTGCTCCTGCTGGCTGCAGGGGATGAGGAGAGGAGCCCAGTCCCTTTCTCTCTGCCAAGCTTTCATGTATTTGATGATCTTTCGGTGCCTGAGCTATGTCGGTCTCATCCTCACACACTGCTCTGGTTCCACGAGCAAAACTGCATCTGCTCCCTTATCAGGGAATCTCTGCAGCATTTGCATTTTAGAACTCAGGTGCACCGCTTTCCCCTAACCTCAAGATAATTCTACATTGTTTCCTCAACCGCTCCCAAATAACAGAGGAACCTTTCTTGCATCCCAAAATCTGCCCTGAGAAAAGCTACAGTAAGCACAGAAGTCTGCAAAACTCACACTTCCCCACAATTTGCTTGGCGGTGGAATTGAGCACTGTTTATTCAGTGCAGTTTTAGTGCTCTGAAATGGTTACAGCTGCCAAACCTGTGGGCTGCACTGCCAGACACTGGACAGACTCATGGTGATCCAGTATCAAAAGTTTATGCTGGATAGTATAGTAAATGTATTTATTGGTTTGTTTCCACTTGAAAATCCTGAAGAACATCTGAAACTAGAAGTAGGCAGATGAGGAAAAAAAACCGGCAGCTCCTGTTACATCTAAATTTGCCCTAATCTGGAGTAAGTACCTGCAGTCCTAGGACAGAACCCTTGTTAACCTTCATTCCTCTACTGAAATAGCCAGAAATAATAGCACTACAGCTTCTGAACCACTTCAGGCCATCCAACCACATATTTTTTGTCAGGACTCACCAATTTCCGAGTAACAAAGAATTCTCAGTTATCACGACTACACTTATCTCTGGGTGCAAGCACAAATAAGTTGCAGGTGCGCGGCTCCCATGACAAATCAGGCTATTGCCCCTCTGCGTGAGGATGCTCTGGGGACGCTGCTCTGGGGGGCTGGCAGGCCGTGTGGGGGCCTGCTCTGGGATGCTGCACGCGCACTGCACCGACGGCAGGAAAAGGAACATCGTATTTGTGTGGCATTTCACATTCTCTAGCGACTCACTCAGAGCTGCCTGGCCAAATAAGCACTGCCCGTCCTGTCACACGTCGCCCTGCAATCAAGCCCAAAGCCAGAACTGGTTTTGGGAAGTGCAGGCTGGTTCAGCTTTGGTGAGCAGATGCCGCTCAAGCGCTGTCACTGTTTGGGGTCCGAGTGAATTCGGGATGTCCCCGCTGGCACCACCGCCCTGGGTGCCGGGCAGGGGCCGGGCCCGATGCTCTCCCGGGCTGTCCCAGGTGCAGGTCCGGGATAAACTTTTGTCTCTCGGAGCCGGTCCCGATGCCCTCCCGGGCTGTTCCCATTTGAGCTCCGGGATGATTTTGGGTCTCTCGGAGCCGGTCCTGATGCCCTTTCAGGTGCAGTCCGGGGTGATTTTGGGGTCCCTCGGGGCCGGTCCGGGGTGATTTTGGGGTCTCTCGGGGCCGGTCCGGGATAATTTTGGGGGTTTCCCGGGGCCGGTCCGGGATAATTTTGGGGTCTCTCGGGGCCGGTTCGGGATGATTTTGGGGTCTCTCGGGGCCGGTCCGGGATGATTTTGGGGGTTTCCCGGGGCCGGTCCGGGATAATTTTGGGGTCTCTCGGGGCCGGTCCCGCTCCCCGGCCCGGCCCGCTGCAATCCTTGTGTGCAGCGCCGCCCCGCGGCCGCGGCCGCGCACTGCAGCGCGCTGGGAAAGCCCAAATCGCCAAAATTCAATTTATTGCTGGGGCTGCTCTGACCAGGGACACCAGACAGCCGTGCTTAGCTCTCAGTTACTCCAAAAATAATACAGGCTGCCTTTTTAGCCCTTTCTTGTCTCACTGGCCCATTTTACAGTCACTGCCAAACCCCAATTTTTTATGTCAGCATCGATTTATGCCGTTTATGACAGGGAATAGGAGCACATATACATAATCTCACTGCTTAGAAACTGTTTCTCTCTGTTGGATTCCCATTAGGGTCTCAGACGATTTACTGATGTCTGGATATGGACTGTACTGGACCTCACAGGAACTTTCTTTTCAGTTTGAGAGAAAGCTCTCACATCTGATCATGGTCTGGGTCTGACTGTAATTGTCTAAAGCAGCTGCAGATCTTCCTTGTTTGACAATTTAAATTCAATATTAGAGAACTGAAATTGTATTGAGCAACAGAGAAGATAGAGCTCATTTAGAAAACTTTTATGTATGCTGAAAATCCTGAACCACAAATTTTTCAGACCATCCTATTCCAACAATACAACGTCACAGAGTATTTTGCATTTTCTAGACCTAGATTATTCACTATAATGAGTTTCAAATAAAAATGCAGTTCAGTTGCAGCTGGGATCCATGTTGGAGAAACTGAAGTGATGCATGTAATCATACCAAGAGAAATCGTGACTCATTTTGCTTGAAGACAACACAGCAAACACTGCTAAAAGCTGGCAAACACAGGCTGCTGTAAGATGATGTGGCCCTGCTCTGAAACAGGGCATAGCAGGGCTGATTAAGTTCTTTAAACATCCCTTCTGATGGAGCAGCAACAGATCTAAAATCCTGGCAAAACTATATGATGAAAACAGAGGTAGAGGTGAGGTGCCTGATTTTTGGCACCTTTTGAGCCTAAAACATTGCAGTATATAATATTGAGAAAAGCAAGTGGTTTTTTTCAGTTTTAGTTAGCTGTGATCCTGCACACAACAACATTAAATGCTAAAGGGGGCATCTCAACATTCTCTGTATTTCCTTTTCCACTGATCTCTTTCCAAAGAAGGAAATTAAACAGACACAATACAAGTGATAGAATGCAGATGAAGAAAATGCTTAATCACATCAGACACGATTTTGAAATCAGCAGCCCATGCGTGCCAGGAAATATGGATTTATGTGGCATTTCCAATGCAACACAATCTTTTGCCTTTCTCTACATTGGGGCACTTTTTAGACTTTTATTCATTAGCTAGAACTGCAAAGTACATCCCTAAAACGTGATTCAAATCAAATCAGCTCACTAAAAGGAACAAAGTGGGAAAAGACAGTTGTGATGTTTGGTTAGGGAAGTTTCAACACAGAAAACAGAAAATATTATTCCTCTAACCCTGCAGAACGATTCTCTAGGGTCACACCAGAGGGGCAGCAGCCCTGTCTGGCCACGGCCCCAGCAAAAGCACGAGGACAAGGCACAGAGATGGTGATGCTCCTCAGCCATCACCAGCTTCCAAAACTTTCTGACTAAGGATTGTTGAAATTCAACCCGTGCTTGAACTGAACAGTCCTTGGCAGTTGTTTCCTGCATGATTTTGTCCAGTCACTTTTCAAGTATTAGCCCTATTGGCTGACAAAATACCAAATGCATACAGTGCCAGGAGTGCTTTTGGAAAGACAATGGGCATTCTCAACACCCTTTTCTGGAATGGGTTTCAAGGTTCTGCCTCGGTACCTTGAAGCACAGTGATCCAACAGTTGCTCAGGGCTGAAAGCTTTTTATGTGGTCTCTAAAGCACCATTCTGATTCTGTATAAAACAATTTAATGACCATTTAAAGGCTTTTCTAACTGCACTGGATAGACACCACAGTAACATGCTGAAATGACACAAAGTGATTTCTTTGCTGAGTGTTTAGAGCACAGGTTGTTGAGGTGAGCTACAAAGAGAAAAATGAGAATTATTGCACAGCTGGGCACAGCAGAGCTGCTGCAAGGGAGGAGTGCGGACTGAAGGAGCTGCAGTTTTAAAAGCAGGGTTTATTCCTGCTTTTTTTTTAGGTTTCGGTTTTAGAGGTTTATTCTGCAGAAATCCTGGCTGTCCCCGGCCAGCACTGCTGGAGGAGAGCGCCGTGCCCGGGGCCGGTAGATGTCAGCAGCTGCCTGTCCTGGCCCTGCATCCCTTCTCCCAGTCCTTCATTCCTTCTCCCGGCTCTGCATCCCTTCTCCCAGCCCTTCATCCCTTCTCCCAGTCCTTCATCCCTTCTCCCAGCCCTTCATCCCTTCTCCCAGTCCTTCATTCCTTCTCCCAGCTCT
>VXAX01005715.1:316662-344344 GCA_013399835.1 Leptocoma aspasia
CCATTCCTCTCCCATCTCTCCCATCTCCTCTCCCGGCTCTCCCATCCCCTCTCTCAGCTCTCCCATTTGCTATTTTTTAGGAGCAAAGGTGTATTCTTCCACAAGTCAGTTGGGAGCTCTCCCAGCTCTAATTTCTTTCCCCAGGCAGCAGGTCAGGCCCAGGACCTACGGCAGCCTCAGGCTTCTGTGGCAGAGGCACGCTCAGCTCAGCCAATGCCAAAGGAGAAATGATCTCTGCAACCTGCATGGAAAGTGCTCCAGCCAGGTACAGCCTTTCCTGTTATGTTGTTCCATGTGGTATTTCAGAAATCATACTCATAGATCAATGAATTCAGTTACTTTAATTCTCTGGATTTTACACTGAGGCTGCATAAAATAGATTGGCAGATGGAGGCAAAACAAATTCCTGTATTCTACAAGCTGTGAACATTATATCACATCACTTCAGCATCAAAGGGCTGATTAATGATCCTGGCATTTCTGAACTTAGCAATTCTTCCTTGTTCAGATATGAGGTATTGCAGAAGCTGTGACAAGTGTCCAAAGTTCTGTCCATTTAATCTCATTAAATTATGGCCCACCCATTTATCTTTCAGCTGTGTTATTTAAGAAAGGCTGCATTTTCAGGCAGGAACCTGAGCAATGACATCTTGGTAGGCTGGTGGGACGTGCCTGAGTTATGGAGCACTTCCTCCCAAAATGAATGCAAGATGACCTTGCAGAAGGTACCACGGCTTTTCTTGGTGCCAGAGTTGGTTCTCGTTGTCCCCAAGGTCACAAAAGGGGCCTGGGAGGAATTGCAGGCCTTGTTTACACTGGATTTCCTGTCCCCATCCTGCTCTCCATGACCAGAGCACTCCTGGATTACACAGGCCACTGGCACTTCACAGAAAGTTTTTGAATTTGGGCCATCTGCCATGTCCCATTAACTTCCACAAGGCCTAACTCCACCACCAGGCTTTGAAAACTCAAATCCTAACACTTGTTTCTTCTTGGCCTCTTTTGATCTTTTTTCTTCCTGCCATTAGCTGTCAGTTCAGAACCACAGCCAGAACAATCACAGGTAAAATGACTGCAGTACTTCCCGAAAACGTAACAAAAAAGGGGTAAATATGGAAATTTCATTTGACTGGCTTGAATACAGTATAAACCTTCTGATACCTGGGCATTTGAGCTTTAGGATCTACACCTACATCCAGAACAAACAATTCTTATCAGAAATCCTGTGATAAAAAAATTAAACTGGAAATTAAGCAATTCTTCTGCTGAACAAGGACAATTTGCTCAGACAGAAAAGAAAAGCAGGATATAAGCATCAAGTTCTGTCTGGTCTTTACACGCTATAAAATCATTTTGTGCATATTGCTTTACAGGCAGATATTTAGAAAAAAATATTCTATTGTAACATATTTACGTACTCAAAAGTGTCATGCTCAAAACCACAAAGTAAATGTACTTTGAGATACCCTATCAAAAGGAGATAACTCTTTTGCTTTTAATTAAAATCCAGTAATTAGATATGATTTTATAGCATGTCTGCTTTAAATGACAGCTCATGTTGATCTTGGGGCATGGAAATCTGAGTGAAGGTGTGCATTTACATGTGCTTGGTGGATAGAATATTTGCTATTCAAGGTAGTAAAATAAGTGAAGTACACAGGAGGTTCTGTTTGGTGAATTAAACAAACTCTTTCAAACTTAGGTTTGTAATATCACATTATTTACCTAAAAAAAGGTAATGCTGCAAATGAGAGCACATGCATGGAAACTCTGCTTGCTACTGCTGAAATTCCCCATCTCCTTTACAAGCATTGCCCCCTTGTAGCTTTTTGCTTCCATTTTGCCCATCCTTGAGACTTTCTTTCCGTAGGAAAACTCTCACTGATTTTTATCAGTGCAAGGCAAGTTACAAGTCTCCTCATGGCCAAGGCTGCAGTCATTCAGAAGGAATCACTCAGACACCAGAGCAGCATGGTCTGTAACACTGCCACCAGCCTGTAACATTTGAATGTATTCTGGCCACAGAAACAATGATCTACAGCTCCTTTTTTTTTTTTATTTATTTTTTAAATTTTTAATTTTTTTCCCCCGACTCACTGGTTTATTTGTTTCAACATCCCATAATCTTTCCACTCTTCTTTGGCATGTCCAATTTAGAGAAACCATCACTCTTCCTCTTCTCATTAAATATGCTCAGAACACTTTGTATAAAATAAATAAAAATACTGACTAGTTTGAAAAGTGTATATTTTTGATGGGAAGAGGTTTAAAGCCAAGGCACTAATTAGCCAGCACAGATGCAGGAAGTTAGATTTTGATGATGTGATCAGATGCAAAAGAAGATAATACACAGTCAAAGAGGGGAAAATGATGCATTATACTCTCAAGAAAAGGATTTGATTTGTTTGGCTTTTAAAGTCAAGTGCTGAAGCCGAATGAGCTGAAACCCAATTTTGATGTGTGGAGAGAAACATCTGTGATGGGGATGGTCCAGAATACACAACATAGGGGACGATCAGACAAAACCCCACCTCGGCTCCAGAGGGAACAGCACAGCCCCCCTACAGCAGGGTCCTGCAGAGGATCCTACAGAGGATCCTGCAGAGGACCCTACAGAGGTTCCTACAGAGGTTCCTGCAGAGGATCCTACAGAGGATCCTACAGAGGATCCTACAGAGGTTCCTACAGAGGTTCCTGCAGAGGTTGCAGATCCTGCAGAAGGTCCTGCAGATCCTACAGAAGATGCCCTGCCAAGGGAGGGTCGGGCAGGTTTCAGATGCCAGCAGCACACCTGGGGAACATCTGGAGCCCTGTGCTGGAGCTGCTCTTCTCCCTCATTTCTGGGGCAGGGAGGGGAAAGGCACAGCTGACCCCAGCTGAGCTGTGAGGTTTCCACATCCCATAATCTTTCCACTCTGCTTTGACATGTCCAATTCAGAGAAACCACCACCCCTCCTCTTCTCGTTAAATACGCTCAGAACGCTTTGTATAAAAGAAATAAAAGCACAGGCTAGTTTGAAAGGTTTGTGAGCAGGAGGAGGCTCCCAGGCAGCAGCATTTGCAGCTGCCATTTCCCACCACCGAGTGTGGGATGTGCTCTGGAGCTGCCCGGCCTCCCTGCCCTCCCTCAGCCTCCTTTATTGCCTCTGCTCCTGGGCACAGAGCTGAGAAAGCAGCAGGCAGGGCTGTGTGGGTCCCACGGGGCTGTCGCAGGCAGGTCCCCTCCTGCCCAAACCACAGCAGCACTCGGGGCAGCCCGCACACAAAATCTCCTTTTAGAGCTCCGAATGTAGAACCAGGCAGTGCTGTAATGGCTGGAGTGGAAAATCAGATCCCTGCGTGTCAAAAACCAAAATAACTGCACCAGAAGGGCTATTAAGGAAAACAGAAAAGAAGCTTTCTTTTAATTACTGAAGTGAGATATCCAAATTAATACAAGACTACGTCTGTATAATTGAAAATTCTACCACACAATATAATGTGTGCTAAAATAGAAGGCAATAAAGCATTAAAGTTCATGTGACATTCTAATCAGAAAGCCAAGCAAATGCATTAGTAAACAGAACTGACTTAGGCAATTATTTTAGGTTTTAAGAATTAATTTGTTTACCATTACTTCATCCTTGAACTTGTACCATTAATATCAAACACTGTTTTGCAGCATGTCCATGAGAATATTCTCAGGGTATTTGAAAGCAGCTGAGAGGTAAGTGCTTAGGAGATACACGCTTATGAGAAATAACTTGTTATTGCTGTGGTCTTTGTGGTGACAAAGGACTCTTGCAATAATATCAGAAGGTTAAATATGATTTATTAACATGACTCTATACTACAAAGAATTTATAAAAGAATTGGGTTATTATCTGCTCAGTCTGGAGCATCTAAATTCTTGCTTCTAGTTCTGTCTAAGGAATGCCAGAATAGCTTACACAATTAGAGATAACAACTTTTCACCTCATAGGTTAAAAGGAAGAAAACCTCTATCTCTTATTATCAAGAGACAGGCAGAGAACATCTCAGTCTTTGAAACACAACTTAGGGATTTTGTTTATAGAAACTTGTACAAAATAAAAAAAACAATAAAAAACACTTCCCCATGGGAAAAATTTTTCTGCAGGCCTGCATACCAAGAAACTTATAATATGTTCACACAACAACTTGTGACGCTGCAATATGAAGCTGCACAGGCAGTAAACAGGGGGAGGGCACAGGAGCAGGCTTTACAGCCTCTGTGCAGCCCCCAGGGTCTGTGGGCACTCTGTCACTCCGAATTCCAGCTGTGGGAAGCCCCAGAGAGCTGCCCAGCCCCAGCTGGCAGGCAGGGAGGCTCCAGCTGCTCCGTGTGCAGCTGGTGTTTGGGAGGCAGCAGGGTCTGAGTGACCCCTCTGCTGAGCTCCCCTCTGCTGGGCACTGGGCTTTTACCCCACAGACCCTCCTGGCTGGCACTGCTCTTGGTGTCTGAGTGGTGAAACAGAATTTTCTGACTCCAATACCAGAAGCATTAATATGATTTATTAAAATGACTCCACTGTTCAGAAGGTTTGGGCTGTTGTGTGCCCAGGTCCAGAGCTCAGATGCTCACTTCTTCATGCTCAGTACAGGAATGCCAGAAATGCTTCCAGTTCAGTGATAACAGTTCTCTGTATCATTGGCTGAGAGGAAGAAAACCACATCTCCCATGCTGGGAGACAGGGCAGAAAAACACCTCCTGTGTCCTTGAACACACAGCTCAGAGATTTGTTTATAGAATTCTGTGCTGAGAAAGTGAGCTTTGCCCTGGGAAGAAAACTTGCCAGACCTGCACCCAGGTCACAGAACGTCCAGGATGGCACGGCCCCAGACACCACCTTAAAGGACAGCTGCTGTTTGGCTCTGACACCTCAAACATTGGATCTCTGCAGAAACTGGACAGAGCTTCCCCAAAGGGAAATCCCAGAGTAACTTCCTCCAAGTCCACTAAGCCCTCAGCTTTCCACACTAAGGAAATCAACTTAAGCTTTTGATTTACCAGAGCTTTGCACGTCGGTGTAACTACTTATACCCACATAAATCCAATACAATGGGACTGTTTGCCCCAAATTGTACAGTTCTGATTTCTGCTTTAGTGCTACTGTGAGAAGACTTGAGTCTTTACTTGAGTGGAATTTATTAATAATGGAAACATACATGTACACAAAAAGCAGAATGATGGATCACAAGTTTTATAGACCCTGCTCTGCAGGATGCAGTCAATAGTGAAAAAATGTCATTATTTCCTGGTAATGAAAAGTTGCCTGTGGATATTTATCATTAATGTGCCAACTATTTGTTTTCATCTGGAACAGCCTACTTGCAAGCTGGGATGTACAAAAAACTGGTTCCTGACAACTGAGACTTAAATTTATTGAAAAAAGTTGCTTAAATTTTCCAAACTATAAAAAATCATGGTCTGTCTGGTGTGCCATGCAGGAGGCTATCAGTGCTCACATTTCATAGCTCAGCTGATGACCTTGTGTCTGAGCTGAGCTCCTCCCTGTGCCTGGCACTGCTCAGGGCAGCCCAGCACTGCTGCCACCCATGCCCAAACAAAGCACACTAAAATTGCATTTATTACTTCCAGTCTTCCACTGGTCACACTACTGTTAGTTAATCCAGCAGTGTGCATCAACTTCCTTTATGAAAAAACTGAAAAAACCTGCTGGAAACATCCCATTCCCACACCAAATCCATGCACTGCTCATACACGGATTAATTATTTATTCATTTTGAAATACACTGTTGAGATAGTTGAGACTTACTAAGTTGCAGTAAGTATTTAAAAGAAAGTGCAAAGCTATTTTAGGACACGAAGAACAAAACATTTACTGTTCCTGTATTTTTTTCCCTGGAGTCCCTTGTATGTCAAAAAATATTTCTTCAGACAAAAGAAAGCATTATTCTTAGCAGACATCCCTAGGAAAAGAAAAACTCGTGTTCTCAGACTTGGAGCTAAACTCCAAAAAGCCAGAATAAGCTTGAAATATCTGGTTTGATTATTTATTTAGGGGAAATTAGATGTCTAAATTCACCTACAGCCTCTTAGCACTGTCCTAGAGGTGCAGAGTAGGCAAGGTAAGAGTAGTTGATTTTCCTTTTAAAGATGATGTTAATCCTACTCCGTGCACCTCTGACAGGACTCAGCACAGGGGAAGAACAAGAGGAGATAATTGCTTCATCTGTCCTACCCTGGAACAGCAAAACATTTCAGAACAGAGAGCTCAGTTAAGGAACAGATCCATTCTTCCTCTAAACAACTTTAAACCCCAGATTTACCATGACAATCAGCTTTCAAAACTTCATTGACAAAAACTGAAGTCTTGGAAGCAAGGCCTATTGCTTAAAACATTTGGTCAATAAGAAAAAAAGCACCTTTTGTTTTGATCCAACAGGACCTGTTCTACAGCTGTTGTTTATCAGCTCAACACACTTTTATGAACCAAAATGCAGTATCAAAGTGTTTGATGTGTGTTAGAGAACAAGGCATTATTGACATTTCCATGTATTAGTAGCTGAGGGAAAATTGCATATTGATGATAGCAGAGCTGTTCCAGAAAAGGAGGAGTAAGAAACCATTTAAGATTTTATTAGATATATTCTGGATGTTGAACTACCCACCTTTAACGCTTGGCATAAGGAAAGCATTTCCTAGCTGTGGTGTTTTCTGCCTTTCATTTACTGCAGATGCACATTTTACCAGACAAGATGGTTTGGCTGCTTGTGCAGATGGTCAAGCACTTCCAAAAACTCTCCTGATGAAACCTGAAGCCCAAACAGATGAACAGCAGGTCGTATCTCAGTTTCAGTACAGATAGATTTAACTTTTGTTAACATACTAGTCCTTTACTACCAAGCAGATATATAAAAGTTCATGAAGTAAACAAATCATCATAGAATTATAGAATCGTTTAGGTTGGAAGGGTTAAATCCAGTGCCACCCCTGCCATGGCAGGGACACCTCCCACTGTCCCAGGGTGCTCCAAGCCCTGTCCAACCTGGCCCTGGACATTCCAGGGATCCAGGGGCAGCCACAGCTGCTCTGTGCCAGGGCCTGCCCACCCTCACAGTAAAAAAATTCTTCATAATATCTAATCTAAACCTACTCTCTTTCATGTTCTGCGTGATTTGTTTCCCCAAAAGATAACTTTGCATTAACAAAATTAAAGCTGCTTTCCAATCACTACTGCTTCTTTTAAAATCAGGATTAAATGGCAATTACTTAGGAAGAAGCAGTATGCTTAATTTGCTCATTTGCAGTGCTGCCAAGCAGCACACTAACTAGATAGTTATCAGCTGTAAAAACCTTATTGAGCAGAAATAGGAATTAATTAAGGTTGCAAGCCTAGAATCAGAGGGTCAGCATCCCAAGGCTGCCTGAGGACTTTTTGTCCTAGAGGTGATTGCACTCAGGATGCTCTCAGGAAATTCTCTCAGTGGGGAATCTTTTATTTACCACTTACAGGCACCACATGACTGAATAGCATGATTGCAAATCAGGTTAAATTTGATTATTTATTAGAAGATCTTAAGTTTTGAGTCCAGACTTTCCTGTTGTGTAATACATGAAAACTGCCTGTGATGCCAGCAGTGTAAAAACAAACACTGGGGCTGCTGGAGCCTTTCATTTCTATTGCACTTGCATGTGAAGTACCAAGCCATGTCTGAAAGGGCTGTCTGATAAGAGATCTCACAGAGCAGTAGTTACACACTTGAAGAAAAGAGAACAAGTTGAAGTTTCACACCATTTTGACATCATCCACTCAAGTACAGCCTTCTCTTCTGGGATGCTTACATTATTATTACATTATTATTATTAAAAATAAACCTGAGAACTTGCTAATTACCCAGCTACCCAGGAAGAAAGTGTACCAGCAAGGAATGGTCATACCAGTGAGAACTGCTCTTGCAATCTCAAAGTAGAAGGAAAACCACAGAAACGATAATTTAATTCCCATTTTGATTGAAATCTACTTTGGCAAAGAGGAAGTAGAACCAGCACCATGAAACGCTGACATAAGGAAAGCATTTCCCAGCTTTGGTGTTTTCTGCCTGGCAGAGGAGGCTGCCAAGGCGAGTGACCTGTGTGGCTGGGCAAGGAGCAGAGTTCAGGGCAGTGAGCAGGCTTTGGAGAGAGGAAAACCACCCCAGCTGCTCCTCACAGTGCTGAGACAATGCCTGCCCTCCTCCTGCACGTGTGGCTGTGCTGGCACTGGGGCTTGCACTGCCAGTGGGTTTTGTTTGAGGCATACCCCTCAAAACCACCAGCATTATACTGAATATCAGATTCATCCCAGCTCTGATTTGGTAGAGTTGTTCCCATTTGCTGTTGTGTGCTAAGGAACAGCCATAGCACAGCCCAAATTTGTATTCCACTTGCCTGTTTGACAGACTGTGAAACAGCACAGGCCACACCACATAAGAATTTTGCTCCTATTAGGCTAGACCTTTTGTTTTCTCGTTACACACATTGTTAGATTTATCTATGGTGTGATATAAACTGTAATTTATTGTAAATCTGGGAGGAAGTCTGTAAGGAGGATCCAACTTTATCACGGCAGCACTGACAAAACCAAGGGAGCTGATGCCCTGTGCTGAGGCTGCCAGGCAGGAGTGCACGCCAGCACCGCTGCTCTGCACACAGGGATCAGGAATGTCACACCTCTGTCACATCTGTGGCACTGCTGGCCTCTCAGAGAAACCCTGCAAAGGTTAAAGGCAGGGGAGGGAGCTGGCTACAAGCATTTGTTTCTTCTTGGCCTTTTCTTCTGCTAGTTTGCTTGCAAACAGAACACTCTGTCCCAGCCCTGGGTTTGCTGTCTGCCTTCCTCCTTTTCATTTTAGGGGTTTTGCTGAAGTTAGCATTCACTTCAGGTATCACACACGAAGCTGACATTGATTTCTAACCTAGCATTTAAATGAAGGTGAAAGAGCCTTGGCTGGGAGGAGAAACCATGACATTTATCCCAGCTGCATGGAATGGTTTGGGTTGGGAGGGACCTCAGAGCCCACCCAGTGCCACCCCTGCCATGGCAGGGACACCTGCCACTGTCCCAGCCCCAGTGTCCAGCCTGGCCTTGGACACTCCAGGGATCCAGGGGCAGCCACAGCTGCTCTGGGCACCTGTGCCAGGGCTTGCCCACCCTCCCAGGGAAGGATTTTTTCCCCAATATCTAATCTAAATCTCCCCTTTTTCAGTTTAAAGCCATTATGCCTCACTCTGTCACTACCCTCATTTTCTGAAAGACTGATTACCTCCCCTTCTCAGCCACAGTGGTGCTGATCCCTAGAAATCCGTGATGTATTCTTCTGACAGAAGGAATTAGATTTATCTGATCTCTCTTACAAAAACCTGTGGGAAATCAGTTTTCTTTCAGCACGGTACTATTTAGCAGTGTAACTGTTGGCTGAGGCAGGTCTTGCATCATAAAGAAAACGATAAGAATTTAACTTCTTGGAGAGTAACAGACTTATTTTCACACCCTTAAACTGAACTATTTTACTATTAAAGTAAACTTTTTTGCTAATAATTTTTCTTCCAAAAATCCCAAGCACACGCATTCAAAAAGGAGCAAATCCTCCACAGTACATCAACTGTTGATCAAACTGCTTTTGTATTGGGGGATAGATTTGGAATATTTTTTTCTCCAAGAAATTAATTGTGCTGGAATAGACTTCTGAGACATAATTAAAGGTAATAGCTTCAAATGCACTGAAACTCCTGAATGTTTGCTGCACACTCTCAGTTATCCGTAAGTGAATATGCAGCTATGGTTTTAGTCAATTTGTCTGGAAGTATTTCATTTCATTGGCTCTACAAAATCCCCTGGGCTCATCAGGAGCTGCTGCACCCCTCCCCTCATCCCTTTCATTTTCTGGTTAATGCTCCAGCCTGTTTCCATGCAAAGGGCTGCTGCTTGAGACAGGAACAAAGCGCATCTTGGTTTCCTTGCATACATTTACATCCCAATGAAAACCATCATGTTGAAAACATCTGAGTTAATTTTAGGCATTAAATTCAGCAGGAATATTCATATGAGTAAATATTTTCACAATTGCTTCTGTCCCAGAGGATAGACACGAAATGAAGTTTGAAGCCTAATCCACTACTTTTTTTCTGTGAATATGAATTTCTTAGGAGAATATTGGTTTCTTCACTCTTTGCTTTTAGAAGATTAGTTCAAATGATCAGATTTATTAAAGGGGTTCTAGCAAGGCTTAATTTAGGAACTGATGAGGTAACTATATAAAAAACCAAATCCATGTTTCCTTTGTGCTGTTAATCTATGGTTTTCTGTGAGACTGAAGTTGAGCCTGTGTAAAATACAGTTTTGCATTTGGAAATTTTTTTTCTTCTAATGAGCTAGAAAATATAGCAATGTGGTTTTCATTACTATTCTTTCTTTCATGCCTCTGTTTTATTTCTTCTAGCCCATAAGAGGTTTTTTGCATGTCTTAGGCTGAATGAATGTGCAGGGTCTTCAAGTGAAAAAAATATTGCATATTGGAGTATGCATATGGAGTAATAAAGGCATTTGTGGTGATGCCCACTCTGTATTTTCAAAAAATGTAAATAACATTAAAAGAGGGAAGGACTAATTGCTCATATACTGCTTACACAAATCCATTCCTTCAGTTCACTTTCATATCCACATGGACTTGAACTGAGATTGTTATTCTCAGTCTCCATGCATAGATGTAGGTTTGAAAGTGATGGAGTTAAAGGCTGTGGAACTCAAGCTTTTTTCCTAAGTTCACATGATTGATGTAGATTATATTGTAATTTGTCCAGGAGGTACAGATGCAAAATTATGTGGAATTTATTAGATGAGAGTTAAATCAGCCCCAGTGTGCCCTTTTGCCTTGCAGCCCAGCCTCCTTCCCAGGCTTTTGTTACTTTGCCATCATGAAGGGGCAGTCATCTGCTTTCTGCAGCTTTTTGGTTGAAGTGATCTTTTCACGTTAAACCAAATGAAAACTATTCAACACTTAACTGTTGTTGCTGTTTTGTTACCTGAAGCATTTACCTGACCAAAAAAAAATCACTGCAATATCCCACAAGGTTTCCTCCATTATCAGATTGACAGCAGCATGCTGTTTTGATTTACATTAGTGGCTCATGATGTTAAAACTTGACAGTGGCTGCTGTTAAAACTTTTGCTTTCCCTAAAAACTCTATTTCAATTAATTAATTTTTTTTTTTTTGTGAGAAGGTGAAGGAGCTGGTCCTTCCGAGATGTCACCTAATAATTTTGCAGTGAAGAACTCCTGTGTGTCAAAGACAGAATAATTCAGGTGAGCCGAATAAAACCTTGCAAAATTAGGATGTATTTATTGACCAAAGAGGTTTCCCTCACTTGGCACGAAGCAGCACAAGTGAAGAGCTGGTTCTGAACCCCTGTGTCCTTCTGCTGGCTGCAGAAACACTGCTTCACCTCTTACCTCAGTTTATCACAATTTCAGCAAACATCAGTTAAAAAAATAAATTCACACGGCATGTACTGAAATCATTGGCACAGAGAAAGATAAAATGGAAACAAACTGCCACAAAGAAGTTCAGTGTCTCTTCCTGGTAGCCAACATGGAATTGTTGTCCTGGGAGGCCACTTGGCACTCTCCAAAGGGTCCAGCACCAGGGCTCCACAAGAACATCTGCCAGGAATCACCTGTATATCTCACCTTGGACAAGGCAGATACATTCTCCAACTTCTTTATCTTTATAATTTTAATATACAGTAAGATCCTCAAGGTTAATTGATAACAGATGTCCAGAAATGCTTTATCCATGTGTTGAATTAATCGGGAAAATAACAGAAGTTATTTTTTGTTGTGTTCCTTATATCCTAACCAGCCACCATCTCCCAAAACTAACCTAGAACTCTCCAAAGCAAAGGGTTATCGTATTGCTTTCCCAAAATAACGGTTTCCCCACAGGCTTTTTTAACCCTTCAGGGCAGTCAGAGTGCTGGGGCCCTGCCTGTGCTGTGCAGGGTGTGAATCCAGGCGCTCTCAGCATGCCCCGGGCAGTGCCTGCAGCCCTGGGAGTGCTCCGGGGCAGCTTTGGGGCCAGCAGGGAGCAGGGCTGGCTGCTGGAGCTCAGCAGGAATTCACCCTCTCTGCTGACATCTGGGCTGCATTTCTGCCAAACGAGTGCCACCAGGGTGGCAGTGGCAGGTGACAAAGGCAGCAGCTCCCTGAGTGCAGGAAATGCCTGGGGAAGTGTGGCACTGACAATTCCTCAATTTCCTGCTGGCTTTCTGCGTTTCCTAGCTGCAGGCTTGCTAAGGTTTTTTCTTCCCAAGGGAAAGCTGGCTTTGCCAGCAGAGATTCTATAAACATCTCTCTGAGCTGTGCTCCTCCCAAGGCCACAGGTGGTGTTTTTCTGTTCTGCTCCCACAAACACAGAAATACAGTTTTCTCTCTCTTAACCAATGCTACGAGGGAGCTGGTCTGGGTCACCAGCCAATCAATTTAGTATTATAAGAGGTGTTCCATTTTGTATCTTAAGCCTTTGTAACAAGCTATGAAATAAGAAATAACTTTAAGCCCTCTGACAATAAAGAATCTGAAACCTTCTGAGATGGAGTCCTTGTAATCACTGCTCTGGCTCCAACTGCAACAGGAAGGGATGCTCAGGTACTGTGTGGCAGCAGGAGAAAAAGTAATTCCATCCAGTTACCTGAACGTATCCTGGGATACCAGAACCTCAACCAGGCTCTAAAAATTACTTAATGTCAATAAAATATTTATTTTTTCCTTGTATAATGGATGAGCTACCTTAAAATAGTGCCATGTGAATAAACCCCTCTAGCTCAACAGCAAAATGCTCAAGTTGTCATCACATCTCTGCCTATGAGACATGACTGAATCAGTTCTGCTTGGTTCAACTGTAAAAGCAAAATCGTGAGGCCTGGGGATGCCAGGTACCCTGAGGGAGGGCACCCAGCCTGTGCAGGACACTCCAGCCCAGGCCTGAACCACCACAGAGCTGGGATTTGGGCTGCTGCCCTCACAGACCCGAAACACTTTCCTGCAGGATGTCTGGAGATGCATTGTGAGAATAAATGAAAGGGACATTGAGCTGTGTATTAGCACCTGGCAGTGGAACTGAGCAGCACCAAGTCCAGGCCCTGTATTAATGCAAACAGCAATCAAAGACATGGCCTGAGCAATATTTCTAATTACTCTTTTCAATTAATATTTTGATACCAAGATTAGAGAGGAAATTACTTTTTTTTTTTTAACTGTCCAGCAAGCACGGACTGAACAACTGGACAAAGAAGCAGTAAATTGTTGTCAGCAACTCCAGCTCAAAAAGATTTAGGCCTGAGATCTGATTTGCTAATTCTCAGGCCAAGGCCATCTCCTAATATTTTTTTCAATAAGCATTTCTAGTCAGGTTTTAGTCATCAATAACTCAGTTCAGTTTAAGTTTACACCTGTTGTTTCCACGGTTTCTACTCAACTTGTGGGAATTTTGATTTAGAGACCAGTCCAAGAACTAAATATCAATAGTTGATGAGAAAATGCTTCTCTGTGCACTCCACAAAGGCATCATAACTTACACCCCCTTATTCTTCATTAATATGCAGTTATACAATTTATATACCACTTTAGTCATTAGCATATAAATTGCCACCAATATACTGCATTCCCAGTGCAAAAATAAAGCAGTGTGAGGAAAGGAAAAGCTACCACAAAATGCCTGGTATTTTTATATCTATAGCTGCTTCAGTGAATAATAACCCTAGAGAGTCAAACTGATACACTTTGCTTCATTATGTAGAAATGTTGCTGTGATCACTTCCTCACCACTCTCAATGCCTTACAATTTGGAATATCAAAATATTTCAATGCAAGCAAGCATTTTTGTAGAACATTCTAAATAAAAATCTAAAATCACCTTGATATTGTTTTACAGTGTCACTCAAGCTCCAGACTGGAAAGCATTTTCTTCCCCACTCAGAAGAATGGAACATTTGTAATTGTCTTTATTAATGGCCTGCTTGTTGATCTTGATGTCTTGGGTTAACACAAAAGCAGCTTTGAGGGCAGGAGCCAGAAGTTGTGGCAGCAGAACTGAAGTGAGAACCCTTTTGAGATGGTTCCTGCAGAGACTTTCTGTGTGCCAGGTAAAGCCAAAGCCTCCATCAGGACGTGTTGAAATAGGTGACAACTTTCCATTAAAATTTTGGGGGTTTTAATCAGAGCTGGAGATGTTTCTGTTGCCTGGTGGATTCACAGTGGAAGCTGGTAGTGAAAATTCATGAAGCTCAGATGGAGAAGAGCAAGGCATCACAAAAAAAAAACCCAAAACAAACTGTAAAAAATCCTCTTAGTGAATTAGCTTAACTTTATAAAAGACACTTTATTTGAATGGCAATAAAAACACCAGCTTGCATCCTTTTCTGGTTTAGAGATGCATTTTTGGCCTCTCAAGATCACAGTTTCAGGTAATTCATTTGTTCCTCAAGAACACTTTTGTTTTACAAGAACAGAGCTTTTTGACAGTCTTGTTCAAGACATAATTAGAACAATTAAGTCATTTTAGGTTAACTTCAGCAGCAAAGAACCCCAAAGACTTTAATAGGAGGAGGACTGGCTTTGAACTAAGTTTAGGCATGATTTTTCCTTATGCCTTTGAAGACACAAATAAAATAATCTCTCTCACATGGCTGGATGTGTTGGTTAATTATCCACAGCATCTGCAGCAAGGAATCCAGTCTTGGGCTATTTAAGGTTTGGCAAGACAAATATATGGCTCTGCAGTCAGAAAACTGCATCCTTGCTAAAATCACTGACATCTGGAATTACCAAGAGCCAGGGGCTGGCTGGAGTTGGTGGCTGTCCACAGGTAAAAATGGATTGCAGGGTGACTGCACATTTATCACCATGCATGGCTGGGCTTCCCATTGCATTATGTTTTCAAAAACGTCAGAAGCCTTTTATTTCTTGCTAGGGATGGCATCCAATATAGTGAGACAATGTGGAGGTTTTCCTACAATAAAGTAGCAAAAATTCTTGTGCTTTTTATGGAGTGTGAATGGCAAAGCTCTCATTTGGAACTGTAACTCACCACAGTTTTAGGAGTGCTCAGAAATAAAATCCGAGTCTGTCCTGTAATAGAGGCTGTCACAATGTCTGTGTCAGACAAAGTGCAAAATGGAGATATTTGTAACTGTGGTGTTATCTCCCTCTCTATGGACAGATCTTTTTTCACAATTACCTATGAATATACATAAAAGTGACAGGAACTTCTCCCTTCTGGTCATCTCTGGGAGCTGGAAGGAACACTCTGAACACACCAAATAATGTCCCAGCCACGCTTTCCTTACAAAATGCTTAAAATGGGCAATCCTTCTCTCTGATAAAATTTCTGGGTCATTCCTAGCATAAATATTGTCAACCCTTATTTGCCAGTCTCTAAATACTGTGAGTATTTTGTGCCCTGAAGCTTGGCTGTGTGATTCCTTGCAATCATTCCCCACTGGTGCAGTGCTGTTTGCCTGGGAATGCTGCAGGTGCACCAGGGCCCACTTTGTCAGGGTTACCTCTGCACTCCTGCTATTGGAAAAGGAGGCTATTTCTCCCCATTTTGGGAAGTGTTACTGATCCCACACTCAGTTACTTTATTCAAGTGTAATTTAAAACCAGCTCTCAAGCATAATGGGATGTTACAGCCAATATTTATTTTTCTTTCATTAGATAAATAGTATTAAATTGCAATCCTTGAGAAAATTGTACAGACTGTGTCACATTTGAATGTGTTTGAGCTTGAGTCTCGCTCAGGCAAATCCTCATCATATTCAAATAACCATCATTATGCAAATAAGAACATCCTCATTGCCAAGCAAGTTTAAAATGGATGGTTGTTTTCTATCGTGATGGATTATCTTCCTCCTGGTAGCAGCTACACGCAGCTCAGAAGAGCTGTACAGGTCCTGGTTGTTCTTCAGATTTCTTTTGCCAGTTGCAAGCTGCCTTTTTTTGCCAGCAGGGATGGACTTTGTTCCCCTTCCCATCTATGCTGCTTGGAAAACAGCACAGCCCAGCTTTTCTTATCACCAGGGGTTTTGGCTTCTTGACTGTACTGAATCCTCATGGAGCAAATAAAGTTATTCTGTGAGAGCCATTTTATTGTATCAGTACTGCCTCAAGGTAAAAATTAATTCTAATTCTGAAAACTGTAAATGCAAGGCTGCAAAAGTCACCTTTGTGGTTTCTCTCTGATGTACATGTGGTGCAGAAGGAACAGCTGCAATCAGTTACAGAATTTAGCCCAAACATAGGATCTCTACTATCAAAATACTTTTAAATGCTTGAAAAGAAATGGATTGTTATGGAGATGACAGTGTCACAAGGATCTCTTACTCAACTTGTTAGACTGATACCAGATTCTTCTACAACCTGTGCAGAAAATGGCTAAATTTCAGTCCAATTACAGATGAAATGCATCAGTTATTCATGACAAACAGAGGAGCACAGTGAAACCTGACTCTGCAACCAATATCTGTTGCAGGACAATTTTTGCAGATGATGCTCCATTTAATTTAAGAAACACAAGTTCTATGAAATCAAAGCAATAAATTCATTAGAGCCCCAACTTTTTCACATGATACAGGATTCACCACAAATTTAGCAGTGCCATCTATATCTAAAACTATAAACTTTGAATTCTTCACTCAAAGAAGATGTCTACAATCTACCACATGTTAAATGATTTTTTGTTTTTGCTTCTATAATATTTAGAAGACAGAAGGTCTGCAGCAGAAGTAATTCTTTCTGTCCTAACTTTAGGAAGTTTGATTAGTGCAATGAACAATAAATAACAAAACCAGTTCCCCTCATATTTAGATTAACTGCAACCTTCCAGGCCCTTTCTGGTCTGTTCTCTTGGCTTTTCTGCCAAGCACGCTGAGGATTAAGAATTCAAAATAGATAGGTGGAAAAGAAATGCTTCATCCTCTGCAGAGCCACGAGAGAATGTGCAAGTGAGTTACAGGCCAGGCAGGCTTGTTATTACAACAGCACTGCTCTTATTTCTATTTACAGTTCATGTTATAGCTTCTGTGAATTAAAAATGCCACCAGACTGCTTGGAAAGGAATTAGAATCCATAAATAGCTACTTTATGCACACTGTATTGTTTCCAGTTCTGCTCAGCAAATGCATTTCCATCCTCTGGTCCAGCAGCTCTGAGCAGTTGTGTCTGCATGCAAGCATGTGCTACAGCCCCAAACCTGCTCCCATTCATGGCTTTCTTTTTAAGGCCACTGTCTTAAAGAAGTGCAACAGGGTATTTTCCATGAGCAGATTCTATCCCTGGCCATTTGTCTGTAATCCTGAAACAACAATCAGTTCCCAAGTTGATCATAAGCAGTTTTCAGTGTGGGTTATTTTTTAAAAATCACATATTTTTAATAAATCATAAGCAGTTTTCAGTGTGGATTATTTATTAAAAATCACATATTTTTAATAAATCATAAGCAGTTGTCAGTGTGGGCTGTTTATTAAAAGACTGCCTTTTGTGCATTCTCTCATGTACATTTCAATTTCTTTGAAACTCATTCTTTCAGTAAAGTTAAATGCCCCTCAGATTTCTAAATGAATGGAAGGTTTGTTTCAGAGTAGGTCTTCACAGACACATGCAATCATGAGATTTAAACTACTTTTCTAAGTGCTAGGGGGTAGGGGTGGTGTTGACATTTAAGGCTTTTTATCTCAAAAAAAGTAGAGCGAAATATCTGTGGTAGGAGGACTCTTGTAGATAGCTAATGCCAGAGGGGAAGGCCTTGGCAAGGAAAATTACATTTGTTGTAGCCTTTCAGTGACTCAGAGCTCTGCCTCCCATCAACCGTGGAGCAGATAATCAAATTTGGTTTTGTTTTGTTTTGCTTTATTTTTAAGGAAGGAACATGGTATTGTATTGCAAGAACCCTCCAACAGTTTGGATTTTTTATTTGGTTGGTTTTTTAAGGCACTGGCAATTGTAGAAGCTTGGGGTATTTTCTAAACACAGAGGAAAACCACATTGAAAAGCAGTCCAGTTTTGTTTCCACAGCTGATTCTATTGGGGTGTCTGTGGTGTTAAGGGAAAAGAAACAACTATTTTAGAATATGTGGCTGCACCCCTTAGATGAAATAAATGAGCTATAGCCTCTTTGTCATCATAGAGTTGAATTCAGCTTGGAAAATTCTGAGTATTTCCCCTCTTTTACCAGTGTGTTGTACTTCACCACATAACTCTTTACAAAACAGGAATTGAGACACCTCTCATCCCGTCATCTGTACCTCTAAAACAACTTTCTTGCACAGCCTGGGATTACAATTAATTTTCCTTTGGCTAATATGATGGCTGTTAATTCCTATAATGCAAGTGTTGTTTATCTAACACAGGCAAATAATTTACTTATTAACGGCACATTTAACCGAATAGCTTTGCTGCTCAGTGTGTGCAGAGTGCATTGTTTGTGTCCTTCTGAAATGGCAAACAATTTCTCCATTGTCACCATTCACTGGCTGGGATGGATGTGTTTATTAACCCTCCGTGCTCCTTGCTTTGCTTCATTTTTGGGTAGGCCAATAACCCCCTTTGCTGAGAAGTGCACGGCTTTCTTTTCTATCATCAACCACAAGGACATGAGAGAGAAATCACTTTTTTTTCCCCCCTGATCAGACCATTTGCAGAGTTTAGCTCAACCTAAAGGACTCAGTTGTGCTCTGGAATGGGATGCAGTGATGTCTCTCCCGGGCTGCAATTCTGGCTGAGCACAGTGACTCCTCCTGTCCAGCACCACAGCACATTCCTCAGCCCAAACGCTGTGCCAAGCTCACAACAAATAAATGAAAATGAAATCAGCTGCTCTCAAATAAAATGAGAATTGCAGAAGGATGTAGCTTACCTTGTGAGCTCCATTTCATGATGACAGCTGGTTTATTACACCTTTTACAGGCCGTGTGTTTAATCAATATAAAACTCTAATAATGTAACAAGATCCCGCAATGTTTTCTGACAAGTACTTGTAAATTTTTCTGGAATACTTCTTGTTAAACAAAGATTAAATGTGGCTATTAAAAGTGGGCAATAATGTTCCAGGAAGAGAGCTTTATTTCTACACATGAAATGGGTCCTGGGAAAGGGTTGTTAGCCTCTGTAAACTGAAAAAAAAACGAGGTAGTGACAGAATAGCTATGACTTTACATAAACAGCCCAATAAGCAAAGCTGCACTTGCCTTGGACTACATGACTGTGAGATTCTCAGCAGTACAGAAAGCAAAGGAAAATTGTGTTCATTCCTATATATCAGCACTGCAGGTAAAATAATCTGAATTGCATCAACTCCGCTAATTGATACTGTTTAATTAAATCACCTCAACATGCACTGCTGAGGGTATTACTCACTCTGCAATGGTGTCACTAACCTGGCAATTGTCACTTTAACTTTCTGAGTACAAAACAGCTGGAAATGGTGCTGGGCAAAAAAAAAAAAAAAAAAAAAACCTGAAATGATGCTGAACATAACAGAGGTTTTATTTTGCTGTCTGGAGCAAGGAGTGGCAGATCAGGGACATCCTCAGCTGGGCGTGGGAAGTCCTCCTGACCTGCTGGAACCAGCTGCATGTGCTGATGAGAGCTCAAGTTTTTGACCTCCCAGCCAGGGTTAGAAGGTTTCAGTGCTGCAGAATAACTCCTTAATCCTTAAACAAATGCTAAGAGCATGCCCTAAAGCTTAGGTTCCTTTTAGGAAAGAAAGTTAAGCTAAAGCCCATGAGCAAGGAGATCATCTGCATGACAGAAATGGAGCATGTCAGCAATTTGCAGTCAGCTGTTAACCTTGTGGGTGAAGCAGAATTCTGTGGGATGGAAAAAGCATTTCCTGGGTTTTCCCAGACAGGTTTAGTGGCTCAGACCCCATAAAGAGCCTGATTCTGCTGAGCTTTGAGGGGTCTGATACCCACACCTGCTGCTTTTCCTCTTGAAGGTGGGTCACAGCACAGCAAAGAATGGAAAGCACTTGGGTCTGGAAGGAGACAAAACAGAGCTGAACTGTCCTGTGGTGTTTGGAGAACCTGAGAATCCTGCTGGTCTAACTCTGGTGAGTGCTGAATGTAAAACTGAGCTGGGAAATTCACTCCCTGCTCCCTCTCAGGTGAATGTCTTCACCACCAGGCTCAAATGTCACTACAGTGTCATGCTCCTGACAGAGAAATGTGATTTTGCATTGCCATTGAAGATCATTCCAGACCTGCTCAGGCGAGATGTCAATGTTTACTGCACATTGCCAGTTATGTAATTCAGTGTTAAATCTAGATTTGTGTGATTCTGAGATAAAGATTGCATTTGCTCTGGGATTATCACAAAACAAATATAACAGCCAACAAACTTGTGCCCCTTGGGCACAGATAATTCCAACAGCAGTGCTGTGGGACCAAACACAAGCTCCAAAGCTCCAAACCAAAGGACCAAACCAAGCTCCAAAAAGGGAGCTGCTGAGCTCCCTTCAGTGGAATGTTAAGCATCATAGGCAGCTCCTGGTAAACCTGGTTTAAAATTAATCCATAATAAGAAAAAAAAAATCAATCTTAAACTCCCAAACCATCTCATTCTCCCCCTTTGTCTTCCAGTTTTGCTACTGTACATTCACTGCAGGTTCTAATCCCCCAGCATTCCAATTTTGCATGCAAATTTGTTTCTCTTTTTCACAGGACCTTGTTTTCAGGGTTGTTGATTTGGGTTTTTTTTTTGTCACACATTCACGGGGCCGGTGTAATTCTCCCCTCCCCAGTCTCTTCCCCAGCAGCTCCAACTGCAAGGACAGGCAGTGTTTACAGTGAGAAGGCTGAAATATTCTGGATATCTTCCTTTGCTTCCTCCCGTTTCCTGACGCTGCAGTTTCAGTGTGAAACCCACTGCAGGCTGGAAGCTGCTTGCAGTACAGTGTAAGGGCTTCCCACCATATGCTCTCCCATCTGTGGTAAGAATGAGGGCTTTGGGAAAAAAGGCAGAGATTTCAGTGAGACTGGAGCTGAGCTGCACTCTTTCTTTACACAGGCAATTTCTGCCTGCTTTCAGGAAATCTTGAAAAGTAAATCTGTGCATTATACATGTCACGAGTTCTTCTGCCTCCTGCTCACTCCCCACTGCTGATCAAGCATTTTCTGTGTAAAAAGCAGTGGCTGGGATCCCTGGAGAACGGGTGGAGCTGGAGGCACCTCAGGAGCTTGGTTCAGGGATGTTTGCAGAGACTTTAATTGCTGTCAGTGCCTTCCAGCCCTCCAGGGCTGACTGACACTTTGGGGAGGGCAGGTGTAGCTCTGCTGTACAGGTGTTAAACTCACACACAAGTGTCCCTGGGACTCCTTTAACACCTTTTGTGGAACCTGCTTGCCCTGGTTTTTCCTGGTATTTCCAATGTAAGTGAGGCCAGACAGGAAGAGGTCTTTGGGCTGTACTAGACAGCTTAAACACCCCCCAAACAACCAAAAAAAAATGCACAGAAGAAGGCAAAAAGAGGAACTCTTTAATTTAAAATGTCTTTATGGAAATTACTTTTAAATCTTACAAGTTGCTGGATTGTAAATTTTTCAGTCTTTCTGATGTTCCTGTCTCCTATCACTCTGCAGTGGAGTTAGCAAATCTGGATTTGGAGGTAAAAGGTTCACTGTCTTCTACAACAGGTTTGAATTTAGCTCTATGTAACTGCTCATTTTCCTACACTGGATCTTCCATTCATAAATATTTTATAAAGAGTCAATAAATTATTAACCTCTAATAGCATTACAACATGGATATAATAGTGAAAAATATAATAATCACAGTACTGTTGGGTATTACCTATAAGCAAATAACAGACTTCATCAGACATGACAATCATTTATCCTCCATTAAAAATCGATTAGACTTACACTTTATAGACCAACCCTAAATACACAGTGGGATCTAAACCACCCAGAATTTGGTGTACAGACAAAATATTGCAGAAAAACATACCCAGTATTTTGGGCAACAACAATTTTTCAGTAGCCAACAGAGAAGGGAAGCAGACAAATATTTTTTGTATGATTTGCTAATTTAAGTAATCCCATTCTTTCTGAAACCATATTAAGCAAGGCAATCAGTCAGTGTGCTTTGGGGGACTCAGCTAACTACCCTTTGATATCTAGAAATTGAAAACTTTAAAAACCAGTTTTGCTTTTTCCTCTAACACCCTTGTTTTACTGTTTCCTCATGTCATTTATTTCACTATAATGTACACATTTATGGTGCGTATTCAGTTCAGATGCCAGTTCTTGTCTCATTGTGAGGAGGAAGCACGTTGTGCATGGATATAATAGCAAAAAATACAATAATGGCATTAGTTGGTGGCAGGACGGTGCCTGGAGCCTCAGTAACTCCAGCACTAGGGGTCACTGGCACTCCATCAGCAGCCGCCTGGCGACAAACCGGGCTGGCTTCTGTCGCGGCCACGAGCCCGTTTCCCTGGGAATTCCAGGAATATTGTGCTGCTGTAACGTGTGCGCACGAGTCGGCACCGGCTGGGTTTATTCCCTGGGTTTTGGGGTTTCTCGTTCCCCCCGAATTCTCGGGCTGTGCTGCTCCTGTGTGTGTTTCTGCCCGACCTGCAGCCGGCTGTGAGCTCGTGTTCCCTGGGGGCTGGGACACTCCAAACCTCTGATCCAGGTCACAGCCACCAGCCCTAAATGCTGATTATAAAATGCTCTCCCTGCCAGGGTTTTGCAGCACTGGGCTCCTTCTTGCCAAGAGATGTTGAGCACAGAACACCAACTGGTTCCCAGAAAAAAAAAAAATTCTAATCACTGAAGATCGGACCTCTACTCACAACATTCTGTTACAAATTAGAATTAGTGTATTTAATAACCCTTCTAAAAAATGCCAGTTGATTAAGCATAAAAGTTGCATTTTTAATCCTGTTGATAGAATTGCTGTATTTTCAATATTTTTTCATATTGAAAGTGAAGGTCTAAATGATGAATTAAGGAATCTCTGTCTTGGTTTTCCAGAAAAGGAAGCTGGCAGTACATGCAGGCAATGTTTTCAAATCTCCAGAGTAATTTAGAATGGGCTTTGCCTTCCTTGCTTGCATCACATCAGCTTGTCTTTAGTTCCACCTCAGGGCAGGGTAACGTTTCTGTTCTGCTGTTTCATGTTATCTGCTCCTCCAAACCAGTGAGTTTCCAGCTGCTCCCCTGGGAATGTTATCAGATTTCCATTGGACATTGCCTGTGAGAACTGACATTCCAGCCATCTGGATCACTCTGCCTGTGGGAACCTGGCAGGTACTGCTGCTTTTGTACCTGCTCATTTTCTCACAATATATAGATATTTCTTCTCATACTGACTTTTCCCTGAGGTGCACACATACTGGTTTGTTTATTTATTGAATTTTCTCTGAGCTGGCCTCTGCATCTTGTGTGGTTTGGTCCTTATAAATTATTGCACTTTATTGTGATATGAGTACAGGAACTTGCAGCCACAGCAGCTTTTAAAATCCTACTGTCAGATGAAGCAGGTTAATATATTAGTTCATTAATTCAAACCAAAAATCCCCCTTAGGTCCCCCTTTGCCTATTAGAGTGCTGCTGATTTGGCTGATAAGAGCCTAGCTGTGTCGTGATAAGGTCCTTTTTGGAATGACAAAGGAAATCATTTAGAACTGAGATATTTCTGAGTTTTCATTGGAAACAAGCAAAGGAGAGTGGAAATTCTGACTTCCTCTCCTTTTGCAGGGGCTGTGAGCTGACAGCAGGGCCAGCACCACAAAGCAGAGCTGTAGGAATGCTGCTCCCCACCGAGGCTGGTGTTTGGTCATTAAGGAGGTGGCACTCAAGGGACACTGCCAGGGACAGCAGAAATACAAGCTGTCAAACAGATCTGGCTTGCAGCCTGGCCCAGACTTTTCAGTGACTCTGCTTTTCTCATAAAACAGAAGCATTATAAGGAGATCAAGTTATTTCATTTTTTCATTTCCCTATGTGGTTTGAGTGAACAGATGAGAGAATTAGTTTTAGATAAATTAACAAAGATTTAATGCTTCATCCTGCTGTCACTGAAACAAAAATCTAAGTGCTGGTTAATGTCAAAAAAGCGTTAAGGTGCAGAAATTAAGAGGCAACTGAAGTGTGTGACTCAGTGTGGTCTTTGTGGCATCTCCCACAAAGGTGGTGTGATTTTTCAGGACGTTTCTGTGGGAGCATCACAAAGAGACTCAGCTGTGGCTGTGGCACAGCTGGCCAAGATGGGGCTACACCAAAGGAAGCCCCTTCCCAAAGCCTCTGCATTACACCAACACAGAAAACACCACAGCTGGATGTGATGAGGAAATGAGAGACAGAAACATGAAACAGCAATGGAGCAACTTAGCTGTGCATTCTCACTGGCAGTCACAGGACACCTGCTGCCTCCTCGCTGCTGAATGTTTGGAAGACAACACATGAAATTGTATAAAATTGCTGGGAGGTCAAGCTGATCATGCTGATGCCTTTTCATCTTCTGAGTCTCTGACTCTAATTGCTCCTCTCTTTGAATGTTGTGCAGTTGCAAACCCAGATAATCCATTTCAATGCCCTCTATGCAATCCCAAGCAAAGGAAGAAAAAAAAAAAAGGAGTAAAAATCTGTCTCTGTAAAAATCAATGGCAAGGCATGCACTGACTTCAGCAGCACCAGGATTTTTCACTCAGAGTTTAATTGAAAGTGAAAAATATTTTTTTGAGAAAAATGTGTAACTGCTCAGGTTAAAAGACCCAATAACACGTCTGGCTCTTCCAGGTCTGTGGGCACTGAGAGACAATTTTTAAACCCAACTGGCTTTTGGAATGAATTGTTTGCTTTCAGATCACTAGGCATGTTCTGTATTTCCATGTATTTTAGTCTATCTCTACAGAGTTATTTATTGAGGTATCTGTATCTATATCTATCTATCTAGATGTGAAATATTGGGCAGGGAACATTTTTGCTCATGTACCTGGCTCCAGTTTTCCCTTGTCTGCAGTTCTTTGCCTTTTCAGTGAGGCTTTCCCCAGATCTGTGCTTTTAGCCTGTCAAAGAGGGGACATTGCTGCTTAAAAAAGCCCAACCTCAAACAAAATGAGAATTGATAAACTGATCAGTACAATCAGCAATTTTAATGACATAAAGTTGATGTATCACACTGCAGATGAACCAAGAAGTCTCAGGGTGAGGATGGATCTTTTCATTACCTTGTTGGGTATGGATTAATAGTTTTCTACCTTTTCCACTAGGTTGTGGGTTTTCAGGTCCCCCCACTCTCTCTCTCATGTTTTCTGAATGCCAGTTCTTCCTTCACAACTAGTTGTGTTAATCACCCAGAGAAGATGAGGCATTCTTGCCAAAATAACACATTGCTGATGAAACAGGAAGATGTTTTCTCACGGTGAGCTGCATGAATTGCTGTGATTTCCATGGGCAGTGCACAGGAGAGGTTTCCATCCCACAAGAGCTGGCCAGGACAGAGTGTGCACAGCTGATGTGCTGTCACCTGCACTGGTGGGCACAGACTGGGGCTGGCACACCCACTCTGCAGGGGGAAATCTGAGTGCTTCAGCTGGTCCTTCAGCAAAATGCCCACCAAGCCAAAAGTGAGATTATTTCTGGGCAGGCCAAGAAATGGGTGCACTTGCTCATCTCTGAAGGGACTGAAGACAACAGTTCATTCAAAAGTCACTTGGCTTTGGGAGAGACTCGAGACCCAAACCTGGTTTGTGGGGATAACAGGATAGTGGAAGATGAGGAGGAGGATGTTGATGAAATATTAAGTGTCCATTACTACCTGCTGAAAGTAAAAGGTCTGCAGAGTGCTCTGGAGCGGAAAGGTATTGATGCATAAAATTTAATAATTAGTTAGTGACCTTTCAGAATTACTTTAAAAAACATTAAGGTAAAAGTAATAGCTTAGATTAATTTTTTTCCCTCTCAGAAGACCAAATTAAAAAATTAATCTGTTCAGTGAATAGCAGCATCCTAGATGAAGGATCCTAGGTTCCATGGTTTCCACACTTGGGCTGAAAAGTGAAATAAGTACTTCCAAGTCTATTGTTTCAGCAACCATGTTGCAAAACATGAAGAGAAGGAAAAGAAGCTAATTTTGCAAACATAATATGGCTGGCATTAACACTCTCTCTCACTCTGCATTTCTGTGAGACAACAACTTCTGCTCTTCTATCATACTAGTTACCCTGAATGACTGCAAAACCTTACAAGCCTATGCACAAAACATCTCCAAATGGTGCAAAAATAACTGAATGTAAAAGCATAGAGGCAGAAACTGCAGAAGTAAAAGAAGAGAATCTTGGTTTGGCTTTCTTATTATTCCAGTATCTTTTTTTCTTAAATTATTTTGGTGACTAAACTGCCCACACCTGTATCTGGAGAGAAAGCTCTTCCTTTGCACTTTTCATGCTTTGCAGAGACTTCTCTATGGAGCTTCTTCAGCAGAACACTGATTAACTGGAAAGTTATCCTGGCACATCCCACCTGCCACTGAATGAAGCTGGACACTGACTTCCTCCTCCAGAGCATGGCTGCTGTGTCTGGGACAGAGTGTTGTTTAATAATAATTCTCCTACGTTGTACAACATGCAAGGGTTGGCCACACCACCTGTCAATAAGTTCTTTATCCTCTGTCAGGTGGGGGATGTTTGAGCTGGCCCATTTCTGTCTGCAGTGCAATGCCAGTTCTAGAGATGTGCTTCATTTCAGCTCTGGGGAGCCTCTCAGGAGCTGGGAATCCTTCCAAAGCTGACATGAACTTCTAAAATGAATTCACACCACCACACAAAATGCAGCCTTTTCTCACTGCATGGGTAATCATGTACTTCTCAGTGTTGGCAAACAAAAAGTGTGCAAAGTTTATTTTGATAGACTATTTACAGCTTCAGTGTTGTGGATGTTGATATACAGACAAATGTTTTTATTGCTCCCAAATATGTACTCCACGACGGAAGAAAATGACTAGAGATTCTTGTAGCTACTTCTTGTTTTGTTTTGTATTGTATTGTTTTGGCTGTGGTAAATTGTATTTTGCTGCAATTCTATCTGCCAAGAATAATATAAATCTTATTATTAAGCTTGACCAAATGTTTGGGTTAGTATTGATACCTTCTGTATTAGAAAATCTGAGGTCAGTTCTTTTCCCCCAACGCTTTTGGATCCTATTTTAGACCAAATGTCGGTATTTCTGCTGCTGATTTTGCAACATGTACGAAGTATTCCATTACACACCCCTCACATTATTTCCCTATTCCGCCTGCACCGCACTTGCTTTGGCTCACGAGTGTTGCAGTGGCTTGGGCAGAGCTGAAAACGCGACAAACCGGGACGAGGGAAGGAGCCAAAGCCTCGCCACGTGCAGCAGCACGCTCCTGCCAGCGCGTCCCTCCCCGCAGCCGCGGGGATGCGGTGTTTGGGTGCGCGTCCGTCCGGCCGTCCGAGCGGCCGGCTCGGGGCTGCAGCTGGAGCGGCTGGGGATGCTCTGCCTGCCCGTGCTCCCGGAGCCGCCTCCGCCCTGTGCCCTGTCCTGTGCCCTGCCCTGTGCCCTGTCCTGTGCCCTGCCCCGTGCCCTGTGCCTGTGCCCTGTCCCTGTGCCCTGTGCCTGTGCCCTGTCCCTGTGCCCTGTCCCTGTGCCCTGTCCC
>VXAX01005715.1:350982-379226 GCA_013399835.1 Leptocoma aspasia
TGAGCTGTCTGGTGTTGCTGGGATCTGTCTGGTGTTGGTGGGAGCTGTCTGGTTTTGGTGGGAGCTGTCTGGTTTTGGTGGGAGCAGTTTGGTGTTGCTGGGAGCTGTTTGGTGTTGGTGTGAGCAGTTTGGTGTTGCTGGGAGCTGTCTGGTGTTGCCTGGCTGCTCCAGACACAGGCACTGCTGTGTTTGTGATGCTGTGGTGTAAATCCCCACTGAGCAGTGCTCAGGGGAGCAGAGCAGCAGGACCCTGGGCAGGGTTCAGTCACTTGTGGCACCTGCACTCTGGGGTCAGTGAACTGCCCCCGAGCTTCCCTCTGCACACAGAGGATGCTCCTTTGTCCTCACACCCTCACTGCTGGTGGTTTTTAATCAAGGTTTCCAGAAAGGCTCCTTGAGGGAGTTTTCTGTGCTGCAGACAGTTGTCTCCCTGGAAGTGGCTCAGCAGAATGCACTTTGGTTTCTGGTACAAGCAGTGTGTAAAAGGTTGGTAGTAGACTCATCAATGTTGCCACATTTCCCCAGATGTACAAAACAGAAGGCTTCTTTTCCTCCTCCTGTAGTCACTTCACCTTCTCTCAGGCCCATCTGGCTCTGGTTTTAAAATTTGAATTGGTTTGGTTTGTTTAGTTCTTTGGGGTTTTATTTGCAAATAAGGATGCTTTGGCTGAAGTGTTTCAGAAGTTTGCTGTGGTAATGGTTCCTAAGCAAAACAGACCCACATCTGAAAATGACCATGTAGATTCTAAACTGTGGGAAGGGGAAGGATATTGAACGATGCAGCTCTTACAAAAACAGCAAAGGAAATCAGTTAGCTGGGTGTGTATAAAAAAGCAGCAGGGGTAATAATAACAAGCACACAAGCAGAGGTGTGGAGAGGTGCCAGCACACTCTTTACCCTTGTGGGACACAGCTTTGAGATGGACCAAGGAGCAACAGGAGCTCCTCTCCAGCTGAACCAGGATGCTCCACATCTTGTCTTTTGATGTGTTTGCTTTCAGGAGAGGCAGCCTGTGGAGCAGACAGTCTGTGGATCTCTTGCTGAGGAGCAAGGCAGATGTCCAGATAATCACACAGATGAGTCTGCATGTCCTGCATGCTAAAAAAAATCCTCCAAGTCACAGAGTGTAGTCTCATCTAGTGCTGAATGGTCTCAAAACTTTGAATTTTGTGGGCCCTCAACTAGTAAAATCACTTAGTTTTTATTAATATTTTTTAAAGTGTAGTTTTATGTCTTCAGTATACCTTATGTAAATTCATTGTGCAAGAGGAGGAACCCAAAGCTGGCAGAGGTGACTAGTCAGTGGTGTCTCTGAATATTGATCTAATCCACAACATGGGGAAGGAAGCAATCCCGCTTAATCTTCAATCCACTCACCTACCTAAGATTCTGGATTAGCACATAATTGTATCCTCCATTTTCTGCTGAGCCATGGTGACTCATTCTGCTTGTCTTCATGAAAATAATGGTGATTTGCATCTGCTTATATTTGAAATATCTGTATTTATCCTTTAGCATCGCATCTCTGTCCTAATGTAATCAGCCTTGCTTGGTTAATTTTGATTTGCTGGTACACATGGGGTAGTTATCTTTGTTGTCTGTGTCAGATTCCTGCATTTAACATCCTGCTTTGCTGCTGGCAGAGGGGTATATTGTCAGGCTTTCCTGCTGTGCAGGAGGGCTCACTGTTGTTTCTGTAGATTGTGTTTTGAGCTACTGTAGAAAGAGCTACTCAGCTCTGCAAAACTTTGCAGTGTGATAAATCTGTAAATACACCATGTACCTGCAGCTGCACTCCTGTCACCCTTACCTTGTTCTCAGAAATAAAAATAGAATCTAGTTTGCTCGGGGTCACAAGTGTGTAGTTATTGCTGTGGTCTGTGCAGTGACAAAGGACTCTTGGTAATAAAATCAGAAGGCTAAATATGATTTATTAACATGATTTTATAATTCAAAGAATTGGGCTATTATCTGCCCAGTCTGGAGCAGAGAAGCTGCTGCTCCCAGCTCCATCCAAGGAATGCCAGAATAGCTGAAAAATCAGAGATAACAACTTTTCACCTCATAGGCTGAAAGGAAGAAAAACTTCTATTTCTTATTATCAGGAGACAGGCAGAGAAACCTCTGTCCTTGAAACACAGCTCAGAGATTTGTTTATAATATCTCATACATAGTAAAAGACGCTTTCCCATGGGAAGAATTTTTCTGCAAGCCTGCGTGCAGGGAAACTCATAATGTGTTCACACAACATGTAGCTGTAAGGATGAAGCAGGATCTGCTGATGTGGTGCACGGTACAGGACTGGGCAGAGCCCAGCAGAGGAAGGAGGTGCACACACACTGCCAAGTTCTTTGCCACACGTGGTGCAGAGTACAGGGAACGCTTTCACACTCATTTTCCCTGTGCTGGTTCTGTTTGGGATCTGTTCAAAGCCAGAGTCAGGGGCTTTGCTAGGTGCTGTGCTCACCTGCAGAATTAGCCACTCATCCGAAAGCGCTGAGCACACCTGTGCTTCCTTCTCTGGGAGGGTGGGAAAGGAGCAGCTGCAGAAGGAGCCTTGCAGGGTGCTGCAGTGTCAGTGCACGTCTGGGACGGGACTCACCAGGTTCTGTCATGGCCTGTCACGGCAAGGCCGTTTCCAGGTGTCACTGGTCACCTGCTTTGTGCCCACTCCCGGAATTCTGCTGAAATGCCAAGTGCCCAGCAACCCTGTGAATCAGGGGGTGAAAGATGGGGGTCCAAAACGTAGTGGGCACTTCCCAAAATCTTACTTGAGTTGTGCTATCCCTCTTTATTGCAGTTGGAGCCAGAGCAGTGATTACAAGGACTCCATCATCAGAAGGCTAAAAGATTCTTTATTTAAGGTTCTCAGAAGGCAAAAGGTTCTTGCCTGTTTCATAGCTTGTTAGAAAGGCTTAAGATTATTTCAGAAGGCTTAAGATAGAAAATGGAACACCTCTTATAATACTGAGTTCATTGGCTGGTGACCCAGACCAGCTCCCTCGTAGCATTGGTTAAGAGAGAGAAAACTGTATTTCTGTGTTTGTGGGAGCAGAACAGAAAAACACCACCTGTGGCCTTGGGAGGAGCACAGCTCAGAGAATAGAGAATTATATAGAATTCTGTTATAGAGAATATCTGTTTATAGAATCTCTCTTTGAGAAGTTGGAGTTTTCCCTTGGGAAGAAAAAACCTAGCAGGCTTGCAGAAATTCAGAAATTCTCAATGCCACACCTCTCAATGACAAAGAGTGATTCCCCCTTCAGTGACTAGAAGCAAGGTGCTGTTTCTGGAGGTCTGTGCAGACCTGCCCCTGCTCACTGGGGCTCCCCAGTTGGTGCCCCCTTGTTCCAAATCCTTTTCCACATTTCTGGGTTGTGAGCCTGCCCTGCCTTTGCTGTGCTCTGCTGTCTCTGGCTGCCCGTGTCCCCTGCAGCACTGTCTGATAGGAGATGATTTCTTGCATACTGAGCACTGGTGCACAGTGGGGTTCTGTTCTGTGCTCCTGCCTCCCTGACACCATCTGCCCAGCAAAGTGGTTTTAATGGGTTTCCACTGAGCCAGGCTGCACCACAGCCCTGGCAGCACGCTCGGCGTTTTTAAAAATAAACAAAATCTCTTCAGACGAGCCACACACGAACGTTGGCATCTCCAGCAAAATTGAGGATTTCATACTGTTTGATATTTTGTGGAGCAGAAATATCTCTGTTTGATAGGCTCCAAAGTGGGAAAATGACTGATAGCTTGGAGTGGCCTTCTAGTAGTACTGGTTTATTATTGTAAACGACCTTATAAAGCATTATTTTCCATCCTATTTTTTAAGTCAGGTATTATTATCCTTTTACAAAAATGCAATCGTTTTGCCTTGTTAGAGTTCTCTTCTTTATGAGAGCAGGGGAATGTAGTGGTTCATAATGGTGATTTAGGAGTGAGGGTACCCATTGGCTTTCTGTAACCTTTGAAAAATCACTCCAGGTCCCTGCTTTCCCTTTTTTCCAACTGTCTTGTCTGCTCAGAATATAATGTGTTCAGAGCAGGGTCTGGTTTACTTGCAGCTATACAGCATCTGCTGTACATTTTACCACATGAAAATAATTAATTTCTAGCATCTGTGTTAAAGATTGGAATATGCCATTATGATTGCTGGACAACATGGACTTCTTAGGGGCCTGTAAGAATAGAAAAGAAGAATAGGGTAAGGAAAAAAATAAAGATACCATGAAAGCATGTGTGTGATTAAAATATTGTAAGATGAGTAGATGCCATCCCCTGATGTTACAATTAATATGCTATCTGAGCCTTTTCAAACAGCAGCATGATAAAGGGAACATAAAAAAACTTTTTATAAGAAGATGTCATAAAGATGTTTTTTTATTTATTTCTGTTGTAATCCGTGTTAATAAACTATGAAAGAAAATATTTTCAATGTCTGTATTAACAATGCAACAAGCCACTTATGAAAAAATAGGTTTTTTGACAGATGGTACAGATCTTAGAAATATTTCATTCCTTCCTTGCCCCTTGAAGTCTCTGGGGTTTATTTTAAGCTCCTTCAGTTTGGTAAGTTGTGAACATAGTGGGCAGTGGTGGTGAGAGATGGTGAAAGAAACTGTTGGCTGGTCCCTGTGTTATTGATGGGGCATGGGGATGGAAAGACCAGAAGAAATGGATTCTTCTGACCTGAGCTAACTTGCATGAACACACAGAGAGTCAGACACGATCCTGCTCGTTAGCCTTCAGGTTCTTTTATTCTAAATTATGTGGAGTCTGACCTGGATCCAGTTTCAGGTTAGAAGAAATATAAAGAAAATATCATTGTGAATTCCCTTGACGAAGAAGGTGGCATTTCCCAAATGCTGTCCACCAGGCTGATGTTTTGAGTGCTATCTCAGTGCTCCTTTATTGTTCCTAATTATTCATTTGTGCAAAGCTGAGGTAAATACTTAAGATCTGTGATCTTCCACAGGTGTTTGCTGCTGCTGTTACCTTTTTTCCCCATTTGTCCTGTCAGAACTTTGGATGTTGCTGAAGATGTTCCCTGCTGTTTCAGCTGCAGCAGTTTACAATACAAATATCAGCATCAGCTGGGTCTTTGCTTGCCTTTTTATTTAGCCTCTTTATCTGAGCAGCAGTAGATCAGAGTAATGGTACAATAATCACTGGTGAAGCATGTATTTGTTTGTTTTGGTTCTATTTCTATGCAGTCATGTGCTCCTTTCATCTATTCCTGTCAGAATTATGAGTTTGGTTTGCATCAGACCCTGAAGAAAGAGAAATGCTTGTAAGTGGAGAATACTAAATATAGCAGACCTTTGTTCCTGTATTTATAGTTGGGTGCTTAGAATGTCTGCGTGTGCATTATAGGTTCTCATCAAATCATCAGATTGCATCAATAATAATAAAATGATGGCTCACGAATAGATGCTCTTCAGCTGTTCTGCTTTCAGCAGCTCCAGAAAAGAAGGATGACTTTGGCAGCATATCTGCAGTGCCGCTGGCCCTGGGCTTTGGCAGCCCGAGTGAGGAGCAGAGAATTCAGATTCAGGTGCAGAGGGGAGCATTCCCAGACCTTGTAGGATTTCAGCTGTTGCAGCAGGTCAGATGATAATTCCTCAGGTAGTTAACTCCCAACCCTTAGGTATTTGTGGCCTACGACTTGTCTGGAAAGTTGTTGGGAGACAGTGAAGATCAAGGGATGAAGAAAAGTGTCCCCCAAATGCTAAAAGAGTCCTGCAGGATGTTATTTGGTGTAAGAGGGCTTTCCAGTGTCTCAGTTCATCCTGTGAAGTGCTCAAGCCATCCTTTTTTTGCATGACAAGTACATTCTCATTTGTTTTCCACGTGAGAAGAGCTGCCCTCTGATCCTGCCATCTGTGGTGGCTCTGCAGTGTCCCTCCTGGGCCCCTCCTGGGCTTGGTGCAGATGTTTGCTGCCACTTGGATCAATTTGTCACAACAACCACACTTGTTTCTCCCACTTGTTCTCTGTCTTCTTCCTACAAGCAGGCACTATCAAAATCTCCTCCTGAGCCTGTGGAATTGTTGTGGCAGTTTCAGTTATCTTTTGTCCTCCTTTGACATCTGTTTTAGGAAGAGCTGATGGTTGTATTCCTCCTAGTCGAAATCTGACCAGGCCTTAGCAAATGTTACTTCCAGTACCTCGTCATTCTCTTCTCCAATTTCTGAATAAATGTTTCTCTCAGACACTCAGCAAGTGAATCCCTCCATAATTCCTGCAGTTTCTCTTGCCCCCTTATTTATAGGTCAGTGCTGCTACTGTTCTCCTCCCAGTACCAAATCTTGTTTTCAGCAGTGGGATGAACCGAAGGAATCACAGAGGAAAACAAACCAAACATAATCTTAGATTTAGAGATGACATTGAACTTCAGTCCTGACCTATAGGAGTTATCAGAAAATAATTGAAACTCTAGGCTGGGAGCCCAGAAAATTAAGATTGAGGGCAAGCAAGAAGAAATTTATGGAAGTTGGAAGACAAGAAGAAGAAATAAAGATTGAACTCTGTGTTGTGCTACTACTCTGCAGAGTGAGGGCTGATAGTGCAGATGGGATGGTGAAAGTTGCATGATGAAGAAAATCAGAATAGCTGTGCTCTGTGGGCTGCTCCAGGCAGGCAGGGTGTGCACAGCCCTCACCAGAGCCTTCCCAGGAGCTCTGATGGGTTCAGGTACACAAATACTTGATCTTATCTATGAAACTTGTGTTCTACCATACTGCAGAGTTGCCCTCACGTTAATTAAAGCACTTTGAATTAAGAAGACACAATCCCTTCTTTACGCTTCAGCTTCAAACTATCATAAATTTTCATGGAATAGATAAATTAAGATTTATTATGCTGAATGCAAGTTGCAGTAGCCAAGATAGAGTTTTGCTTATTTTCTCAATAATCTCACGTGAAGTGGTTTGTAATTTATTTCACCCCCGTGAAAGGAAAACCAGAGTAACTGATGCTCAGTTACTCCTTTGCATTCAGTGGTTGAAAATAACTCCTTTTGTTTTTGCAGTAAGAATACTCTCACGTGCATGCAAGCTTCATTATTCCCACCTATTTTTTTCCAGTAGTAAAAAGTCTGTCTGCACGTTCTAGCCTTTGCATAATGGAAGCTCTCACACTTTCCAAATACTCTCAGTGTCTTCCCTTGACCTGCTGGCCAGGGGTGATACCAGGAGGGTTTTTGCTTTGTTCTCAGCTCTGGCAGTAGAACTTGCCTTCTGCCCTGCAGGAGCAGGGAGCAGAGAAATGCTGCTTTGTGTGCTCCTGGAGATGCCAGCAGCTCCAGAGAAGGAAATAATGAAAGCACACAGCATTGCTGGGAAAACTCTGCTAAGTGCTGTGAAAACACAGCTGGGAACAATAAGCCTTCAGGAGTCAAGGTCTAACTTCACAGAAACAATGTTCACAATTTTTGTCATTTGGCTGTAGAAAATGGTTCTGGCAGACCCTTCCTGGAAATGAAAAAACCCAACTTTGCAGGGATGGTGCAGGTGCAGCAGTTGACCAGTGGTGCTTTCCTGTATTTTGTGTGTTGGATTTTGTTCACTTAAATCTAGACTGTAAGCTGTAAACAGAAAAAAAAAATTATAATGATTCTTTGCTGGGCTGAGTCTGATCTGAAGAGGAGCATGGATGCTCAGTGGCAGGGGCAGCCTCAGCTGGGGCTGCTGCAATCTCTCTCCTGAATGGCATTGCCATTTCTGCAGCTGAGCAATGAGCCATGCAGAGGGCTCGCAGAGACAGCTGAAAACACATATTTTTTCCCCATTTATAGAGGTTGGGGTTTTTCTTTGCAGGCACCAGTTCCAGTGATGCTGCAGTTGCCTACTGAGGTGGTTGAGCTCCTTGATCTGATGGAAAACTAACAGAGCAGAAAGAAAAGCTTTCCAACAGAGAGGGGGCTGTGAATAATCTCACCCCGAGGCCACACGCTCACCAGATCTCAGATGAAAAAGGGCTGAGTGCCTTCATAGCTGCAATTAATGCTTTCTGTTTGTAGCATCAAACTGTACTTCCAGTAATCTCTTCCCAGGCCTTTTCATTCTCATTCCCTTGCTGAAAGCATCATGATTATAGAACCAGGTGATGTTCACCCTTAGCTGTTGTTCAAGCATAGAAACCAGGCAAAATGGAAAAAAAGCTTGACAGCTTGACTTGGTATATTTATAATTGCCATTTGCAGAGCCAAGGCCTCAGCAAATTAACATCCCTTTGCAGCTACAAAACACAGGCACTTTGTAAACAAGAGAATGGGAATAATTTTAATAATGAGATAAAGCCATGAAAGTTAGGTAATTCTATGTAACAAATATTATCAGTCCCTCCTTCCTCATGAATTGCTTTTCGTGGTACAGTGGAATGAAATTCCGTGTGGGAACTGCAGATCTGTCACAGGTACCACTGCTAGTACTGTGTGTGTAGGAAGATGTGAGGACTCTTACAAATGCTCACTGATCTGCATCACAGTTACCTCTTTTGTCCATCTGGATTCTCAAGGCATTCAGCCTTTAGGTCAAACTGGAGCTCACAGGAGGGTTTTATTCCATTACAGTGGAATGGTGAGACCAGCATGAGGGCAAGTGGCTGTTTGAGCCATGGCCCAATTCCTAATTACACCTGTGTGCTTCCTTGATGGAATTCAAAGCAATGATGTTGTTGTGTGAAAGCAGTGATATTGTATTTATTTCTAAATTCATTCAGAGATGTCAGCATGTAGCCCTGAGGATGTGAAGGAAAGGCAGAGCTTGTCAGCCTCCCTGGCTGCTCTGAATTACCTCGAACCTATTGGAAATGAAAGGTTCAGAGAGCACAGATGGAAGAGATTGAAGCTTTGAGTGAATTGAAAGGGCAAGTTTGCTGGCTAATCATGATCTCTGTGGAGAGAGGGGTAGCTAATAGATTGGAATTGTCAGACATGGTGAAGTCCTCCAAAGAACTGCTTAAGGCATTTCACTTTCCAGTTCTAGCTTGTGTAGCTGCCTTCTCTTTAATTAAAATAGCTTCTGTTTCCACATCATTAAAAGAAAACATGGCAGCATGTAATACTTAGTGAATATCTGATACAGGAATGTCCTTATCTTGGTTGATTATTTTCCTGCTTTTAAGATAACATTGCATTAATGCATCTGCTTAGCAGCACATTTCTTCCCTCTTTAGATGAAGGCTAGACTTTTAGAAGCATCTGGTTTTAAATTTAAGAACCAAAATGCTCCCAGCTCAGTGGACAGAATCTTGTCTGGAGTTCAGGGATGCTGATGTGGTGTTTAGAGCTGTTACAACAGAAATGGATGAAATTGATGAATTCAGAATTTCTACTCCCCTGTATATGTACTCCCTATATATTCAATTTCCCTGTGTTGTCTTCTGATGGCAGAACTTCTTTGTCTTGAAATTCAAAGTAATTTTCAGACCAGTCACGAATATCTGAAAGTTCACCATTCACTCCAAACCCATGTCCACGATGCAGAACTTAAGACTGCTTTAAAACTGTCTAGTTTTACACATATTAGGTTCTTTCACATTTTTGTACGTTGGAGCCAAGCCTGAATTTCGCTGAAAGAGCAAAGAAACCCCATAAAATCCTCGGAAACAGGGTGGCAGTCCTGTGTGCAGCGTTTTAGTGTCAGAAGGCTGAGAGTGGATTGGAGCATCAGGAATTCCAGGTTTTGGAGGAGCAGCCAAATCAGCCCAGCCCTCCCCTGAGGCAGATGAACATCAGCACGTCCTGATGTCCTTTCCAGAGAGGTTCACGTCGATGGGATTGCTGTTCAGATTTCATTGATCAGAGCACTCAGCTGCATTCTCCCGTGCCCAGGACTGCACAAAGGAGTGCTGTCTCCAAAGACACGAGTTTTTATCATTCCCAAATAATGCTTTCATGCTCCCTGTATACACAGAACAATCCATATCTGCCTCCTAAAATTAAATTCCTCTTACATTGTTTCAGAGCTGGATAACATCACAATATTCACTCTCCACAGCTGGTGGCCCCAGAAGATGATATGCAGGACATTCTGTTAAATCAGACGTATTCCAAGCAGACCAAACTTCCATTTTTTAAAGAAAACAATCCCGTTTCACATATTAAGAAGTTTACACACAGCTGTTTTTCCCACCCAGCCTCAGGCAGGTGAGCTGATTGTGTGTAATTTTAGCCACTCAGGCTACTGAGACCCGAGTTAAAGCAGCCGAGTAATTCGATATTTATTTCCCTTGAGGCTTTCCTTGGAGTGCCTGGTGGGCATCTTGTTCAGAGGGGAGGCTGCCCACAGTTACCATGACAAAGATCTCTTTTATTTATTTCTCTGGGAGGGGGAGAAGGAAGCAATCCCGAGGGAGTGAGGCTGGCCACTGCTTTTGGAACTCAACAGGACCCGTGGATGGGGCTGGGCTGGCTTTGCTGGTCCCTGCCTTTGTTCCAGGTGACATCCTTGTCCAGAGTTCAGCTCTTACAGCCACTAACCAAATTTACTGTTCTCACAGCCTGTGAGGCCCTCTGGTCTCTCCATTGAGAGCGTCAAACATGCAGTTCTACCTTTATTCATCATTTCACCTTTGTGCTGAGTCTGGTACTGCACATTCTCCTTATTTTGATCACCTCCAAAAGGGCAAAGCTTGTTCCTGTTGATTGTCACCTTGGTAATTAAAAGCTGCTCCTTTCCAGTGTGAATTTTCTGGTTTTCTGTTAAGCAGGTCCTGTTTTACCTAGATAAGGGCCCCTCTCTTTAGGTTAAGGACATCTTCAGTGCCTTTTTAATGCACCAAAACCAGCTCCTGTCTGAGCCCTTCTGTGGCACTGAAAAATGACTTTATAACTTTATACAGCCCAGTGCCTCTTGTGGCCAGAGGCAGCTCTGATGGAAACAGCTGTAACGCTGGTAGGAGTCCAACCAAATATAAAAACTCCAATTTCAGCCCCTATCTCTGGGGTTATGCAGCCACAATCAAAGCCATAACCTGGCCCTCGGTTTGAGGGGACAGCCAATGTCTGGTTTGGTGTGGGAATGGTGCCACACCCATGCATCACAGCCTCAGCATCCTCCTGGTGCCCACCTGCCCTAAATGGCTCTGCCAGTGACAAACCAGAGAGGTCCTGGCAGAAAGGAGAATATTTAAAGGATCAGGAATTAATTGCTTTAATAAAGCGTAGGTGAGACACTGGGATGCTATTAGATTTTTGTTATTATTAATTCAACAGGGGGAAAAAATACTGTAAAATTAACACAACCTCAGCTGAAGTTTATGGCTTTGAAGAAAATGGTGCCTCAGAGGAGTAGTAGGACTCAGGCTTGATTAAACTGGGATTTCAGAAATTCTCTGCACTGAACAAAATAAAAAGGCATTCAATCTAATTAGATAGAATTGTGGAGGGAGAGGAGGAAGAGAGGTATTTCTGACCTGTTGGCTTTTATATAACCTTTAATCCATGGGATGTGTGTGTAGCTATTTTGGTAGATTTGTTTTTCTTCTCAAGGGAATTTGGCCTCGAATTGTAACCTTTTGATAACTTAGCTCAGGAAAATCTGAGGAGAAAACCTTCCCATAGTCCTGTTAATATATGCAGACTTTCAGGAGGCCTGTTCTGTATTTTTTCCTGATGAAGGTTCATATTTTGGCCAGGTCCTGTTCTGTTTCTGTTAGGTTAAATGGCTCTCCTTCAGTTTTGATTTCTGGAATATGCATCTAGTTTAAGGACTGTTAATCCTTATATACTTTTGAGAAGCTAATTGGTCCTCATTTTGCAGTTGCCTATTAAGGCATGGGTATAAAAAGATGTAGAGATATGTTTAGAGATAGCTAACATAATGCTTTTTTAAATACGTTGTAGGCACAGTTTTAGAAAAGCCAGATAATATTTCTGGAAAATCTCTACTACATTGTGAATGTCCTCAAGAAACAGAAGAGGGTTGTAATCATGTGCTTTGAAATGGAATTAATCCTTGACCCTTTGGAGAAGCAAAATGCTATTTGTGCTTAGAGACTGACACAGATTAATTTTGGTCATTTGCCAGTCATTCCAGTCATTCCATCTTCTCATTTACTTCAAGTTATCAGGCTTCAGAATTCCCCCTGAAGTCTGTGATAAAACACCTAGGCCAGGGAAATGCTGTTCCCAGGGTTTAGGAGTGACCCAGTGACATTGCAGAACAGCTTCCAGTGCTGGTGTTCTTTGCCATTTCGGTGTGCATCTGTGCTCATGCAGTCCCTGGAAGGCTGAGAAGCCAAAGGTGTGCTTTTACTGCCAAATTTCAATTTGTATGGACAGCTTGGCAGTCAGTGAAAATACCAGCTGAGGTGCTGTGCACGTTTCAGGTAAAGCCTGCCAGGAAAACATTCTATAAAATATTGCTTAGGCAAGGAATTCCTGGTGCCACGGTGTGTCACAAGGTTAAACAAGTGTGAGTTGTTGCTTTTCACAGCATTTTATTTCTAATGTTCTTAACTGATGAGGATTTCAGATCTGCAGCCCACAGGAAGGCTCAGAAGAGAGCTTGGTTTGTGATGGTTGCAGCTTGTGTGAAAGCTCGTTTGCTGCTGTTCATTAGTGCTCCCTTGGCTGGGCTGAGCTGCTGGAGAGCAATCCCAGCTCCCTGTGCCTCCTCACCTTGGTGTCTGGGAGAATTTGGGAGGAGGAGGAGCGAGCCCAGCTCATGCAGAGTGACTCAGGTGATGCTCAGTCACTTTGCATTTACAGCACTGCCTCTCTCTGAGGAATTCCACCATTCTTCTTGCTCCTGAGGAGCCTGACTAAACCCTTTCAGTATGGATTATTTTATTTCCAAAGCTGTGCACGTTTCCTTGAAAGTGAAAAGTCATGGTCAGGACTGCTTCCTATTTTATTTGTGATTGGTTTGTATGTACTAAGGATGGATAACAATTAAAGCAATGAAATAATTGGGATACTGTGCAAAATCATGGAAACATGATTTGATGTTTTCCAGTATGTAAAGCTGCCAGCTGTGTTCGTTTCTTTTACAATACTTGATTCTGTTATGTCTAAATATTTAGTTACATCTGTGTTACCAGAGACAGAAACCACAGCAGAACATTTTAAAATAAATATATTGTATTAGTAAAAGAAGCATTAATAACAACCCACGTAGTGCCTTCAAAATTCAATCACTGCAGTGGCTTAAATTGAGGATTTGGCTGTAGCAATTTGTGTAATGCAGAAAACACCTGTTACTGAGCAGTGGTGAATGACTGGGCTTTGTCAGTTCATAAGGAAACTTGGAGGTTAATATCTTTGTTTTGTGAAACAGATGTTTAATTCTGAGCCTGAGCAATTGGCTCTTTTCTGTCTGAAGAGGGAAAAACTATGGATGTGTTGGATTATTGCAGACTCTGTAATTGAGTGTGACAGGTGTATTAAATTAGCTTTTCCCAAAGCTTTTGGTGTTTGCCTCTCTGAACTGTGAGTTTTACTTGACTTTCTCCCTGCAGGTGGCATGGGAACATTTGGTTTCATGGACACATTTCATGTTTCTCTGGTAGGACAAAATACTCCAGGTTTGCTGGAAAGCCACAGCCCCTCCATGTGGGTGCAGGACAAATTCTCTGGGGTTTGTGCCTCAGACTGTAACGTGAGGGGATGAAAGGGAAGAGCCCCTAAAAATCAATCCTGCACGTGCTTCTGGCTTTCCCAAGTGCAGGAACACAAGTGTCCAGTGGAATGTCCCAGTGTGTGCCACAGCCCCCGGGAGCACCAGGGCTCCATGAAACACCAGGGAGTTTAATGAGCCAGACACGGGGAAAGGTTCATTGACACCCAGCCTTCATCCCAGCCCGTCATCTTCCTCTGCTGATTGAAGCATGACAAACCTGTTACACAAACTGGATGCTCTCTGGGTGTAGGTAGCACTTGCAGGGCTTAATTTTAATCTGATTTTCAAGAACCCTGACTAAATTCAGCTGCTTGTTACCTTGATATAATGGTGGAGCAGTTTCTGGGGGATTACTCTGGATTTACTTTGCTTTAACAGGAAACAGAATTTGTCTTTAGATTTCAGCAGGAGGAGAAACTTTCTAATTAGAGTAATTCCTGCTTTCCCAGCACATATATTTGATATATTGCTTTCCTTGATCTTATTCCCTAATATGGCAAGCCTTTATGGGATCTTTAAAAATTGACATCTGTTTTGTTTCAAAAATTACCTTAAGAAAACTTTGCACTTAGGCTCCTTGTTTTATGATTTACCTTTCTGCTGTATCAAAAAAAGAGAGAGAATTTGAAATTCATATTTGGGGGAAATTAGCTTTGATGAGAGAACATATCCATGGCTCATTAAAAAAAGCAAGTGTTACTGACAGAGGTATAAACAAGTATAAACACTTGTCCATGCAGATTGCCTTTGGGTCAGGGAGGGGATTGGCAAACACTTCCAGCAGGGTGTTCAGGGGATGGCTGCATTTATTCTGCCTTGGAGGGGCTGCTGTGGGGGATTAATCACCCCCAGGGCATTTGGTGCTTCTGAGAAGTTCTGAGGATTTAGCTGTAAACCTCTCATCTGTTACAAAAACTTCACATTTCTGTGGGCTTGGAGGAAACCTTGAACATATTTGAGTCTTTAAGGTTGATGTCTAAAGACAAATAAGAAGAAATCCATAAAATTTCTGTCCAAGTTATTGCAATTACTTCTTTCTGAGACACCAGGAAAACAGACTGAGACTACAGTTATGAGAAGTATTAACTCTTAATCCTGGAAATGCAGGCTGAAAGATTAGAACTGCAATTGTTTGTGTGTTGTTTCTTCTTTGGTGATTTGAGTGGAAGGAGAAATACAAGCAGGGCAATGAAAATCTATGTTGTTTGTTTAAATCCTTGTTATTTATATTTTTGCAAAGTTTATTGGAATGATAATATTTATTACAATGGATCCTTAAATAAGGGGTGTTATAAGAATGCAAAGTCAGGTTATATTGGTTAGTTACTGACTTTATTTCTGGTCTGTGTAGACAAGAATACAGGTGAAATACAGCTGCAAACTTGAAATTACAGACATGTATGCATTTCCATCTCAGGCTCAACTAATAAAGCTTCCCAGTATTTTTAGAATCCTCTGCTGCTGATAAAGTCAACAAAATCTCTGGAGTCATGCTGGGGACTTGACCCTAATATCTTCCCTTCTGCTGCTTCCCTGGACTGGGGCTTTGGCTGCATTTGGATCATTCTCCCATCCCTGGTGCAGATCAGAGCAGAGCTGTGACTCCAGCTGGGCTGGGGGGATGCAGACCCACAGCTCACCTATTTCATACAGCTCTGGCAGTCTCATTTTTCAGCCTCCTGATGTTTTCATTCTTGTGATGGAGTTTCTCACACTGCTTTTGTAAACATGCACGTGTTTTTCTAACTGTCTTCTTGGTTTTCATTCTTTCTCCTGGGAGGAGAAAGGTTTGATGGACTTTGTCATTGACCAGTGTAGTTAGAGAGAATATAACTTCACCTTCCAATCAATGGTCATTCCCTAAACTCTATATAATGTGAAAACCAAAATAAAATTTCCTTCTTCTTTGCCTTCACTCAGCTGTGTCTCTGCATTTCGTGCTGCACGTTAGAGTGACAGAGCTCTGGCATAAATGTGGATCTCTGCTTCCTCCACAGAGCTCCAGCCTGTCTCTGAAAACTGGCAGTGGAATCCCCAAATCCCGTGGGATAAATGGCTTTTACAGGCAGCTCCAAGGGTTGCAGCTGCTGAGTTGCACTCACTGGAGCTTTCACTTCAGGCTCATTTCTTAATTCCAGTAGCATTTGGTTACCCCTTCTAACAACGCAAAAGCATTTTATGACAGAACGGGAAAAATTTATTCTCTTGGTGCCCATTTCTTCCAAGGGTATGAAACAAATGGTAAAACTGGAGTTTTCCTCTAGCTCCAGCTCCAGTTGTTCCCTCCTGAGAAAAGAGCTGCAGCAGGGCTGATGGATGGCTGAGATGAGCCATACTGCACTTTTGCAATGAACATATTTTGCTTCTGAGCACCTTTGTCTGGAAGACATCTTTCTCCACAGCAAGGCAGGGCTGGAGGAGTGATCTCTGAGGCAGAAAAGCTCTTCCAGTCCTGCCATGGTTTTTCTTAATTCACCTGAAGCATTGAGGCAATTCAAGGCAATTCACCCAGCCTCCTCCAATGCATGTTGTTATAAGCCATGGTTTCTGTGGGGCAAAGCTCACCACAAATCTCTGTTCTCCTTTATGAGGCTGAGCTGAAAAAATGCAGTATTGAGGAGGTCTGTAAAAGCCCAACACAAAAAGTAATTTTTCCATTTGTTTTCTTTGCTAGACACCTCTGACTACTGAAAAACTTGTCTTTTTTTCTTTCTTTTTCCTTGAACAGTTAGAAATTATCCTCCACGCTTAATAGCTGTATGGTCACCTTCTGGGAGAACTTGGGGAGGCACAAGTTCATGATATTAACTGTGACTTAAAATATTTCCCTTAGTCACCAAGACTGAGTGCTGCAGTATCCAGCTGGGTGGTGTGAGGAGTGATGGAGGGAAAAGCAGAAACACAGAACCTTGGTTGTGTGAGCACAGCTCTGACATTGTGCCTGGAGAACAGGGGGGCAGGGAAGGCGTTCTGCTAATTTTCTCTGTTAATCACTGTCCAAATCTATTTAAATTGCCAAGAAATGAAACTATTTTCCCCCAAGTCGAGTCAGTTTTGCTGGAGATGCTAATGAGTAGATGGCCTCCCTGTCTTTATGTGAATCCATGAGATTTTCAATTTATTTTTTCCCCCTTGCTGTTGAGGAGGGGCTGGGTGGGTGTCTGGCAGCTGCTCGTGGTCAGCCACAGCAGCTGTAAAAATAATTTACCACAGTCCTGCAGGGCTGTTTGTGTGTCCTGGGGGAGAGACCCATCCTGCCAGAGCTGGGGTTTCATCTGCACTGCTCCTGTTAAGACCCTGAGCTGATTTCCTCAGGGCACAGGGACCCTGAGCCAACCATGGGATTGTGGTAGAGCAGCAGGACTTCTCCAGGGCTGAATATGTTGTCTTGTGCTCATCTGGGTAAATATTAACTGCTGTTAGCTCGGTGTATCTATGAGAGGAATGACAGACTTGTCTTTACACACTAACTGTGCGTCTGCTGAGAAATGAAACTGGATGTTGAAAGATGAAAGAAACAATGGGGAAAAGCCCTAAAATTGCATGAGAATTAAAAATTGAAAAGGAGGGTTATACATTAGAGGGGAATCTTTGGTATCAGGTGTTCTGGGAAGTCTGTACCTCTCAAGTACCTCAGCCAAGGGGGAAAATGATGAGGGAAATGGGGCTGGGAAATTGGGATAAAAAGGAGGCTGCGTCCTCCAAAAATTGGAGAGACCCCAGGGGAATGCCCCATGGCCTCTCCCTTTATTGGAATAAAGCAAGAGGACTCCTCTGTCTCCTTTTTGGACATAAACCTCTGATGTTTGTGGATTAATTTTATAATATAGATATAATTTTATGATATATAACACTGCTAATTCAGGCAGTGCTTTGCAAACACAGAGCAGGCATTGCCTCCAGCCTCAGGAAGTCGCAGTGGCAGTGAAAGGTGCACAGTTAAAAATGACTGCAGAAGTCACAGGAGTGCTGGCCAAAGGAAGGGGAGATGTTGAGGACGAGTCAGAAGAAGAGTGGGAGTTCTGGCTAACAGCCTGTCAGCCCAGATTTGGGAACAGCAGGGTCAGCCCTCTGCACCCTCAGCAGGGACAGAAAGATGGGGGAGAAGCTTCTGGAGAAAAATGAAGAAATTACAGGGGTGCAAAAGAGTGATGGTGCTTCTGAGTATCACAGACAAACAGGGGGTTTCTGTCCTTCAGCTGATTGCTCAGGGTTTAATTCCAGCCTGTGCAAATGGGCCACTGGGGGTTTGGGAAGAGCACCTCAGGAATTTGGGTTTTGCTGCTGCTGTCTGTGTGAGCACACAGCAAACTTCAGTGTCACTTTGCAGCCTGTTTGCCCTCATGCTTCCTGGAGGCCGAACCTTGGCTTTCCAGAAGTTTTTCATTCACTTTATTACTAACCCAGTTGTGACCTCAGCTCTTAAAGTGCTACAAATAAATGCAAAAATATCATCCCTTGTGGAGGGGGAGGACAAAAGGTTCATTTCATTTGCATGCTTATTCTTCATTCATTTTTTGATACGTCTCCATTCTCTGGGTTTCTAGAGCACGGTGATTATGTACTTGTCTGTGCTGAGGCTGAAGTTACTGATTTCTTTTCCAGCTTCTCTGCAGCAGGTCCTGCAGACAGATGAAGCTAATTTGATTGTGTCTTGCTGAGGACTCTCCCCAACAGCAGGCTGAAACGTAAAAGACATGAATGTCATCTGTGTTAGGGGTGTGGAACATCCAGCTGGGGATGGGGAACGGGAAAGCTGCTGTGAAACAGATGCACTGAGGATTTTAAAGATGTAATCAGTGAGTGACAGCTAACACAGAATTGCTCCTCCAGACACCTCTGTGGAAAACTTCTGCCTGGTCTAGGCTTGCCTCCAGGGCAGGTGGATTGATGGGCACAGAAAACTCTCCTTGGAAACAGCCCCACAGGGGTGTCACAGTCGAGCTGGGAGCGAGACAGAAACTCACCAGCCAGCTGTGACAATATGAAGAACAAGTTTATTTGAAACACACTACTTTTATAACACTGATAGTTGCCATTAGCTGATTGGTCTTATGGTAATTTATCTGACTCCATTGGTGGCTTCAGCTAACGCAGTTCCAAGGACACTGTCTCTAAACTTAACTATTGTTTACCTTTCTTCTTCACAGACTCGCTTATTATCTCTAAACTTTCTCTCTGGCTGTGAGAGTACAGCCACACCGGGTCATTAAAGTCATTGAAGTCAAGGTTTGGCCCTTGCATTAGACAGAGATCTGCTCTGAGCCCCAGGAATTACCACACTCTACACCTGGTGTGTAACACAGTGCCTGCCCTGCCTCCTGATCTTAGAACTGGATCTAAAACTTGGTGGTTTCAGAGGAAACTGCTCCTGCCACAGCCTTGCAAATGCTTGATGTTAAGTGTTGTAATTCTGCAGAGTTAACACTGTTGTGCCAGATCATTCCTATGTTCTTTACTCCATTTGCTTCCTTAAGGCGCTGAGTTTTCTTGTTAATAATCCTGGTCAGGTGAAATATGGAAGAAATGCTGGATGTGACCCTTAATATTCAGTTCTCCAACGTTTTTATTGGCAAACTGAATTTCTAAAGGCTTGGAGCTACAGTATTTTCCGTACTTGAAGCAGCAATTTCCCTTCTACTGTATATTAACAGCCACATAGTAACGTTTTTATTCTGTGCTAGGGGATAAAATGACTTGGACATTTTAATAACATCTGGCAAATCATTTTCATTTTCCCTCTTATATGATTAATAATGGTCCTGATAGATATGTAGATAGACTCTTTACTTACTTTGTGGGTTCATGCATATATAATGTAATATGGAGATGGGATGGATATAGAAAATAAGCAATAACTCTAATCTGGGCAGTTAAAAAACCTTGAATGAAATATTCTGGGACTGGAATGTGAGATCAGTCCTGAATGTTACAGTTCCAGTTAATCACATCACCAGGTCAGCTGAAGCTGCCAGTGCCACGTCCAGGGCTTTCCTGAACAGCCCAGGGGTGGGGATTCCAGTCCTTGACAGCCCTTGTACTGGAGAAATTCCTCCTGCTGGCCACCCTGAAGCAGTGTGAGCCCTTTGGGACAGGGCTGGGGCTTGCAGGGGGTCACTGAATCCTCTGTGGCCAAGGGGAGCTGATGTTTGTGCTCAGTCTCTCGTGGAAATTTATACCCAGCCTGTAAATGCCCATTGGCAGAGCTGTAAAGCTGTGGCTGTTCAGGTTTGTGTAGTGCTCAGTACTTCTGTACAGAATGCAGCCTGTTTTATGATGGTGCTGATTTGTCTTGGAAATCTCCTTCAATAGATTTGCCTTACAGCCACATTTCAGCATGGAATGATTTTCACTGGTAATAACAGAATTATTTCAGATTTGTACGTCTGGATTTGGACCTTTTGATTCATTCCTGCTCCCACCTCTGCTCCTACCTCTGCTCCTGTTTTTCCTGATGGCAACAGAACCTATTTCACTTAATAGGATTTTTCTTAGTGCACGACTGCATGACTTGAACCTGCTTGTGTAGTAGTGGCTGATGGTTTGTCCCCAGACTGGAGCAGTTCAGTAATGAGTTTTCAGATGCTCTCTCTCCCACTGGCCTCTGTTTGCATCTCATTTTCCTTTCTTTATTCGTGGTAGCTTTTTTCACAGTTCTTTGTCAAAGTGCACCATTGTGATAAAATGGGGATCTCTGCTTCCATGTGGGCAGCAGGAGCAGCTCCCAAAATGCTCCCCCTGTGGAAACATGATTTTGGGTTTTATGAATCTTCTAGCAGTGAGTTTGCTAAGATTCATTCCCAAGGGAAAAGAAGAGAGATTTGGGTAGACAATCCCTGAGCTGTGTTCTGCTCAAGGACATAACTGGTGTTTTCTGTTCTGTTCCCATGATCTGGGGGAGAAGCTGGCCCAAGTTATCAGTGTTCTCACTTTTAGTGTCACAGCATCATTCCTGTACAGGGCAGCAAGAAGCAAACAGCTCAGCTCTGTACTGGGCAGATACAGCCCAAGTCTCTGAACAACACAGTCATTTTAATAAATCATATTTAAGCCTTCTGATATGGAGTCAGAAAAGTCCTGTTGTCACGTCGGACCACCAGCAGTGCTCCCCCCTTGCCTGTGCAGGATTGCTGCCCAGTGCCAGCCTGCAAGCACAGCACTGCAAACCTACCCTGAGCCTCTGTCCATCACAGGTCTGCCAAATCCAAGGTTTGAAATCAACTTGGTAAACACCAGAGCTTGGTTTTTGTTCCTGACTGTGTTCCAAAGGCCAGTTGAGGAGTTCAGGCTGCCTGCCTTCACAGCCAGCCCTTCTCCAGTTATTTATTTAGTGAAAGCTGCAGCCTGTACAGAGCAATCCCAGTGCAATATCAACTCGCAAACAATTTTCTAAAGCATCTTTAATGTACAGTGTTACTGTACCCAGAGGGGCAGGGGAGCAGTATTAATGCAGGCATGATAGTTCTGAGTGTTCATATGAGTCCTCCAGGAATAATAAACAGCTTGAAATAACAACCAGCAAATTCTCCAGATGCTTTTTATCCATGTGTTGGCAACTGTGTTGATTCCAGATCAATGCAGGGTATTAAGACATTTATATGATTGAGCTAAAAAGCTGCCAGGTTCTACAAGCATCGGGCTCGTAAAAAATAGGAGAGCTGAGTAAAGGCAGTGGTGTTCTATTCATAAACTGCAGGGATGGAACTCCCTGATAACAGAACTGAGGAAGATGAGGGGTTTCATTTAGCAGGTGTGCTGGGAAACTCAGGGTGTGTGTAAGGCACCTGAGTACCTGGTCCAATATTTGAATATTTTGCTTTTACGAAATGAGGCTCCTGGCAGTAAGGCCCAAGTGATTCCTTAGACAAAGGCACACAAAGCCTTTATTCTTCATTTCAGATGGACTCCCAGCAGAGCTCAGAGCTGGGTTTGCCTCTGTGGTTCCTGGAGCAGCAGAGCTTTGGGGTTCTGATGGATGCCACAGCTGGGCGCCCTGAACACCTCTGGAGAGCAGGGGACATCCAGAGTGCTCTGTGCCAGTCAGGGCCTGCCTGGGCTGGTGCCACGGCCCAAAATCTGGACAAATGAGCTGATCTGAGGATGATGAAGGCCTTTGGAGCCCTGTGTAATTGGCTGTGTGGAGATTTGGATCAGACTGTATTTTTTTGATTGCGTGTGTCAAAACCACGTATGGTTGGATGAAATGAAGTTACACCCGGTTTTTCTTTGAAATCATTTGATAATATGAAATTCCCATGGCAGGGTAAACCCAGATGAGATATTGATGCAAATGCCTGTGGAGTGAAGTGGGTTCTGCTCAGGTCTTGTACCAACCTTCTAGGGCAAGAGGCATTACACAGAAAGCTCAAAGCTTTCAAACGTTCTTGCAATGTTTCAGACACAAACTGTTTTCCTGCAGATGTGTCTGGAGCTATGGGGGTTTAGAAGCTGAAAATCTTGGCTTCAGACCATCTGTTTTGGAAAATGGCTTTATGTACTTCTTGGGCAAAGCATCCTGAAAAACGGGAGGGTTTTTGTTTCTTTCTGTTTGTATTTAATCTTGCATGTGTTTCAGAATGTTCTGGAAGCTCACACAAGTGCTGTCAGGTGTTTGAATTTCCTGTGTTTTGCTTCAAGGACTGTTTTGTGTAAAAGCATGTTATTTGTTAGTTGTCATCTATTCCACTTTTTAAAAAGTTTGTCAGCAAGTTAGGAGATCTGAAAGTATTTCTTTGATTTTATTGACCTAATTTCATTTTTAATTGCTTTTTCAGTTGACATCCAAATGAGGTAATATTCATCAAATAGAGAGACAAAACAAGCAAAAGAATAGAGACTTTTTGGCTTTTATGCTCTAATCGTGATCAGTATAAAATATTTTAAAAAGTGGATATTAACTTCTTCAGAGCTCCCAGGCTTTCATGTCATGTCAAACCATTTCTTCACAGGAATGCATTGCACAGTTTGAGCTGGATACTGCATGAAGAAAAGCTTTCTGAACACCATCACCTTTACATCCCAGGGCTTATTTCTGCAGCCTTATTCCTGTGACAGATTTACTCACATGAGTAATCTCATTGGCTTAAATGGAATCCTGTCAGGAGTAGCTCCTGTGTGAGTAAACTAGTGATTATTTTTATCCCCTCTTTTGAAAACTGTATTAGAGTCCTTCCCTCTTAAATATCTTCCCAGTGTCTCTTGCCTCATTCAAGTTACACAGCACTACATAAAATTCATTACAACTCAATTATGAGGCTCATTAGGTAGGTAGTGGCATTTTGGCTATCTTACCAAGTTGTGGAACATATTCATTTATTATCCATGGTATTGTCAGGATCAGAACGGAGCAATGAAACCAAACATGACATGGAAGATGGTTCAGAGCATAAAACCGTGGATCTTTGCCAAGAAAAGGTTTTATGTAACCTGCTTTGAAATCTCCCTGTGCTACGTTCATGGCTGGAGCACCAGGGAGAGCCGTCCTTTGGAGCTGGTAATGAACTCAGAGCACCTTTGACAGAGTGCCACTGCATGCTGGGCTCTGTCCTTCTCCTCTCCTCCATCTATCCAGCAGGTAGAAAGTATATTTATCTACCTGCACATCTTTAAACGGGATCCAGCTCTTGCCTTCTGCGTTAATTAGCCCTGGTTTCCACGGCAGAGTGCTAGCAGCAGCAGAACGTGTGACAGGGACTCGCAGTGCCTGAGCACCGCACACAGCCTGCAGAGTAATTTGTCCTGCTTCAAGCGGCCAGGGACAGTGTCCCCAGCCAGGCTGGCATTTACCAGCAGCCAGAGCTGCTTTCCTGAGTGGCTCGTTAATGCCAGTGCCTGCTGATGGCTGTCAGCTCTGAATCTACTGCTGCCAGGTGAGCTTTAGCAGCCAGGTGAGCTTTAACAGCCGGGCCAGCTGCTGGATCTGAGTGTTCCTGTGCAGACCCAGGTGTTTCTGGTGGGTACCTGTGCCTGCAGGTGTGGTGTGTGGTAGCCCTGTGTGCAGGTTTGTGCAGCTGGCACGGACCATGGCGTGCCCTGAGGTGCCCATTGCACTGTGGTGTCACAGAATCGTGGAAGGGTTTGGCTTGGAAGGGAATTTAAAAAGATCTTCCAGTTCCAACCCCCCTGCCATGGACAGGGAGCCCTCCACTATCCCAGGCTGCCCAGAGCCCCATCCAGCCTGGCCTTGGTGCCCCTTTGTTAACAGAAGAAACCTCAGTTAAAGCTTTTTCCTTATCCTGTTGTTTCTTGAGTTGGTTTGGCCTGAATCCCATTTTAATCCAATGAAATGCAGCCCTCTTATACCTTGCTGTTATTTATTGAGTCCCAACATCATGAAGTTGGAACTCCTTTAGGCTGCGCCTCCTTTACACTGAGTCTGTGTCTCAATTTGTATTGTTTGTATTTTGAGGAGTCTTCCTATCATAAAACAAGAGATGGGAAGTGACAGCTCTGAGCTGTTGAGGAACAGGCACATCCCCAGTGATGGCTGAAGGGCTCCTGAGGATGGATCACAGGGAGCCCTGACTCATGCTCCTGTTCAGAGGTGAAACCCACGGCTGAGCTTGTCGTGGAGGAGTTTGTGTTGATTGCCCATGACGTGTGTGCTCCTGGGGTTAAGCGAGGGCTTGTGTCAGCCTGGCACACTTCATCCCCCTGCTCCGAGTGGAAAGGTTCCCAGTGCCCAAAGGAGAGAGAAATGCCACTCAGCTGTGCAGAGATCCAAAGAGACTGCTCCCTTCTTTCTCAGGCAGCATCTGCTCCCAAAGCAGGGGCTCTGGGAGTTCCCTCTGTGGTCACAGTCTGATTCCACTTCAAGCCTGCCCTTCAGCCTCAGGGGGATGTGTGCTTCCCTCCCAGCACAGCGCAGCACAGCCAGGGTTTGCTCACTCCAGGGTTTGCTCACTCCAGGGTTTGTTCACTCCAGGGTTTGCTCACTCCAGGGTTTGCTCACTCCAGGGTTTGCTCACTCCCAGGGTTTGCTTGCTCATTCCAGGGTTTGCTCACTCACTCCAGGGTTTGCTCACTCACACCCAGGGTTTGCTCACACCCAGGGTTTGCTCACACCCAGGATTTGTTCACTCCAGGGTTTGCTCATTCCAGGGTTTGCTCATTCCAGGGTTTGTTCACTCCAGGGTTTGCTCACTCTAGGTTTGCTCATTCCAGGGTTTGCTCACTCCAGGTTTGCTCACTCCAGGTTTGCTCATTCCAGGGTTTGCTCACTCCCCTGCCACGTGCCAGCCCAAATGAGTAGTTGGTGTTTGTTCTTTCCCCCTGCTCAGCTGAGGCCATGAATCTCCGTGCTCTGGCAGTGTCTGTGCCCTCTCCATCACTCAGACTCTGAGCAAGATAAATACTGCTGTGTCATGAGTGTGTAACAATTCCAGCCAGGGTTTGTCCAAGTGGGCAGGGCAGCTCCTGGAGTTACCATCACTTGCAGATCTCCTGCAGCAGGGCTTTGAACGTAGCTTTTGATGTTTAAACAGGAGCCCTAGTCCCACAAATCTCACACTAAGTGAAGTCTTTTATAATGTCTTTTCTTGCATGATCACTTCTTGTGCTTCCTATTTGAGAAGATAATGGACTCTGTAAATTCTGCTACAAGAGCACCTGTGTCAGTGAGAAACCATGCCCCAGAAAATGAAATTCTTCTGCTGTATTAAGTGCTTGGATTCCAAGCTAAAGAAACCTTCTGAGTAAAAGCTACTCAGTGCACAGTTTCTCTATTAGCAAAGTGCTGTATACATTAAATGATATTGTGTGGCTGCCTCCAGTTTAGATAAGCACATAAATGAGATGTGCTGAATCTACTCTTTTCACAGGCAGCAGTTCAAACTGGGTGTTGCACTGCAGCTGAAACTGTAAAATGGACATCATTCATGTGAATGGGAGTAGTTACCAGTTAATGCTCACACCTTGATCAGGAAAGTAGCTCTGAGGGAAAAGTCAAAATTCCAGCAGCCTCCTGAAATTTCTGGCTGAATTGACTGATGCAAAGTTTTGAGAAAAAGTATGAAAATAATGTAAGGAGGACATTTATTATTCTTTCACCTCACTGTAGTACATTTAGCTCCTTTAGCTCTTCTCATTTCAGCGTTACTGGCAGACAGAAAGGTGTAACGCTGCTCTGCCTGTGCCAGGATCATTTGCACACCTGTGCCAGGTAAGCACTGCAGTGTTTGTGTGGGGTGACCTCTGTGCTGGCTCTGCCCTCCCACAGGCTGGTGAGCACAGCTTAACAGCTTCACTTAAACCTGGCCTCAGCTGGAGCCACCATGAGCTCCTTGGGCTGCACAGCTTGGTGCTTGGGGCAGAGGTGTGAGCTGAGGAGTGTTCTGGTCAGCAGACACCACCCATGAGACAAAGCCCTTTTGGTTTGGTTCTTGGGCTTCACACACTGTTTTCCTTTAGTTCACTGGCTTCACAGGAATGCAAAATACTAATGCCAAGAGACCATCCTGGTTATGGCTGAGGCAGAAAGGGGGGTTCTTTGTTTCTGGATCTTGACTGGGCTTGGCCGTAGTTAAAGGTCTGAGATAGAAAAAAAGCAGATTTGGTTTGAGATTAAATTTCTTAGATTCTCTTGAGATGTTAAATTCAAATGTGGGCAATCCTGGAAGAATTCCTTTGTTTAGAGCTGCACTTAAATCAGAATAAATTAAAGAGTAGTTTAAGATGCAGAGAAATGGACTCTGAGTGTGACCATGGAGCCCTGTCAGCTGCAGTGTTCTGCCTGTCTGATTCTGAGCTTCCCTTATGCCAGCTAAGCCTAGTTTAGTGGATTCACTCTTGGCTTTCTTGCAATAATTTAACCACAGCTGAGCTGCATGGCACTGAAATCTCTTGTTACTGAAGTCCCAGGCAGGACATGGAGCCTCAAAAGCTGTGTAATTAGAGGAATTGTGCTTTACTTTCAACACTATTCTAACAAAGAGCAGATTTGCTGTTCACGTAGGTAAGACAGAATTATGGCCACAGGCTCGGAATTCTTTTTCTGTGCAGAATTGAGGGGTGGTGTGGGCAGTGACTGGGTTGTGTGGGTTAGGTGTGGGATGGGAGTGTCTGTGGGTCTGTGTCTGTGGGTCTGTGCACAGCCCAGGAACAGCACTCAGCACATCCTCGCTGCAGAGCTGGACAGCTCTGCTCTTTGCCTTGCTGGGGAACCTCTGGAATTAGTGCTAAAGGCAACATGAGTGCTTCTGCAGTACCTCAGCAGAGCCTTTTGGTTTTCTGTCAGTGCAGCACTGGCATGGGGCAGCATTAGAGCCCCCAACACCTGGGGCTGGGGCTGGAAGGCAAGCACTGCCTGGTACTGCAGCTCCTGCACCTGTGCTGATGGAGCTGGACCTCTGCAGCTCATAGCAGAGCTTCAGCTGACACCAAATGGACCACTTGCTATTTCCAGACTGATCTAATGAAACCATAGAGACAGCTGAAAATCAGTCTAGCACTTAGTCTGGGATTTAGCAAGCTACAGCTGAAACCAATCTTCAAAGAGTTTATTCTTTTCAGATACTTGGAGATTTGTTACTTCATCGTGAGCTCATGAAGTCAAATACTTTCTCCTCTTCCTCTTAGCAAGTTTGTGAGAATTTTTGGTCTTTGCTTCTTTCTCTCCTCCCCTTAAGTAATAAGGAACCTTTCCTGCTCAGGTCTCAATCAGCCTGCACACCAATTAAGCTAATTGGCAACACCTTTGAAACACTCCCTAATTACAGCTGCAGAAATTTTCAGAGAACAACCTTTCTGCAATTTTTCCTTCAATCAAAATCTAAATAGCAATAAGCCCCCTGCAACTCTCAGCTCTTCCCTGACAGGACTCCTGAAATACTTCCAGAAGAACCTGGCCAAGTGACTCCTGGATCTGTGGGTGCTGTGGCTGCCCAGGGCTGTTGGAGGTGTCCCTGAGGAGGGGGATGCTCCCAGTGAATTCCCTCCCAGGAAATTTCCCTGTGGATAACCCAGGGCAGGCAGTGATGTCAGGAAAAGCTCTGCTGCAGACAGCTGGTGCCACTCTGAGTGCTGGAGAGCATCAGAGCTCTAGAAGGCTCTCACAAACGAACTTAACTGGGAGCAGCTGTGGGGTTTTGCTAAGTCATGCAATCAGCCAAACCATCCCCAGGTGTGCCTTCTAATTAAATACAGAGTTCCTCCCTCAGTTCTCCTTCATTTAAAGAGCAGCTCCTGCTCACTCCCCTGTGCTGGTAGAGCTTTGAAAGGACAGTGTATTACACAAAAACTGCAGATCCTGTTTTTAGAGAAAGTAAGTGCTTTGAGGGTTTTTGGTGTTTTTTTTTCCTTTGATTGTGTTTTAGTGGTGGAGAATTCTATCTATCCGAATTGAGACATTAGTAATAGCTGATGAGGTCTTACTTGCTGTTACAAAAAAACCAGGCTGAGCTACTTTGGTTTATAAGTGAGGCTGACTTCATCTTTTGTTTGATTTTTTTTTGACCTGCCAGGGAAGGGGATGTGGGGATTGGGGCCGTCCTGCCGGGGAAGGAAGGGGAGGCAGAATTGGGTCTGTCCTGCTGGGGAAGGAAGGGGAGCTGGAATTGAGCCTGTCCTGCTGGGGAAGGAAGGGGAGCTGGAATTGGGTCTGTCCTGCTGGGGAAGGGGAGCTGGAATTG
>VXAX01005715.1:379747-420058 GCA_013399835.1 Leptocoma aspasia
GGAAGGGGATGTGGGAATTGAGCCTGTCCTGCTGGGGAAGGGGATGTGGGAATTGAGCCTGTCCTGCTGGGGAAGGGGATGTGGGAATTGAGCCCGTCCTGCTGGGGAAGGGGATGGGGGAATTGAGCCTGTCCTGCTGGGGAAGGAAGGGGATGTGGGAACTGAGCCTGTCCTGCTGGGGAAGGGGATGTGGGAATTGAGCCTGTCCTGCTGGGGAAGGGGATGCAGAACTGGGCCTGTCCTGCCGGGGAAGGAAGGGGATGCAGAACTGGGTCTGTGTGTGCAGCAGCACAGAGCCCCATCACAGCACCGCCTCTGTAAGTTCATTAGCACACACCGTTAATTCTCTGATGTTCTCCTCACCTGTTGAGCCCTCTCATCTCTCCTGTTCCTGGGGTAAACTCTTCACCCGTTACAAGTGTTTCCTCCCAAGGCTCTGGCGTGAATCTGCCCTGTCTCTCTCCTTCAGGTGCAGGGGTCAGGTACCAAAATCCCTTCCCAGGTGTGGAGCTCCTCGCTTTCAGGGACTTTCAGTGGCAGCAGTAATGCTCCCTGCTATTTGTACAATTTAAAGCGCTCTGGTCTTCAATTTTACATGTGGCACCTCTGTGAACCATATGTAATCTGGCAGAACACTTTTAATATGTCATTTTAATGCTTTTGCTTTCCCTCACTTTCAGTGGTTTGTCTTGGTTGATTTATTCCTGGGTATTTCCTGAAGTGCCAGGCAGTAAACGTCTGTACGTTCTGTGATTTGTTCCATCAAGTCAAACCATTTTTCAGGGCCTAGGAAAGGGGTCTGAAGTACTTGCAGACTGCATGGATATGTAAAGGAGCTTATCTTAATTTGTAAAACGAGAGATAGTAATGTAAATTAGATTAAGTAATCAGTACTTTTCGGTTGGGTCTTAATTATATATTTGTTGTCTTCCAAATACAGGTTTAATCCTTCTCTTTGTTATGTAATAAAACAACAGTTGGTAGTGATTTGTGGATTAGGATAACTGGGCATGGAAATATTTGCTCAACTGTTTATGCCATTTATCCAGTGATTTGATTTTATCCAGTTGGGACAATGAGAGGTAGCTAGTATGGTCAGGAGCAGCCATTCACAGGGAAGCAATGTCAAGCTTTAAAGGAACTGCCCCTATTATGAATGTACTAAATTAAAAAAATAAAAATTTCCAGTAGCTCTTACACATGCCAGTGTAGTAGAAAGGCTGTAGATTAAAATGGAGATGCCGAATAGCTTTCCTGAGAAAGGAATTTTAAAAAAGTAAGATGGAACTTGAGAAGAAAGGTTGGAGGCTTTAAATTTTTGCTTTTCAATTTTTAAAGGGTAACATTATCCTTTCCTATGGTTTTATTAGGGCTTTTTCCTTCCCTTTTGTAGTGCTGGGGTGCTGAAATGTTTGTCACTTTGGATTGACCTGAGAGAATTATTTTTGGGTTTTGATTAGTTTAGCTTGGCAGCTGAATAATCAGTTATTCACACAGACTTAGAGCAGAATACGTGGAAGTGCAGCAGCAGTTCTGTAAATGAACAGTGCTGGACAAAATGCAGTGGCCAGTGCAGGTTCCAGGTGGGGCTGAAGTGGGCTAATGCCTTTCTGCTGGGCTGCTCCTGCACACAAACCCCAGCATCTGCACCTGGCAGCCACTGCTCTTCCTTCTGGGGACATGCAATTGGGGACCTCCAGCCTTTAATCCGTGATTTACAAGCAGTGATGGGCAGCATCACAATTACAGTTGTAATTGTGGGCAGTTACACAATTGTGGAATCAATTTGGTGCAGGCTTGATGCATGCAATGTGATATGTTTGCTTGCAGCAGGATTTGCAGTCAGCTGCACACAAACAGCGACAGGAAATCTGAACTGAGCCATTTCAGGTGTGCCCATGGACTCACACCTGCAAATGTTCCCCGGGACCCTGGTGAGGATAACTGGTTGGAATGTGCAGAGAGCCAGCCTTTGGGAGCTGGCTGTGACAGGGACTTCTCCAAGTGTGGAGCCCTGCTTGGCAGAAAGCGTGTCTGTAATTTGTTTTAAATGTACTGTAATTGTTTCTGAGCCTTCCACTGTGTGTTTTCCACCACTGCTGCTGAAATCTCTGTGGGACCAGAGTGCAGAACCATTCCTGTCCAAGGAGCAGGTTTTTTAAGTGTCCAAGCTGGTTGCAGGGTAGGGGAAGATAACAGTGAGCTCCCAGTGGTTCTTGTGCAGCTCCCTGCAGTCCCCATTGCTGCTGAATATCAAACATCCTCCCCAGGAGGAGCTGCCTGCAGCTCTTAAATCACCAGAGCAGGCAGCTCCATGCCATGGCATCCTCCTGGGGGGTTCTGCCCGGGACACCAGCTAAACATTCCAGTTTCTGGTCAGCCTTCAAGAAAACAAGCTCTGGAGCTGAGGTGGGTTTTCATGTGACCTTCAGGAGATGTGGAACTGGCTCAAAACTGACAGAGAAAACCCCCAGAGAAGTGCTGAGGAAAACACTGGAGCCTTTTTCAGGCAGAAGAGAGCCTTCTCTCTTTTGGTGTTTATGGAGTGTTGAACACTGCAACAAATCCATCAGTACCAGCTCATCTAGACAGCACTTCTGAATAGCTCTGAGGGAGAAGGAAGGTGGTTTGAAAAGGTACAGTAATTTTCTGGATGAGATTTTGCAGATTTGCATGAGCCAAGAGCTTTCCCTAGGTTGAGTTAAATGAATACTGGATAAGTCTGGGGGTTCCTGCCCTTTGGAGTTTGCTGGGATAGTGAAAAAAAAATTATGGGTCTGTAAAATGATAATTCAATCCTCTTGCCTCTCCTTTCTGTTACACTTCTGAGACCTTTGAGAGAGGAGCACGCTGGTTTATCTCCAGAGCAAGAAGAGAGATTTTTAAAGATAGAAGAACATGCCAGAGTAGGACTGAAAAACTGCCTGAATAATTATTCTGATGTTTGTGTGCCCTTTTTTGTTCAGGCAAATTCCCTTTCTGAGCGCCCTCAGCTCCCCCCTGAGTTGACAAGGAGATGCAGAGGCTGGGGAATGTGTCAGGTCACCTGGCAGCAAAGGCAAGCTCCCTGGGAAGGATGGAGGCCCAGTGACCCAGAAATACCCGGGTGGTAACGAGCTCTGCCTGTGTCCCCTGCTGCCAAAATCACATTGTACCTGTTTGCATTTATCTGTATTTATTTATATGTACCTGTGTGTATTTATCTTCTCTGGTGCCCTCCAATTTCCAGACTTCTCAGGCACTGAAGGTACCTGAACAGGTACCCACTTCTATCTTCAGTTCTTTCTGAGAACACACTCAAGTATTTGTAAGCTGCACTTTCTTTATTGAATGTAAAATGGGTGATAATAATGTATTCAGTGAAATATTGCTGGGTTTATTGAAATTCCTGGACATTTACTGCACATACCAGCACTATGGTGTTATTTAAGTAAGACTTTAAAAGATTTTCTTACTTTTTTTTATCTTGTTAGTGAATGTAGCCATTGAAGATCAATATTGTAATTGTTGGTTGTACAATTCAGTATTAGGCACAGAGCCTGCAGCAAGATGTAGAGTCACGATATGGATTAATAGAATTAAAATTAATTTTTAAAACCCCGATACTGTGGAGGGGAACGGGGCTCAGCCAGCAGGCACAAACACTCTGTGCTGTGGCTCCCAGGGCAGTGGGGCTGGACTGGGGTGCACAGACAAGGGTGTCCTAGGAAAGGTCAGCTCAGGAACTGCTCTGCTCCTTTTGCTGACTCAGGTGCTCATTTAATGCTTAGAGTTCCTTTTTCCTCCCATCAATAATGACCTGGTAGCAGAGCTGCTACCCTGGATCCCTGCAGGAAGTGGAGAGGGGATTTTGCAGACGTGTGAGGCAGAATCTGACCAGCTCCTGATGGTCTGGGGAGAGGCTGGTGGGCAGGGTGGGGCTGCTCCCGTCTCTGTCAGGAGGAGTTGGGTGGCTGGTGCTGGATCCCTGTCACTCTGCACTCCCTGCTGCTCAGCCTTGCTCTTCTTTCTGTTGGTTCCCAAACATAAGCAATTAAGAAACTCTGTTTAAGTCAAGATAGTATTGGCAAGTATTTCAGCTTTCTAATTTTGTGGGGTTTGTTTGGTTTTGGTTTTTTTTTTTTTTTGGCTCGTGTGTTTGACTATGTTTTGTTCTTCACATCATTGAGATCTTCATTTATTGCTTTCTCTGGAAGCAGAGCCATGAGTGAGGAGGGGGCAGGGCAGAAAAGGAGCCACACAAAGGCTGAGATATTTCAGTCTGTGGGACACAGCAGCTCTGGCCTCTCAGTCCTTTTGCTGTTGGAGGGATCTCTCCTATCCTGGTGCTCTTCCACTGCATTCTCCTTTCCTGGTTCACTAAATCCCTGCCCCAGGAGTGTGTCAGGAGGGTGAGCAGGGCTCTGTGCTGGCTGCAGCAGTGACACAGAGGGATGCTGCATCTCACCTGGCTGGTACCTTCCCCCCAAATCACCTGCAGCGGATGGGCTGGGGACAGCCCTCTCTGGTTACTGCTGCTCTCAGATTAATTTTCCTCTGCCTCTCTTTCCCTATCTCCCAGTAGTTAGTGTGGCTGTGAGTTTGGTTTATTTATTGTTTGCTTTTTCTTTTTTTTTCTCACTGTAAACTTTGTGGTGCCCATCACTGCTTTGCCCTTTCATGTTCAGGCTGACATCATTTTGTGAAACAGTGTCACATCCTTTTATCTAAATACTTTTCTCTGTAATTATTACTTTGCTGCCTTTTCAGGTGGGAGCTTGCCTTTGTTATATGATCTTTCTCTGATCATTTTTGTATCACTTGGTAATATAAAGGTGTATGTGTTCTTCTGAGGCCCTTTATTTAAATTATTTCTTTATCTGTCTGTCAATGTGAATAATAAAGCACCTTCAGGATTGCTCATCTCTCTCCTAATGAATGATCAGGTGTCATCCGCTCTAATATCAATGATTAATCTACAAAAGTTTCTTCGAAGAAAATATTGTGGCATCAGAGCTCAGTGCTGGTGTCAGAAAGGCTTTATCTGCCTGTTGGTGAGGCCCATGGAGGCAGCTGGAGCTGCTGCCTTGGTTCCTGGGCTGGAGCTCAGTCTGTGTCTGTCAGGTGAGCCCTGCACAGCCCCTGAGCTGGGTACCAGAGCCAGGAATGAGAGCTGCAGGAGGAGGGTGTGACCTGCACTGCTCCTGGGGCTGTGCTCAGCAGTGCCTGCATCCCCGAGCAGCAGCAGCAGCAGCAGTGCCTGCATCCCTGAGCAGCAGCAGCAGCAGCAGTGCCTGCATCCCCGAGCAGCAGCAGCAGTGCCTGCCCCCCACCAGCATCAGGTCCTGCCCTCACTGCAGACATGCAGCCTGGAAACCCTCTGGTGTTGAGCTCAAACTTCCAGAATTCTCATTTAGGGCAGCCCACAAGCAGCTGCTGATGGTCAGGCTTGTGAGAATGGTGCATTCACGTTGGCTTTGGTTTATTGCCCTGCTCTGGAAGTGTCAGAGTGGCTCCTGCTGGGAGCTGGGATTGTTTCTGAGGTGCTGGTTCTTCCTCTGGTGGAGCAGAGCTCCCTTTGCAGAAAGCTTTCAGGATGTTGGGAACAGTGGTGCTTTGCTGGGCAGGCTGTGGTTTTCCCCTTGCAAAGGCCTCTCTTTAAACACATCAGTGAGTGACTTCTTTCTGGTCAGGCAGAGCCTCATGAAGTTGAAGCATCTTGGCTCAGAGTCCTTCCTTCTTTGCCTGACTCAACACTTACAAATTCTTGGTTTCCCACTGCCGTAGTGATGCTTGATAGCTTTCACAAAAAGAATGGTTTGAAAATGTGCAGTCCTTTTAGAAATGATGGTACAGGTGATTTGTCTGCATCTTTGTGAAGTTTAATTTGCTTTAGTTCAGCATCTGCTGGTTTGAAGTGCATGTTGCACTCTTTTAAATACTCCAACTTGCTTAAAATTCTCTTACAAGAAATGAGGAGTCACCTTTTCACCAAGAAACTTGTCAGTGTGGTCTGCAGCCTTGATGTCCAAATCATTTTTCCTTGATTTTCTAACAAGGTCTGCAGAGAGATGCAGGACTGGAATGAGAGTTGTAGTAACTGGGGGAAGAGGAAGAAGTTGGCAGGTTGGGAACAGCATTGCTCTTGGAGAATGATAATTTCCAGGATGAAACAGTCCTGGGATGAAGGACAGGGGATGAAACAGTCACAGGGAATGTTACAAAGTGAAGCAGGCAGAGCAGGCTGAAATGCTAATAAGGAGAGGACTTAAAAAGAAATCGGTGATTTTGGGCCTTGAAGCCATTTTTCTTTTTAATTGTTACAGATAACTGCATGGCTCTTGGGTTGCAGGGCTGTGTTTTTGCTTTCCTCTTTGTGGCACATCGATCTGGCCTCATCACTGCTCTCTGGGTGCTTGCCCTTTAGAATGCTGCTGGCTACCAAAAGAGGAGGCTTTTTTGGAAACTGTTCTTCAACGGTGTGGCAGCACAGGGAGGAAAGATCAGGGTTCTTGCTGCAGATAGGCTGGGTTCTTTAATTCCTGTTTATGCTGATTTTCCTCTTCCAAGGAAGCAGGTGGAGAACAATGGGAAATGAGTGCTCCAGTGTGAATAGTGAATTGACAGTGATCAATTGCTGCTCCAGCCTCGTGCTGCACAGCTGTGTAGGGAATAATGTGATCCCTGGAGAACTCTAAATACAGCAGTGCACTCAGGGAAATGGCCATGTGGAAGAACAAGCTCAGCTGCAGGGTGGGGCAGCCCTGGGCTGTTGCTGTGGGCTGGGGCATCACTTGTGTGACGTGTGTGCTGGAGCTGGGATGGCTCAGCTCCCTCTCACCTGCTTGTCACAGCTGCTCCACAGGAGCCTGTGCTGCTTTGGGCTTGGTTGGTTTTGATTTCTTGTGGGTTTGGTTTTTTTTTTGGTTTATATGGCAAAGTAGTGGAAGTCTACAGGAAAATCTGACTGGTGCAGTCCCCACCCTCCCCTTACACCTTGCCACTGTGTCATAAAGCTGCTGGCAATAAAGCAAAGCAAGCCTTGATCCAAAATTTAAAAGTGCTGAGGAAGCTGAAGATGCCACAAGGCTGGCAAAAGAAGGAACAGGGGAAATCATCCCTGGGCAGCTCCAGGTTGGGTTGTTCAGGTTTAAGGGCTGTGGAGGATGCTGGAACCTGAAGAAGGAACAGGACAGCAAAGCCTACAAACCCTTCAGGATGGAAATGATCCTGCTCAGATCTTCCTGTAACACAGGCTGGATCCTCTCTGTCTGTTGTGAGTGACTCCAAGGGGCAGAGCAGATCATCCCTCTGTTAAAAACTGCCTCAGCTACACCTGGGGAAGGGACTCCGTTCATAGCTTGGCTTTAAAATGCCTCCCTTTTGAGCATTAGCAGATTCAGCCACTTAACTAGGTTAAAGCTGCAATATCTTAGTTTTTCTGAAGTGAGCACAAAGTTTCATTGGAACAGACATTCCTGTGACATTACTTTCCAGAGCTGAAAATATATCACAGTAGCAGATTTTTTTTCTAGATATTTTTGCTGAAATGATTTCAATTCATAGCAAACCTAGAAGAGCAGAAGTGTTCAGAAGGCTCAAGGAGAGAGCAGCTGAAATGAAATAAAAAGGTAAAATTTCTGGCCTTACTGAAAAGAACCACTTATCTCAATCCCCAAGATACAGCAACAAATTCCATCTACTGCATTACCAGCCTGAGCCTGCAGCTGGGAAGGCAATTTCCCTAAGAAGTTGTTCCCTACAATCTGTAAGAAAAAGACAATTTACTTTTTTTTTTAAATAGTAGCATTATATAATTGATTGCAAGAGTTTATATCTCATGAATGCTGGATTGAACAGTTTTAAAAAGGAAGTGACTGTGAGGGCTGAAATCCCAAGGATCTGGCAGTACAGAATGGAGTTGGTGCTCTGGCAGATTCCTTCAATTTTCTGAAGCCACGGCCAGTAAGTGCAGTGAAGCTGAGCCATGAGGGGTGGCTTTGTCACTGGCTGAGAGCTGGGAGGGTTTTGGGCAGGGTGCAGTGCAGAATTAACCCTTCCTGGGGAGGGCAGTGGGGTGGGAGGTGAGTGAGCAGGGGCACACAGGGGCGTGAGGGGTTTGTGCAGCAGCAAGCTGAGCGTGCTGCCTTTGTCATTTCACATTCACTCACCTACAGATCACTGCTCCCTCCGCCCATGAAAAGTGTTCCTTAAACAGTGTCAGCCAGAGGAAGGCTTGCTGAGGAGAGAAAACCATCCTGTGGCAACATCTCAGGTGGGCAGGGGCTGGAATCCCCACCAGAGCTCACAGCCTGAGGGGTCACACACAGCCATTGTTGCAAGGCATTGAGAAATAATTGCTCCTGTGTCCTGGCTTAGGGTCAGTTTGGGAGAAAATCCCCTAAAGAGTTTTCCTCTAGGAAGGATGTGCATAAGCATGGCATCAAGATCAGGTTTTGCTGGTTTCCTTCACGCTGCTGGGGATCATCTCCTGAAAGCAGTGCTGGGTGTTCTGCTGCCAGGGTCTCCATGTAGAGACGTTTTCAGGCATAGTGGTACAGTAAAGGTGAATTGCAGTTCTTGAATTTGTTTATTTTTTGTCTTGATGCTGTTTCCTTAAGAGCACTTCAGTTCCATGCCGCTCTGATTTTCAGCCTTCTGATGTTTTCATCCTTGTGATGGAGTTTCTCACACTGCTTTTTGTAAACGTGCACGTGTTTTTCTAACTGTCTTTTTGGTTTTCATTCTTTCTCCTGGGAGGAGAAAGGTTTGATGGACTTTGTCATTGACCAGTGTAGTTAGAGAGAATATAACTTCACCTTCCAATCAATGGTCATTCCCTAAACTCTATATAATGTGAAAACCAAAATAAAACCTTCTTCTTCCTTGCCTTCTCTCAGCTGTGGCTCTGCTGTGTCTCTGTGACTTCTGTTGTACATTAGTGTGACTGTTCCCCATCCTTTTTGTTTGGCATACTTAATGTGAGAGTCACTGTGTCATTCTTGCCTTAATTATTCAGGTGGGTGATTCCAGTGGAACTTTGATTATGATGGTATAGATAGAATGCAATATTTAGAATAGATCGTATAATTTAAATCTTTAAAACACCCCTTTCCTGCTGAGTCTCACTCAATAACAAACAAAATGGTAATCTTCTGCAATTCTGCCTCTGTAAAAACATGCATAATTTTTACAACAGTAGTCATGGTTGTAATTAAGGACGCTGATAGTTGTTTTTGTTTTTAATTTGCTATCCTTCAGAATCTTTAATAAACTTTCACAGTCAAAATCCAGATGGTACAGCAGAGCTCAGTGTTGTTTTTGAGACTTTTTTTTTTGTGCTGATTATAACTCTCCCCAGATAAAAGTTGAAAATTGTTTGGATTTTTGGCCTTTGGCTGTTTGGAAAGCTGCTGTCAGCTTCCAGCACAAACCAGTTCAAATTCAGGGCACGTTGACAGCTGGTGGTGGGGGAAGGAACCAGTGAGGGGACCAGTGTGCCACTGCCCAGAAATGTAAACCAATGTACCTTATTCCAGCTGTGAGGTTATTCCCCATTTTCATAGGCAGTTCACCTTCTTTCACTTTTCCCCATTTGTGTTCCTCTCCTGTTCTGAAGAGTCATTGATTTATGAAATCTGAGGAACATTGTCCTGTGGAGATGGGGAATGCAGAGGGAAGGTTTTTAATCCCTCAGATAATTAAGCACTAAAATAAATGATTAAAAAATTATGAGGCGAAACACTCTGTTAATTTTAATATAAAAATAATGTACTTTCCCCTGTGGAACACAAGGGAGGGAGCTGCAATCAAAATAAGGGGAATAAAAATTTGAATACTCAGTTTTTTTCCTCTGTCAAAGTTGCTTCTTTGATGCCTTGCTGTGCTTTGCCAAGATGTTGGGAGGAGGATGAAATGAGTGTGGAATTTATAAATGGGTGTTAGATGGGGAAGGGTGCTGTGGGCTGGGGGAGCTGAGGAGTGCAGCTCATTACCAGCAAAGCCATCAGGGCTGGCAGAAATGTTTGCTGGAGGATTATCCAGAAAAAGATCTTTAAAAGCTTCATTTGCTCTCAGTCAGTATCTAGAGAAGGAGTGGGAGCTGAATGCTCGGAAGAGTAAGGCTAAAATGAAGGGTGGTTTTGTGTGTAAGAAAGCTCTGCAATTTACTCTTTATTAAAAATGATCTTTATACCAGATCTCAGATGACTTTGCCACCTCTGGGGGATCACAGAATTTCAGGCTTTCAGTGCTCTTGCAGGTTACAATCTCAGATGCTGAGGTGTCCTGGGGCCATTTTTCCTGTTCCTTCAGACAGACTTTATTTCTTTGGGGTTTGAGTGGACATTAATTAAACTTTGTAATGTAAGGTTTTATTGCAGTTGTTTATTGGAAGAGGAATTCCACTTTTTCAAGATGTAGAGGAGGATTTTGTGCAGCTCTGAAACTCTTGTGTAATCCTTTCTTCCTGGCCTCTTTCATTCTGAGATTGGTTCCTTCTGAGCGATGCCCACCCTTATGCAGGTGGGTTTGTTTTGGTTTGTTGCTGGTTTTTAGGTGATTTTGTGGATTATCTTCTTTTAAGAAGCCAGATAGTTCTGCTTTTGCATCTGGGAAGTCTTTTGCTCCTTTTTTTAAATGTCAGTTTATTGTTTTGCATTGTGTTAGGGCCTGGAGAACCCAACCAAGATCACAGCTTTGGGATTTTAGGTGCTGCTCCTACATAAATAGTAAGTTAAGTCTGTTATGTTTGCAGTCTACAGACAAAGGGTAAGAGGAAAGAAACAGTAATACCCGTTATTTTTGGGCATGGAACAGCAGCCTGGGAAAAGTGGCTTGTCTGGGGTTGGACAGAGTGGGTTGCAGTGCCTAAATGGAAGTAACTGGCATCAGTTTAGGCCACCACAGTACTCAGGAGCAAATAAATATTTCAGTCAGATACTAAACAAAAAAAGACTACTAAAGCATTTGTGAACTAAAGCTTGAGAAACTGGGTTGTCTTTGAATGCTGTCTGTGGTAAGCATTTGTCCCCTTTCTGAATAAGGGTGAGGATTTGAATTTGCTGTGGGGGGGAAAAAAGGCAATTCATTTCATAATTAGGGTAGCAGATGTGAGCACAAAGGTCAGCTGTTCAAACAGGAAAGGTGACACTGTATTTGCATCTGTATTTTTTAAGTTTCTGTGTTTGTTCTTTGGGACTGCCAGTTCCTAGGAAGGATGCAGAGCATGCCTGCCTCAGGTAATTGCTGGCTGGCAGAGTTAGAATAGGTGCCCTGCAGCGGGAGAGGCTCAGAGCCATTGGAAATGTTCTTTGTGTGCCGTGATGTACAGCCTCCAGATAATGCAGCTGGATGAGGGGACAGTGGAGGGCTAGGCAACAACGAATCCTGATGGTGATTTACAGAAAAAACCCTTTATTCACGGATAAAGTGAAATAGGAGGGACTGTAAATTGGGTGCAAATACAGCTCCTTTTGAAATCCTCACAGAGCCGTGTAAAGGAGCTGTTGTGTAAATGGTATTGTGCTAAATATTTTAAAGTGAGATTCAGCCTTGTGCAGGAAACCATTTGGAGTCTGTGTATTGCTTGAGAGTGCTGAGAAGGCTGAAGTGAACTCTGGGTGGTCCATTTGCAGCGTTTGATGTAAAATCATTGCATTGGATTCCTGCACAGGTGGAGCTTGCTGTAATGATCAGATGTCTCAGATGTGCCTGTGCAGTGATCTGGGGTTGCAGGTGCTGACTGGGTCATCTTGTCTCTGATGATAAATGTTCATTGCAGTGGAGATGTGGCCTTTGGCATGTGTAAACCTCCACGAGCTACTTTTGATCTGGCTGTCGTGCAGAATGTATCATAAAGCGTTGTTTTCCAAGCTGATCAGATAAATCATCATCTGCCTAGGCCACCTCTGCGTGGGCCGATGAGGTTTACTGCCACTAAGCCCAGCTGCAGCACTGCCAAGCCCCTCAGTAAGGCCACTGAGGTTATATCACAGCATGACTCGAAGGTCTGATCTCTTAAACTCTCCTTTCCTTCCTGCAGTGGCTGAGAGCCGGGGGATCCTGGAGAGCATACAGAGATTTTCCTTGCTGCCCACCTACCTGCCCGTCACCTATCGTATCCACAACGCCGACGTTTCCTTCTTCCTTAAGGAAGCCAACCAGGATATCATGAGGAACTCCAGCCTGCAGTCCCGGGTGGAATCCTTTCTGATCTACAAATCCAAGAGCCCGCCCGTGCTGAACGCCAGCTACGGCCCCTTCTCCGTGGAGCAAGCGGTGCCCCAGGACCTGATGCTGCCTTCAAACCCCTTCGGATCCGCCAGCAAGTTCTCCTACAACTGGAAGCTGCAGGCCTACATCATGAGCACCAAGATCTACCTGAGCAAGCCCCGGGTGCAGGTGCTGTTCTACATCGTGGGCAGGGACTGGGACGAGTACAGCCCCGCGGAGCGGCTGCCCTGCCTGCGCCTCTTCGCCTTCCGCGAGACGCGCGAGGTGCGCGGCAGCTGCCGGCTCCGGGGGGACCTGGGGCTCTGCGTGGCACAGCTGGAGCTGCTGCCTGCCTGGTTCAACCCCCCCAGCGTGCTGGCTGGCCGCAAGAAGCAGCTGGACAGGTCTGAAGGCAGCCCTGTGGAGCTCTACTACTCCATCCAGGCGGGGGATGACAGGGGGGAGTGTGCCAAGGAGGACGCCAGGAAAAGCGGCGGGGCGCGCTCGGGGCGCAATGACATCGATGACTCGGGGCCCCCCCTGCAGAGGATTGGCAGTGTTTTCCTTTACCAGACACGTGCTGCCCCTTCTTTAACTGAAATGAGATTGGATGACAACGTTGTCATCCGGTACGCACCAAAGGCTGTCAAGCAAGGAGACGTTCTGACTTTCCTCGTGTCTGTTGCTAAGAACTCCACAGAAGATCGGTTCACGCTGAGGTAAGGCTGCTCTGTGTTTCTTTGGTACCTTGCTTTTTGTTTCCCTGCTCCTGGAAGTCACTTTCTCTGTGTGAATGGCCTAACAGTCCATCAATTGCTGCTCTCCCAAAATTGTATTGCTTGGTTGACTCTCCATTTCTCATGTTGTTCAGTGTGATATTGTATGGATTGTCTGAGATGTGATCTCTTGCAGTGAGAGAGGCCTTTTCCCGACGTTGTCCTTTGGGGAATGCTTACAAAAATTGAAATGGCAGAGCTGGGACATATCTATGTACTAAGAGGAGATAACATCTAAATTCTTGAGCGCTGGAGTTTGCAGTTCTCCTAATCTCTCCCTGGACTCGTGTTGAGATTAATGAAGTTTAAATCTGCAGAGTTATTTACAGGAAATGAGCAAGAATTGGGCATTTAAGGATTCCCATGTTTCAGCACCTCTCCCCTGCTTGTTGTGAACTGGGTTCTGTATTACAGGATGTTTGAGGTTCCCAAGTATTACTGATCCACCAAAACAATTTCTGGAAGTGAGAAACTGCCCGAGGGGGCGGTGGTTGGTTGAAGGTGACATCAAGTGGCACATTGATTGACCTCACTCTGTCCCAGCACCGAGCTGTTCAGGGGCAGCTGCCTGTAACCACCAGTACCATCCCAGCCAGAGCAGCAAGGGCTGGGGCACAGGGCAGGCATGGTGGCTGCAGGGGACACTGTCCAGCTGGCTGTCCTCCCCAAGCCTGCCCCTGTGCTCCAGCACTGAGGGTTGTGTGGCTGGCGTGTGGGAAGCCCATGTCTGCAGAGATTATTATTCCATTTTTTACCCCTTACCAATGGCTCGTGCCACCTCTTCCTGAGCTGAAGGTAAATGTCACAGTCTGGCCTCTGGGGGTGTGAGGCTGGTTTGTCTCAGGTGTTTGCCCTGGAAATGGTGGCTGTTGCCAAAGCTCCCAAAGCGTTCCTCTGAAAGAGCAGGTGCGTCACAGGAGGGAGCAGGGAGCTCCCCACCTGTGCAAATACCACAGGAACTGCATCCATCAAATATCAAAAGCTGTGCTGAGCACCAGAGGGGCTCTGGAGCTGCCACCCAGGAAATCCCACCCTGCTGTGGCTGGAGATGAGCTCCTTTCTCTGCTGCTCACACAGCTCGTACTCCAGAGCTGAAAGTGGGGCCAGGCTGTAAATGGAACGTTCAGGAGCTCCCATGCCTGCCTTGGCCTGGACTGAGGGGTAACTCACATTTGGCACCACTGGCCTCAGGAGAAAGAGCTCAACCCAGTAATTTTTTTTCCCCTCCCCTTCCCCAGGGAGATTTCTGGGGGAAATGGTTTCCCCTAAAATCAGGACATTTTCCCTTTGCAGGTGTGTGATGTACAAACTGAATAACCACAGCACTTGGTTGCTGACTCAAGGGCAATTATTTATTTTTCATCTGGTGGAGGACAAACACCTCTCCTCACCGTATCAGTTTCTCATCTTCTGAGTCAATCTAAGATTTAAATTGTTTCCTGAGTGCTGATTTCAAGCCAGACAATCCAAGTTCCTTATAGCAAGTGTTCAGGGATGTCTTTGTCTTTATTCTGTGTACTAATGACTTAAAAGGGATCAGCAGGCATGGAAACTGCTGCTACATTTGAAAATATAAACATTAAAACCAGTTAATTAAGGTAAAAAATGTTTATTGTTTTTACTCTTTAAATGCAGAGTCTTAGAAATCTCACTTCAAAGCATCTCTATTTCCATGAGCTGTAATCCATTAAAAGTGGAGCTGGTTATAACCATGATAATTATGTTACATAGAGGTTTATGAAATTTTCAAAAACCTTGCTTTGTTTAAATTAGGATGAAAACTCAGTACCTGAACTTTTAAAGGAATGCTTCTAAAATGAATTTTCTGGAACAAAAAGGAGAAGATGTGTTTGAATTGTAGCTTTTTATTCTGAGATCTAAGGTAGCATAAAACAAAAAATAAGCTAAAAATAGGGAGCAAATATCAGTTCAGCATGAAAAGTGTGGCATTCTTGTCTTAAAAACAGCACTTTGGTGTTACCTTTTAAAAACCAACTTCTGTAACAACTTGCTGCTGCTTTCTTGAGTTTTGATTTCTCTTGACCTGCTTTTCTGAGAGCACCTGGCTTTCAGACTGCAGCCTGCTGCAGTGTCAGAGGAGTTCTGATATTGTTTAACTGTGCTTCTAGGGAGCCAGTCCTCTCTTGGGTCTGGTTACAGCACCTCTGAGGGGTTTTTGGTTGGGTTTTTGGGTCAGAATTGTGGTTTCTGTGTTCATCCCTCCATGGCATGTTCTCCATCTATCTGGTCTCGTCTCATTCTGATTTTCTCTCTGATAGAGGAAAAGGTCCCTTCCCCACCCTCCCCCAATGTAACTCTTTTATGAGAAAAATTGTATTAATTTTTATTTTGAACCAGTTCATTATTTTTCAAAGTTCTGCCTTGAGTGGCAGCAAGATTTGGAACTATATTCATGAAGTGAGGCCAAGGGCTGCTGGCAAAATGCTTTTACCATTGCTTTTGCTCCAGTGGACTGGAAACTATGGCTTGAACAGATGGAAAATATAGGATATACGGGTCAAAAATTAAGAAGCAGACATGCAAAGCAGCCAAAAGTAAAAAATTACTCATCACTACTGAGTATTTCCTGTTTCAGAACTATTGTGCCTGGAGTAAACCCTGTTCCCTTTCTAACAGGAAAATGTCTTCAAGGGGAGCCTTCTAGAAACTTCTGAGTACTACAGGATTTAGGGAAAGGTACCCTTGGTTTTCATCTTGTGCTGTTCTGCACAAGGGAAGATTTAGAGGAGTGAACGTGGAACTGATGGACTGTTTTTAATTTTGGGAAAGAGTTGGACCATAAGAGCCAAGGCCTAGGTTTTGTTTTTTAATGAGCTGGGGAAATTAAAAATATTTGTCTTGACTCTGTATGAGTGTGAGAGATAGAGGAAAGGAAGGACATAAAATATAGATGATGGGTAAATATGGAATATTGCTGTAGCTGGAGAGCTTCGACTGGGCCTTAGGAAACTGAGGGATTTCTGAGCTTCCTTCAACACTTCTGCCCCTTTTTCACCTTCTTTTCACCTTTTCTCCTGCTGCTGGCCAGGGGAGGCTGAAGGCTCTTCTTCCTCCCCATGGTGGGTGCTGGAAATTTCCAGATGTTCACAGGAAAACATTGCAGCCTGCCTGGTGCTGCTGTCCTGCAGCTCCATGGTACTGGAACCTGACGTGGGATCTTTATTTGAAGTGTCTTTGCTGAGGAAGGAGAACACCAAGTATAATTTCACATCAGTCCTTCCAAAAGCTTTCAGCAATTAAAGCCTGAGAGCTCTGGTGTTTCACAGTTCCAGTTCCTGCCTGTGCTGTCACAGACACTGCAGTCTGTAATGTAAAAAGTGTGTGCAGGGGTGCCAGGGCTGCCCAAAGTTAGGAACAGGACTCTGCAGAACCCACACTGCAGATACAGTTCTTTATCAGCTTTCTTTTTGGGGTTTTTTTGTTTTTGTTTTTTTTTTTTTCCTGGGCCTAATAAACATAACTTTCCGTTTTGGTTTAAAGTCAACAGGATCGATGCTTTCTGCTTGCAACCTTTAAAATTTGCTTTCCTATTTCTGGAGATGAATCAGGGAAGAAATTAGAGAGCTAGAATTGCCTTAAGCAGTGTCAGGCCTGGATACATTCATGAGTGAAAAAAGCAGCAGCTTTTTTGCTTTTTGCAGCTATTCAATTCTAATTATGCTTCATGAATCCTGTGTGAGGGAATGACTGAAGGTTGTAATAGAAACTCATAAACCTCCAATACTGGGAGAAAAGTAAGGTGTTTTTTTTTTTAAATATAAACTATCAATGCTATTTCTGCATTTGTAAACCCAGATTGGGGGTTGGACATCTGTAGGTAGCCGTTTTATAAACTATTGGGAAGCTTTGTGGTTTCCCTCTGGTGTTTTTAATGATGATACTTGTGGGAATACAGGCACTGGTGTGAAATTGTGGTGGTGGATAAGCAGTGCTTATTGAAAACTGGGAAGATTTCCCCCAAAAGGCCCGAGGAGTTTATGTTACATGAGCTTCTCTTATTCTCTGTTTTATCTAACAATCAATAGACAATAATCCAGCAAACATGAAAAGGGCTGCATAAATACATGAGGGGAGCAGATCATTAGCACTCCATTTATACAGCAAGAAAATCTGAACAAGGCTGGCATTTTATCAAATTGCCTCTGTGTTCTTCTAGTGCTGGGCTAAATCAAATCTTATTCTTTGAGCTGGACTGAATCATATGTAAATAGCAGAAACAAGTGGTGATCAGGAAGGTTACCAGCCACATAAAACTCTGATGAGATGGGCTTTTCTCTGGGCCTTAGATATGTGGCTATTTCATGGTACCCCAGCCCTGAATTTGTACCTCCTCTGCCAGATTGAAAAGAGTCCTATTGTACATTTTTACTCCTCCTTCCAGAGCTCTGATTCTGCCAGTTAAAAATCCCCTTCCACATTCTGGTTTAAACAGCTTCTAAAGTCCTCTCATAACTGAATTTTTCCCTCTCTTCTAACTATGAAAGAAAAGGAATTAAAAAAAAACCAAAACAACAAAACCTAAATTGTCTCTTCTTTTGAAATGGAACCTCTGCATTTCAGCTTTTTCACTGCTCAGTCCTGATGTAAAAATGAGATTGAGGCAGGCAGGAGCTAGACACTGTGACCTGAGAAGATGAGAGTCCTGTGTCTTTATTGTTCCGTGGTAATAACGTGGTAATTTCTCTATTGTTTCATGGAAATGACTGGTAATAACTGGTAATTTCTTTATTGTTTTGTGGAAATAACTGTTCTTGCCCACCATGAGCTGGGCCAGAGGTGTTTCTGCAGCAGGGCTGGTGGGAATCCCCCCTGTGCTGCTGCCCAGGGAAAGCCTCTCCAGCAGCTCCTGGGGTTTTCTGCTGTGTTCTGCACACTGTGCAAGCAGGAATTAGCTTTCATAGCCTGTTTATGAGCTAGTCAAGCAAATATAATTTTCTCCATCTTCTGGATGGCAAAATAGCTTTCCTGCACTGCTAAGTGACTTGCTAATGGCCCAAAATTGTCAGTGGCACTGTGGAGACAAGTGCTTAGGAACTATTGACTTCTGGGGCACTCTGTTACCTCCTGTTGGACTTGCAGATTGTATTAAGAAGGAAATAGTTCCCTCTGTTAAAATTATTCCAGTTAACATCCTCTGCCTTGAGAATCAGCTGACATTGCCTGGGCAGGTGTCAGAAAACTGAGGGACAGATCCAGCAAGCCATTACCCAGGTGAGTGGCCTTTGCAGCTCAGTTATTTCAGGTTTATTGCACTCGGGGGCTTTATCCTCCTCTCAGAGCCTGACTCCAGCCTGGATAAAAGCTGAGTGAGCAGTGTGTGGATGCTCTGCTGGCAGACCCCGGGGTCCCTGGGCTGCAGGGACACTGTCCTGGCAGGCTGCACGGGTTTGTTTTGCTTGTCCTGCTGTTAGGACTCTGTTTGCCTCCTCTCCTGATCACCTGGAAACTACAAAAAAACGTCAGGGAGCTCTTTGAAGCTGCACTGTTTGGGATTGCACTGCTGCCTTGCTGATCCATCAGTTCAGAATTATTGTTCTGCTGCATTTCTGGAGACACTGTGAGGTTTGGCTAGGTAAAGCTAGTTTTCCAATATAACTCATTAATTTAGAAAGCTGAAGAACATTAGCAGAAATCAGCTTAACTTGATTATAGCTGGGAAATGCAGGTTTGGGTTGTTTTTGTTGGTGGGTTGTGTAGAAAAGGGGAGGTTTGGGGTACTACAGGTCCCCCAGTTTATGGAATAGATGTCAGAAGTGTTGTTTTCTCCCCCCAGAACTGCTCAGCTCTCAGTGGAGAACACATTAGCAGCTCCTTTGTAGTCAGGAATGAAGTGATGTGAAAGGTGCTGTGAGGGCTGTACTGGCAGGGCAGGACAGGTGGCAGGGGGATGGCACTGACAAGGTGTGAGCTGGTGTGCTCCTGCCACCCATCACACCTGGGGAGGGGGCAGCAGGGTGTGCTCAGCTCCTGCTGCTCAGGGGCAGGGCTGTGTGTGAGCACAGGTGAGGGCACAGGTAAGCCCTGCAGGGTGACAGAACACCCAGGGGCAGGGCTGAGGGTGTGTGAGCACAGGNCTCACACAGGTAACAGCCCCCAGCCCTGCAGGGTGAGAGATGCTGGGTGTCATTGCCTGGGATGCACAGCCTGAGGTGCTGGGTGTCACTGGCCAAACTGGTGGTGACAGAACCCCCGGGGCTCTGCCAGGCACACCCTGCCACCGTGCTCTGTGATCCCTGCAGGGATTCCTCCCTGTCCAGCAGCGCCAGGCATTACACAGCCAGGATCTGATGAACATCTCCATTCCAGCTCCTTGCACTTCCCCACTCTCTGCTGACCAGTTTAGGAGCTCTCTTTTTAGCTATATTTTGGTGCCTCAATATGTAGAGCATTCTTGTAAAACTTTGGGTCAAAGAACTCTTCCTCTAATATTCTAGTAAAATGTGAAATCTCATCCACGTAAGGATTTTTCCTGTTTCTGAAGTACTTTTAAAAATAAAGGCTAAGTACATTGAGGAATAAGACATTTCATGGGAGTGAAAGCAATCTTTGATTTGAAATTATTGGAATAGTTCAACTTTTCAGTGTTGCTTTCACATTTTTTAAGGGTAGCATTTATCCAGGATGAGCACACGTGTATGAAATGCATCAGGCAGTCTCAAAGTGCATTTTTGATCGCAGAAAAATTGGAACATTAGTTTCCTACTTCTAATGGCAAATCTGAGCCCTTTTAGGTTTTTAAGGTTATTACTTAAACAGATCTGACAGATCCTTGTACCATCTGTGTAAAGGCACGGTAATGAATTGTCACTTTAGCAGGTGTCAGCCTGCACAGCATCAGTCACTTGGCAGCAGTTTCCTCTCTCCTGGAGCCTGGGCAGGGTGTGCCCAGCCCTGGGCAGGGTGTCACACCCCACAGCAGTGTCCCAAAGCCTGCCAGGAGCCCTGGCTCCCTCCCTGATCCCTGTGTGTCCCACACCTCTGTCCTGCTCGTGTTCCAGTGGCATTTCCCAGCTCTGCAGGGTGTTTGCTGGATCTCTTTTTTCACCTGCTGCATCCAGGCCCCCTTCCCACGGCATGGATGGGGAGTTGCATGGGAATGCATTCCCATTGCAGTGGGGATGGAGTGGAGGGAGCTGCTGTGGCAGAGCCAGTGTTTGTGCTGGCACTCCCCAGGATAAATGAACATCTGTGAGATGGAATGCAATAGGATGGAATTGCGTGGAATTGCAGTGGGGATGGAGTGGAGGGAGCTGCTGTGACAGAACCAGTGTTTGTGCTGGCAATCCCTATCATCGTGGTCCATGCATTGAAGAAAAGACTCTTGGCGACAGTATCAGAAGGCTAATATGATTTATTAAAATGACTCCATAATTCTAGTATTTTTCTGTATCTGCTCAGCAGAGAGCATTCTCCATGCTCCTGCTGCTGCTTCGTCCAGGGAATGTCCCGAATGCTCACAATATCAGAAAGATTACAGTCCTTCAGCTCCTTCTCCCACTCTCAAGGAGGAGGCCGAGGAATCCTAAAATGTCCTTGAAGAACACCAGATATCTTGTTTACAGAAAGCTTATACAGAGTAAAAGAACAGCAAAAGGATGTTCTCCCATGGGAAAATAGATCAGAAGGCTTACACACAGAGAAACTTATAATATGTTCATAGCAACAAATCCCCAAGATAAATGAACATCTGTGAGATGGAATGCAATAGGATGGAATTGCGTGGAATTGCAGTGGGGATGGAGTGGAGGGAGCTGCTGTGGCAGAGCCAGTGTTTGTGCTGGCTGATCTCTTCAACCCCATCACAAAGAATGCCAATAGGAACAGCCCGGGGTGGAGAGTTCACTGCACAGAATAATTGATCTGTATTATAGTGGATGGAATCTGATCTAAATCTATAGCAACTTTAAATGGTGAGAGCAAGCCCTGGCTGTGGAGGCAGAGGTTTTGCCTTTGGGATACCAGAACTGCACACAGAGATGCTGGGCACCACTGGCCAAACTGCTGGCCCTTGGGCACTTAATGCAGGCTGGGGATGTCTCTGGGAGCTCCACCCCTGAGGGAGCAGTGACCCATTTCTATGTGTGACATTTCAGTGGCACTGAGGGCAGGGCACAGCTCCTGCTCGGGGTTTGGCAGCAGGTGACATCTGGAGCCTGTGTGCAAACCTGGGTGCTGTTCTGTTTGCATTGGTTATTTCTGAGCGGCCTTTGAGTGAAGGTGTTTGCATTCTGTGCTCTCCAGGAGGAAAAGGGCAATCCCCCCATGTTCTGAGGAGGACAGCGCCCTGGGTTTGGTGCTGTGCTGGGCAGGAGCCTCAGCCTGGGCTGTGCTGAAATCAGAGAATGCAGCTCACAAAATCTGATGTGGCCACTTGAGTGGCTCTCTGAGCATTTGGCTGAAGTAAGCAGGACAGACATCTGCACTGAGGTAATGCAGGGACACCTCATTTTCCTACTTATTTTTAATTGTGGTCCACCTCATTTTCCTTCTTATTTTTAATTGTGGTTCCTTCCTCAGCTGTGCCTGCTGAACTCTGGTGCGCTGTGCTTTGTAAAGGCTTATCAACAAAAAGATATCTCTTCATAAATCTTTAGATCTAATGCCTAAAAGCTCTGAAGGGCTTTGGTTTAAGGATTGTCATCTTTTTGAGGAATTGCCTATTGCAAGTATTCATTACTCAAGCTAACAGATACTGAAAATGGCTTTAAATCACCTGCTGGGCTTTCCTTGCTTGTGTGCTTTGTATATTATTTTATTTCAGGGATAGGATTTCCTGCCTGTGGGTCCTGAACTTTTAGAGTTCATCTATGAAGGGTTGTTTTCCTCTGCAGCTAGAAATGCTAATTGACTTTGATTTATCAAATAAAAATAAATTAATTCCATGTCGAGAGACCCTTTCTAAACCATGTCTGTGCTCCAGATTTAGCAGGGACAGTAATTGCTTTGCCAATCTGTCGATTGGAGAGATCTGTAAACCGTGGAAGAAAAATGTCATCACCAGCTGAAACCATTGTCTGTGGACAGGTTTGAGCCCAGGAGGGGAAAGGCAATTTTGGCTGCTCCCACTGTAGTTCAGAGAGGTGTTCAAATAAACAGGGAGGGGCTGGGCTGCAGCACAAGGCTGGGACCAGTGCGAGTTCTGGCGCTATTTCTGATTAATTTTCAAAAAACAACTTCTTTGTGACCGTACAGATGTTCAGCCCTCAGTGAAACTTGATGAACCAGCTCTAGGACTTGACATCTCTGCAGTGACTGGGGCCTTGCTTTGGGACATGCAGGTTGGCAAGTTCCAGGAATTCACTGCAAGTTCCCCAATATCTCTTAATAGTGAAGGAATGGTGGGGATTTCCCTTATTGTATTATTCTGGCTTCTTAACCCTTTTGTTAGAGATAACACATTATTACTTAAAAATTCCCAAGGTGAGATACCTGCAGAGAAAAGCTCCATGCATGGCTTTGAGATCTTGTAATAATTAGGTGGCTAAAACAATTTGGAATGCCTGAAAAATCTCATTATTTAGCTAGAGATGTTTAGGCTTTCTTAACCACCCAGAGCTGGTGATACTTTTCAGCTGTGAGGGAAGATAGGAAGTGCTTGGCTGTGCACTTTTTGGGAAACAGACTTCAAATCTGAGTTTGGGAAGGTTTTAAAGTAGTAAGCTGCTCACCTTGCAAAAGGCTGAACCAGGACCTAACTGAATAAATAAGGTGGCTGCAGGGAAAGAACTGAGAGAGGAAAAGGAGGAGGGCAGAAAGAAGGGCAATCCCCAAGATAAATTAACATCTGTGAAATAAGACACTTCTAAATGTATGCTAATGGCCTCAATGTTTCCATATTCAATTAAGTAATAAGTCCCGAGTTGGCAATATCCTCCCAAAACATTCATTTACCCAGAGAAGGCTCCACTGGGACAGCAGAGGCACCGTAATGAACTGATGTGGGCAGTAAGACATGATAATGCCTACTTCAGAGGGAATTACCACTTCCATAATGCAATTTACAACAAGAGTTTACTTGTTAGAAGAGTTTTTTTCCCCTCTTCATTATGACAGTGTAATTATGACTCCAGTGGCTCAGAATAATTTTGAAAGGAATGAGTTACCAAAGCTTTTGTACTGAGTGTTTGTTCTCAGGCACTTTGAACACAGGACCAAGGGCTGTTCTCTGATAAATAACAATCCCATGGAAGGTGACATGCAGCTGATCTCATCCTCCTTCACTGTGCCCCACTGCAGCTGGAGCCAGAGCAGTGATTACAAGGACTCCATCATCAGAGGGTTAAAAAGGTTCTTTATTGTCAGAAAGCTTAAGGCTATTTCAGAAGTATAGGGTTCTTGCCTGTTTCATAGCTTGTTACAAAGGTTTTAGATTATTTCAGGAAACTTAAGATACAAAATGGAACACCTCTTATAATACTAAATTGATTGGCTGGTGACCCAAACCAACTCTTCTTAGCATTGGTTAAGAGAGAGAAAACTGTATTTCTGTGTTTGTGGGAGCAGAACAGAAAAACACCACCTGTGGCCTTGGGAGGAGCACAGCTCAGAGAGATGTTTATAGAATCTCTCTTTGAGAAAGTGGAGTTTTCCCTTGGGAAGAAAAAACCTAGCAGGCTTGCAGAAATTCAGAAATTACCAATGCCACCAAACCCCACCTACAGTGGACTTAATATGGCTTCCTTGCTGTGTATTATTTGTTTGATTTAAAAAAGTTAAACTGGCGACACTAGCAAGCTGTGATACAGCACTCAGAGATGTTGGCACCTGCAGAGAGCAGCCAGTGTCACCTGGGAGCCTGGAGGCTGCTTGTCACTCTGAGTGTAGGACTGGCCACTGAGAGCAGACTGGATTTTCTGTAGCCACTTCTTCAGAACAAGTGGCTCAATGCCTCTGGAATTTCTTTCAGAACTACTGTAGATGCAGTGAAGGATGATTCCAGTGCCTGCTCCAAGCCACAAGTAATTTATTAAGTCATTGTCTAGCTGACAGTCTTTGACTGCAGCCTCTGAGCTTGGAGGAGAGCATTTGAGCATGGAAATAATCCTGGATGTTCTGTGCCCCCTCTGGTTGTGTTCAGCTTTTTGTCTGTGTTTTCAGACCAGCCAGGCACTACTGGAATAGCTGCTCTGAGTAGACTCAATGTTTGTTTGTTTTTCTTCCTCCATTGTCTTAGGAAAAGCTTCTAAGGATGGCACTTGGCAGAGATTGCTCTGGCCCTGTCAGACAGAAGCTGTAATGTGCTTTTTTCATTTCTCTGACAGCCACCAAGAGATTGACTGTACACTTGTTACTTAAGGCAGCATTGGCAAAATCTTTTTCAATTATGGTAGGCTTCTCCTCTTCACAGTGTGGCAGCTGTGGCTTTTTCTGGGGGCTGAGCTGGGTGTGCTGGAGCCTGGAAGGATGGCCCAGCTGAAACAAAGGCAATATCCTCCCAAAACATTCATTTACCAAGAGAAGGCTCCACTGGGACAGTGGCTCTGGTGGGGCACTCAGTGCCAGCCTGGAATGACATCTCCGGTGGGATGTGGGTCCTTCCCTGCCCCACTGGCACTGTCACAGCCTGGGGGTGGTGACACCTCCCTGAGCCCCTCAGGTCACAGCTCCTCACTGCTGGGTGGTTGTGTCCATGTGGGCTGCAGCACCAAAATCAGGCACCAGGAACTCTGAAACCCTGCCAGGGACATCTCCTGATGGCTCTGGGTGTCACTCAAAAAAAAAAAAACAAAAAACCAAACAATCTGCATGTGTGAAGCGTAGAATTCATTCACAGAGGTGCTGACAAGAAATTTCAGTAGTCAGAGATGATGTTATTTGGAGGACTGTATGGCAGCCATGGAAAAACTAGAAATTAGTGTTTGTTTTTCTGATGATTTGTATTCCTTAAAACACAGGAAATGCTAAGGCAGAAAAAATAGATAAAAAGGACTTCTGCACTTATAAGACTGCTTTTATCTTTAGGTTTCATAGTGTTTTACAAAAGATCTCTGACTGCATTTTGCAGACAAGGGGGCTGAAGTGCCCAGTGTCCAGGAGGGTTGATAATTTCCCTTTGGTGGTAGCAGGATGCCTCACAGCCCCATTACTGTATTAAACACTGCCAGGTTGTGAGATTGGTCAGGCAGATCAGGGGAACAGCAAGGAATTTTTTCTCCTTTTGTGATTCAATAGACTCTTCTGCTCTGTTTGCCCTCTGAGGGAGCCAGCAGATTTAATACCCAATTCCTCTCATCTGCTATCAGAATGCAAATGTGATGGCAGATGAATATACTTTCAAGAATACTTAACCTAATGGGCATGTAAAGCCTGGTAATTACCAGTTGTTTGTCTGCTGGTGTATAATGGGTTCAGTAACAGGCAGTGCCACACACTGAGATCCTGGTGTGGGCCAGGGCCAGGCTCCAGTGCAGCTTCTCCTGCTCCTGCAGTGGGAACAAACAGAAAAATGCAACCTCCTCACTGTGTTTGTTCCATCCTCAGTATCCCGAGAGTGCCACCTGCAACGCCAGGCTAATTATTGCCGTGGTCCCTGTGGTGACAAAGGACTCTTGGCAATGATATCAGAAGGCTAAATATGATTTATTAACGTGACTCCATAATTCAAAGGATCAGGTTATTTGCTCGGTTCAGAGCACAGAAGCTGCTGCTCCCAGCTCTGTCCAAGGAATGCCAGAATAGCTCACACAATCAGAGATAACAGCTTTTCACCTCATAGCTTGAAAGGANGTGTTCACACAGCAGCTAATAATCAAAATTCAGTGTTTAATTCACCTTTGATCCAACACGTGTAGCAACAGTGACAGTCTGTGTGTGCCACACAGGCAGGGATGTTGGCATGGCTTGGTGGCTGACAGAAATAATTCAACCTGCACTTCCTGACCCTCCCAAGCCCCCTCTTGTATGGGAAAGAAGCAAACAAGAAACGTAGCTCAGGGTTCATGAAATTTGACGTAGAAAAAGATAACGGAACAGCAGCAGGCAAAGTGGAATTTGAGCCACCTTGCTCCCTATTAGCACCTTAAAGGCATTGGGAGCAATAAACTACAGTGGCCTGGGAATAAACACAGCAGCGTGTGTTGGATTTCATAATTCATGTTTTCATTTCCCTGCCAGCGTTTTTTGAGATTTTGTTTCTCCTCTGTGGGCTGAAGTGTTTCAGCAGAGCTGAGGGGTGCACTGATAAGCTGCTGTTATCAATTGGATGTGTTCTTCTGAAGGGAGTGTGAATAATAAACTGCTTTTTTTGGGCTGAGGTCCCAAGAGCAAGGACAGAGTGGGGGGCTGTGAAAAACACTGCTCACTTGTGTTTAAAATTTAAAACTTTAATAATAAAAAATTAAGGTAAGATGAATTTGGACAATCAAAATTAGGACAATAAGAGACAATAAAAAGTAAAGAATTATGGATGTCTGGGTGCTTCTCTCTCAGGAAAAGCACACAGACTAGCAAGGGACTAACCCTTAAAAATAATAGCCTGTTGCAAATTCATATTTCTTCATACAGGATTCAAACATTCCTCTCAAACAATGGGTGTCTTCTGTTTAATTTCTGCTCCCTGTTTCATTGTGAAAATCAATTTCTTGGCTCCTGAGAGTCTACAAAGGTAGAGATAAGGAAGCAATAATTGCTTCTTTGGGATTTTGGTGTCTTCTTGTTGTTATCTTTATGTGAAGAATTTCTTGGTTATTTTATTCGTTCTTTGAGCTAGTTACAAAAAGTATCCTACATCGCATTGTTTCTATTTTAATATTATGCCTTAGCCAAAAAGAGACCCTTAATTTTTGTGGTGCTGTGTTAATCTTTTAAATGTAATATGACATAACATACAGCACTCAGCCCGAGCAGGGAATGGCTCTGCCTGGGGCTCCTCTGCAATGCAAGAGGGATTCATTTTGTCTAAAAGAGTCTAATTGAGCCCATAAATGTAACTTCCCCCATCACTCTTAAAAGTTAGGTGCAGCAATCACGGATTTTTCAGCTGTAATGTAAAGTTGAAAACGAGCTGCAGAATGTGTTTAAAAAGCTCTATTTTCGAAGTGATTAGCTCTCACTAAATCTGCGTGGCAGCATGTGATCAGTACAAGCCCAGCTCTATTAGAATACTCTTATTTATGACTGACCAATATAGACTCAGCTGTCATCGTTTCACTCTTACAATCTGTTTTCTAAATAAAATCACAGCTTAACCATATGCTTGACAGAATTATGTAGCAGCTTTAGTGTGTTTGTTTGTCACTCTGCTGTACACATCAGTCCACCCTCGGTCTGGAAGTCTGTTCTTTATTGCTGTTGTAAGCTCAGCTGGGCCATTCAGAGTCACATTTGCCCAGTGATGCTGCAGAGGAGGCAGCACTCAAAATCCTTCAGAGGTGCACTGCCCTTCCTTCACAACAATTATAGTTTAAAGGGTTGAGATTTAGAGAAAATGTTTGATGTGCCAGTCTCTTTTCCCCCCCTCTTATTGGCAATCAGCAGTTCTTGGAGGATGAAACAGGAGCAAGTTGTTCTGATGTTGGGCTTCTCCTTGGTTTGGCCAGCATAAAAACAGAGGCTGGGTCCCTGTGCCACAATCATTTAATCTGTGGAGAATGTTAGCAGCTGACTGGGGGAATTAAACCTGGCCAGCTGCCCCACAGAGCTCAGCAAGCCACCACGAAATCTTTGTGTTTCCTGGGGAGAGGTGGGCTTGGAGTCAAAAACCAGACGTGAACGGAGAGAGAAGACAAATGTATGCATTTCAGTCCCAATAAATTGGGCTTGGGTACGTGTCAGAACTGCTCTGCATTCCTGTGGAGCTGAAAACTGCAGCTATTAAGCCAAAAGAAGTGATTGCCTCAAATCCCAATATAGGCTCGTGGAGAGGAAAGTGGTGCAGCAGCCAGGTAGAAAATGACACCTGGAGGTGTGGCAGCCACCCACGCACACCTGGCACATGGGGACAGCACCGATGAGCTGATGGGGGCTGGCCTCCCCCTGCATTCTCTGTGCCCTGGGGCTTGCGATATTTTTGGTTTGTTTTTTTTTTTTTCTTCTTTTGTTTTGTGGTTCTTTTTTTTTTTTTTTCCTTTGTAATGTATGGCTGATGCTTTCAGAGCGTTTTCCAGCACCTCCTGACTTCGCAGCCAGATCCAATTCGTGGTGCTGCGTTCTCTTGGTGTTGAGGAGCTCCTGAAATTGGGTTTGTGGATGAGAGGAATGACAGATTTGCCTTTACAAACAAGCTGTGGGTCTGCTGGTAGGTAACACTAGCACTGAGAGAGAAAAGAAACAGTGGGAAGGATTCCACTGATTGGTGAATGGAAAAAGAAAATATATTTACCTTACAAACAAACTGTAGGTTTGCTGAGAAATGAAATTGGATCCTTGGAATCCCCAAATCCTTCGACTTATGCCTCAGAATTAAATCAGTCCTGTAGCTGTGTTTGTATTCTGATATTAATACATGCTGTCTTTGAAGCACAACTCAAGTCCAGGGTTCTTCTGCTTAGTGGCAGGGAGTTTAAAAATCGGTTTATAAAGGGAAAGATTAATTTGGTGAAGTGGCAATAATTTCAGAATAACAAAATGGTTACCCATAATAGATAAGAGTGCCATCTCCTCTCTGTTCCTTGGTGTACACTGAGTACACCCTGCTTTTTATCTTACGTAAATGATGAGCTACCTTGCACTGTCAGAAGTTGTACTTATCTTTGCTGAGCGCTAATTAGCAACTGCAGGGCAGAGTCCTGTTCATGATGATCTGGTAACACGGACAGCAGTGCCAGGACAGGTCCTTTTCTCTGCTGTGCCAGCTGCAGAGAGCCCAGGCAATCTTTGGGTGAGCACAAAGCCCTCAGGAGCATCCTGTGGCTCGGGGGGACAGGGACAGCTCTGCGTGTGCCACCTGAGCTCAGGTGCAGCAAATCACAGCGCCACGTTCCCGTTCTGTTGTGGGAATTTTGGGGAGCTGTAGTCCCTCAAGAAGGCTAATATGTGGTGCCTCTCAGGGTTTGAAAATAAAGGGTGCCTCCTGTTTCCATGGGGAATTTATAATTTGGTTTTGAGAAGGTTTATTAAATTGTTCAGAAGTTTTGTGAAAACAAAGTAATATGGCTTATTTTGAGATCTCTTATGAATGCTGAAAGTGTTCTCAACCTTGAATAAATCATTTCACATATTTTTAACTACCTGTCTAGCAATCCTGAACTGAGAAATAGACATAATAAATAATTTATTGTGCAGACCAGGAGCAAATATGTATATTACACCCTTTGATTTCCAAACACATCTTGCTGAGCAAAGCCACACAGTTTAAAACAGCTTTGCAATATTCCCCAGTGCCTCAAAACCCACTTCTGTGTGATGCACCTGAGCTATCCTGAGTGAAATCCAGCAATAGCAGTGGCAGCTCTGCAATCCAGTGCTCTCCAGGTCTGTTCTTCCAGTCCTGCCCCTGATTTTGGGAGGTGCTGCTTTCACATCAGCTCACAGGCGTTTGAAGAAGCTCCCATTTGTGTCAGTGGCAACAGCCAAAATTTCTGACAGGAATTCTGAGTAAGCCAGAGAGAAATTAATGGACTGGGAAGTTCCTTGGTTATAAATAAATGTGTCTTTATTGGGTGAGTGCTAAGAGGAAAAGACCAGGAATGAGAGACAAAGGATGATCAAGGACTGGAGCTAGGATGGGGAGCTCTTCTGGGGTAGAAATGAGAACGGGGCTTGCAAATTTCTGGGCAGGGAAGAACATGCAAAAGTGGCAATTTTCTGTGTTCAGGGAAATGGGATTTGGGTAGTCCCTGAAAAACTACGAAGGAATGCATTGCAGAACTTGAGGATTGGTGCAAAGCTGAGTGAAGCTCGTGGGGGCAGGGCTTCCATCTGATCCATGGCTTCTGTGTGCCAGGACAAGGGACCTGCAGGTAGCCAGTCTCTGTTTCTGGGCATGGCCTCAGCCAGACCTTCCTGGCATCCTTTTCCAGGATGGCACAGGTCATTTCTTCTTTCTGTAAATATTTCTTTCCTGGAAGCAGCACAAAAGTATCCTTTTCCTCAGAGCCTTGCTGGCACCCTGCTCTGTGTCCCTGTCCCTTGCTTGGCATGGCATGGGACATGGCAAAGTGATGCCAGCTCCTCTCCTCCTCTCCCAGAAGTGAGTGGTGGTGTTGTTGCAGGAACCTGGCACACTGAGGGTGGCAGAGCTCATTTCCAGCTGGGGACAAGCTCTCTGCTGGGATGCCATCAGAAGGACCAGGAGTGTCAGGAGAGCAGGGTGAGGTTCTGGGGCACAGCCAGGGTGTGGGTGCAGGAATTCCAGCAGCTCCCAAATTCCTTCCCCAGGCTGGTGAGCTCTCCCTGTCACCACTGGCTTGGTGAAACCTCCTCTGTGACCTTTGGAAGTTCAGGAGCCGGAGGGAGCTTGCAGCAGACTTTGCTTTCAAAGTGACTGCTCAGAACATGAAACTTGGAAGAAGAACATTTAAAGTATCTTGCTGGAATGAATTCTGATCTGACTTATACCCAGTTCCATTCAAATCAGACAGTGCAGATGAGAGCTGGCAATTTGCATAGGCACAGTAATTTGGAGAGGGCGTGCAGAAGAGCTTTTTAAAATCCACATGGAGTTCGTGTCCTCAGTCTCTGAGCATGGGTAAAATCCAGGAAATTCTGAATTCTAAGTCCTTTTTTTTTTCCTCTGACTCTCTTGTTTGCTCAAGTCCAATTATTCAGAACCAAAATATCCTATTATATCATGGACTAAATAGGCACACTTTGCAGCTGTGTTGGGAAATGAATGAACATTTGAAAATGTGACTCTCTCATATTGCTGTATTATCATTAGTTTGAGTATCTGCTGCAAATAACATTTTGAAGACCAGGTTTCCTTTTGACTTTGAAAGAGACATATGAATGATTGAAACACTGAGCTAAAGTCTTGTTTTAAATTGCATTCTGTTTCTTTAAATGATATTTTGCTATAAATTTCAGCTTTGTCTAATGTTGCATTTAGCCATCTTTGGTTTTCAGCAGGTAATAGTCTTTTCCTGCCTCACCACTATCAGTAGCAGTTTTAATTAATCCCCTGTTCTGAGCACATCTGCAGGCAGTGCCATGGCACTGATCAGTCAGTGCATAACCAAATGTGATAATGCCTCTGATAAGGAGTATCACACCCAGTGACCCACTTTCCACTTTCCAGTCTAACTTTGCTCTGCTTCAAGGACAAACTTAATGAACGTTTGGCATCAGGTAATTCATTCCACTGCACCCACCAGAGCTGCTGGTTCAGGCAGGAGTTCCCAGCAGCCCTGCCTGGTGCTGGGCTCTCCACGGCTTCTGCTCCCTCCAGAGGGCATTTCCAGGGCAGGTGGAATGGAAGTTAATTAGTGCAGCCAGAGCACACACATGAACAGTGATGGCTCTGTCAGAACTCAGCTTCCTAGAGGGAAGGTCTTCAAATTAGCCTTCAGGAGGGCCTGTCAGATCTATTTTTTTTCTACTTTTCTTTTTCAGTGTGTATCATTTCAGTAAATCTCCCCTAGCAGTCGCTCCCAGACTACCAGGCGGATATTTTTGGAAGAGGAAAAATTTCTTTATTTAGCAGAAAAACCTTGGGGCTGATTTATTGCCCTTTGTACCTCCAGCCTTGCTGCTGGTGCTGATAACCCCTGGTGGCTCTGGCCTGTGCAGGGGCTGGTGCTGCTCTGGCACAGGTGAGCTGCTCTGGCACAGGTGAGCTGCTCTGGCACAGGTGAGCTGGGCTGGCACAGGTGTGCTGGCATGGCATAGGTGAGCTGGCGTGGCATAGGTGAGCTGGTGTGGCACAGGTGTGCTGGTGTGGCACAGGTGAGCTGGCATGGCATAGGTGTGCTGTTCTGGCACAGGTGTCCTTACCTGGCACAGGTGTGCTGTTCTGGCACAGGTGNGCTGTGGCGTAGGTGTGCTGCGCTGGCGCAGGTGTGCTGCCCTGGCACAGGTGTGCTTCCCTGGCACAGGTGAGCTGCTCTGGCACAGGTGAGCTGGTGTGGCACAGGTGAGCTGGTGTGGCACAGGTGTGCTGGCATGGCACAGGTGTGCTGGCATGGCACAGGTGTCCTTACCTGGCACAGGTGTGCTGCTCTGGCACAGGTGAGCTGGCATGGCACAGGTGAGCTGCTCTGGCACAGGTGAGCTGCTCTGGCACAGGTGTGCTGGTGTGGCACAGGTGTGCTGGCATGGCACAGGTGTCCTTACCTGGCACAGGTGTGCTGGCATGGCGCAGGTGTGCTGGCATGGCACAGGTGTCCTTACCTGGCACAGGTGTGCCAGCATCCCCACAGCAGCAGCACCCTCTGCTCCCGAGCCCAGAGCCAGGAGCTGTGGCTGAGCTCCCGCACGCCGAGGATGAGGAGGCAGGAAAGCCTCTCCCGAGGAAGCTGCTCCCACCCTCCCCATCCCCACGGGCTGAACAGAGCAGGGTGACGCTCCAGTGGCTGCTGGGCTTAAGCTGGTTTTCCCCAAATTAGCCCTGCTAGAACAAAGAGCCCTCAAAGATGTTTTCAACATTAGCAAACAGGGGTTCCTGAAACACGTCAGGAGGTTTTTGTCACTGAGATAGGGCTGAATTACAAGCTTTGCCATGGATTTTATACAATCCTAATGGACTGTAATCCTCGTAATATGACAGGTTTGTGACTGAGATTACTAAAATATTTATCCCTGGCATCTTTCCTTTTTAATACATTTGTTTTCTCTCTCTTAAGTGAAAGCAATACATTGACAGCAAACTAGAGGTGTTTCATCACTCTCTTATCAGCAGCCAGCACTAAAGCCAGCAGGAAAGGTTGGGGGTTTTGAACAGCATTTATTCCCCTGTGTTTTCTGCATTTCCTGACAAAGACAGTTCCAAGAGAACCTTTGTAGCCACGCAGAGGAGACTGATGCTTGCTTTTTCCAGCTTGGAACAGCCTGTGCTTAAACACCTTTGTTCCCCCAGCCCCACACTGACCTTCTGCAGCCCTGCATTGTCACCTCGGGGTCCCCAGGCTCGGGGCTCTTTCTCCCCACCCCAGCACGCTGATGAAGAATAGATTTAAATCGAGATTTAAACACTCCAATGAGCTGTCAGTCCTTCCCCAGCCCCTTCCAGGGCTGGTTGTTTTTGGGGCTGGTTTTACTCTTTGCTGGGAGCACGTGTGTCGTGTCACCAGCAGCTTGCTGGCACTGGGGCCGTGGTGACAGGGGCTGTTGTTTAATTAGTGTCCCTAAAGCACTGTCTAATTAGTGTCCCTAAAGTGCCTGGAGCTGGGGCTGCTGTTCTAAGGGCTCACAGAGCCGCCTTTGGTGTGGGCTTGGCGTGGCCTGCACAGGGAGCTCCTGGGAGGAAGGAGTGTGCAGAACCCTCCAAAGTGCTCATTTCACTGTGGGCTGAATTCTTCATTGCCCTGCTGGGTGAGTCACCCTTTACCTCTCTGAAATTCGGGAGTAAAGCAGTGATTTTCACAGCCATAGCACTGTCTGCATGTTGTGTGCAGGAGAAATTTTATTTTCCTGGGCTCCTTTTCTGCAGTTTTCCTCTCCCCATGGTGGTTTCTTCAGCCTCGTGTTTCATCACTCTCATCACTTCATCATCCAGCCTTTGTGGTGATGTTTCAGTTGCTTGCTAAAACAGCTTTTATTCTCTAGTGGATTTTGTTCTACAAGACAGAGATACAACCTTTTTCCTTTCAAAAACAGCTGTCTAGTGGTCACTTCTTCCTGGAGAATTTTAAAAAGTAGCAAAGTATTTCGAGTGTTAATGTTTTTGGCTACTGGGCTTTTGCTGCAGAAGTAAAAAATGTCAGTCCTTGCCACAAGTAACATTCCTGCATGTCTGCTCATTAAAACTTTTAAAACCCTCTATTTTCAGTAGAGCAAATTGGTTCCTAAAATTTTGATGTGTTAAACCTGGTGTCCAAGGCTACAAGGTTTTGATACAAAAGAGCAGAAAAATTCATGTGCACTTGAATTCTTGCTCAGCCCATGTTTTAAGTTCCCATATTCTGTTTCACGGTGTTTAACTTGGAGCACTGATGAAGGACAGTGGAGGTTCTCACCCCCCTGGATCCCACAGGAGGGTCCTTAGAACCACTCTGTGCTGGGGCAAGAAGCCTCTCACTCCTCCTCATCTTCCTTACACTGAAAGGCACAAATAGAATAAAGCAGTCCAAGGATATGCATGAAATTTGAGGCTGAGAGGAGATGTAGTTGTTATTTTTTCAGGATTTATGCGTGGAGAGCCTTTGTGTTCCTGCACAGCAGCTCTGTCCTGGAGAGCAACCAACAGGGAGGGTTTTGTGTTTCTCCAAGTGACCTGTCCTGCTTGTTTGGATCAGCCAAGCCTTCTCCTGTGGCTGTTCCAAGGTTAAAACCATAACCATAACTGTGCTCTGGCATGCACTGGAGTTAACTGTGCAGCTGGATGCTGACAACACTGCGTGTACCCTACACTGAGGGCACAGGGTAATTCTGAGCAATGTCGTTTTTGTATTAATTGAACTCCCTTCTGCATCAGTGGCTTCACTGAGCTGTTGGGCTTTGCCTGCAGCAGATCTCCTTGCTGCTATTTAGCAAATGTTGCTTTGGTGGCCACTCGTGCAGATGACAGAAAGGTGGCTAAATGTGCCACTACAGAGCTATAGTGTTCAGCCTGGGTTTTATGTATATAACAAAAATTCCTATTTAAATTGCTCAGTGAGTATCTATTTTGTGCCAACAGCAACTCTTTGGAGGAATGCAGGCTTTTTTTCTCCATTTCTCCATTGAAGAATCTGCACCCTTGATTTATGCACTTCCTTTCCTTTCTCTTCACTGTGGCCCTGATGCTGTAAACCTTCAGTAAGGTCACCAGGAATCAGTGGAGCTGCTCCTTTGCAGAGAAGGCTTTGCAGGCTCAGGATTTTTGCAGCAAAGACCGTTCCATGGATTTGTGTCCCTGAGATGCTGTTCTTTGAACATCTGACACACGTGTCATGGAGTGAAGGACAGGCACAGCACATGGTTCCATGGATTTGCACAGCTCTGGCCAAGCTTTGGTCCCACTGCTGTCAGTGGCTCCTGTGTCACCTCCTGGAGGGAGCTGCACACAGCAATGGATGAGAGGATTCCTGTGAAAGAGAGCTGAGTATTCACAGTTTCTGTGATGTCCAGAAGATGATTTTATCTGCAGCTGTGAGGAGTTGCTAGGGAACAGAGCTAACTGGTTTTTGCTGATGGCTCTTCCTTAGGAGTGATGTTCCTTCCGCTCCCTCGCTCTGCAGCAGCATGTGGCTTGGGAGTGACAGTGACAGCATGGGGTTAAAATGCTTCTAAAATTATGGGAATAGTGCTTGGAGAGGGTGGAGAGGGGCTAGGCCTGGGAACACACTGTCTGTACTAGGTCGTGAGGAATGACAGGACTGTTAGGTGTGATGATCATCTGGTAATTGAACATAATTATTGTGCAGACATATGAATCATGAAAATGATGTTTGGGGGGGCTTGAGGATTCATGCTTGGGTGAAATCAATGGATACAATAGAACAATGTAAGTTTAAAGATTAACATACAGTTATGTAACAAGAAGAGTATAAAACACGTCCATTTCAAACCCACGTTGGAGTCAGATTTGGGATTTACCCCTGGCTCCCAGAGCTCTTTAATAGAGCACCTGCATATAATCAAGCTATGCTGTGATGATGTGTTTCACACACCAAGAGAAACACCTCAGAGTGGTCCTGCTGCTGGAGTCTGACATGAACCTTTCAGTAGAGAACATTTTTCAGGTCCCCTCCAGCAGCAGCCCGTCCAGCAGGGGTGCTGGGGGTCCCCAGGTGTCACCACAAAGGGCTCAGCCCCAGTGTGGGGCCCTGGGGCTGAGCCTGCCCTGAGCCCTGTACCAGGGGCTGCTTTTCACAAAAAAACCAAAGAATTGGTTTGACCAACCCCATTGCTTCTTGGTCTACGTAGAGAATATAAAGGTCTATTCCAATTTCTGCGACTTCTTGGAAGACTCATGGTGCACAATTCACCAATTTTTTCTTCCTTTTTCTGTGCCCAGTGTTCTCAGCCAGTTCAAGTGAATCATAAGAATTCCCCCACCTGTTGCTTTCCCGCTCAGCAGAAGTCTGTGTATGCACACATAAACACAGAGAGAAGTGTCCTGCAGCTCTTTGGAAATGTTTTGTTGTTCTGTTCTCTTTCCTGCTCCGTCTGCAGCAGAGGACTGGGCAATCCATCAGTGCCCGTGGGCTGCAGGGTGCTCTGGGGCTGTCCAGCACCAGCCTCACCCCCATGCTGTGCTGCCTGCTTCAGAATATGCTTTTCACCTGTGAAATGGGGCAGATGGCACTTTGTTTTCACTGCACAGAGTGCCCAGTACTATGCTTTGTTTTTCCTGTCTTTTCTTAAATCTAAGCCTAATTTTAAAAAATTGCTGGTTGCACAAGCTGTGCTGTTAGCAGCTTTGCTGCTGTTTGGCCAGGAATAAAAGGGATGTGCTGCATTGTTTGCTTTCTTACAAGCAATTTAGAGAGATTTCAGGCCCTACATAATATTTTTTGCATTTATTTTGGAAACAGTACTTTGAAGCAGTCCACGGGGCTCCCAACCACTTTAAATCAGCAGGCAGCACTATTTATCTTTGCCTTTCATTTTTGTGAGCAAACACCTTCCTGCACAGCCTTGAATACAGAAATGATTTGCTCTGCTCTGGTTGCTCGTTGGTGCCCAGAGCTCTGTCCTGCAGGGGAAGGTGCTGGGAGGGGATCTTCCTCCTCCTCTTCCTCCTCCTCCAGCATCCTGAACAGCCCAGGGATGCAGGGAGCAGGAGGGGCACCAGCCAGGCTGTGGGCATGGGGCAGCCAGGGCGTTTGTGACAAACCTGTTCCTGACCTTTCTGTCACGTTGGGAGTCCCAGGATGACTCCTGCTGGGGGACACAGAGTGCTATTCCTAGCTTGAGTGTCTCTGCTTCCTGAGCTTCATCTAATTCAGGTTCTTTCTGAAAAAAGATGTAATTCTGCTTCCCACGGAGGATGTGGCCCTCTGATGCCTGGTTTGGTGAGTAAATAGAGGTCAGAGCTGCAGACTGTATTTGTTTCTGCTTTAAATCGATTTGTATGCATCCTTTCCTTTTGGCTCTCCAGAGACTTGTGTGTTTTACATCTTGCAAAACATGTTTTTAACAAGGACTTTGTGTGAAAGGCACAGGAATAAGATCTGAGTGTGTGTCATGTGTGCACGTATGCAGATAGCTGCACCTGCGTGCATGCACACAAACTTCAACCACAACAGGCAGTTTTTGGCAGCCCATGAGATACACATTACAGACAAATCTATTTTATTTAACTCCTGGAATGCACAATTCAGCTTCTGAAGCCTAAATCAGTCTTGTGCCCTCTCACTAATTAAATTTTGTTATAAATCCACCTGGGCTACGTTTCTACAATATCTCCATTTGAGTGACAGTGGCTTGGTGTCTGTGTGGAATGGGTTTTCCTCCTGAAATGTTAATTGGGTGGAGAATGTGTTATGCTTTGGAAAAGCTGCATTGCAAACCCATAGATAAACAGATTGATTTAATTTTAATCTGCTTTCATGGTGATGCATAATGATAACGGGTTTCTGTCTCACAGGGCTGAAAACCACAGACCTTAATAAGAGTTTGTGGGTATATCATACAGCTTTAAATAGCTTCTGTTGTGCTAGACCGCTCTCCATAAATTATTCCAGCTCCATCAGCATCTCAGGGACTCCCCATTCTCTTCTGCTGCGGATTTCCAATCAGTGGAACTATTAGTGTAATCTGAAAAACTTGGAGGTATCTTCTCTGAAAGAAACTGCCAACACTGGTTTGTACACCAAGGATTCAGTGGGGAGAGCAGAACCAAAAAAAAGCCTTGCAGAAGCCAGCTCTGCAGATTAAATCATGGCATCCAAATCCTACCTTTTATAAGCCATGCCAAAATTAATTATGGAATTTAAGCCAGGCATTCAGATGGTTGGTATGAAGTGTCTTACTACCTGACCTGTTTCTTGTGATCTGCCTCTCCTGCTGAGCTGAGGAAGGTGCAATTCACTTCAGCCAGTTCTGGAAGAGTTGCTTTAAACGGGCCCTTCTCAAATACAATTTCTTCCACTGAAAGGGTTTCAACTTTAAAGGTTTGTTCCTGGTGGGGAAATAACTTTTGGGTTTAATGGCCTAAATTTCTTCAGGGGTTCACGGTAGGTACAGATCCAGAAAGCCTTTGCACACTTGGTTTTCATGTGCTCACAGCAAATATGCCTTAAGTCTGACAAAAATGGACTGAGTTGTGCCTGTTTTCTCAATGACAGACACGTTTTATTTTTGAGTGATGTTCAAAGAGCCTCTTTCAGGCTCAAATTCTGTCCTATATTAGCTTCAGCCATAAAAAGCAATCAAACTGCAGAGGGAGGCAAAAGAAGAGTACGACCTCAAGGTCCATAAATTTAGCATCACCCCAATGCTGTACATAAAACTGGAAATGGAAATGCTGGGAGCACAAATTCCAGCCAGCCTCCCTTGTGCTGTGGAATGGTTAATTTGGTCTAATCTACTGAGGGCTTCTCAGATGGGAATAGATTTTGGCCCAAGGATGTTTTTTCGTGGGAGACTGGGAAGACAAAGGTCTGGCTGTGCACTGGCTTACCTCTGGGTTTTGTTTTCACTGTGAATCTTGGCCTCATGCCTCACCCTCTCACTGTTGTGAAGCCTGGTGAGCTCTCCAGCCTCCCTCATTCCCACTCCAGTGCTGTCCGTGAGCTCACCAGCTCCTCTGGCATTCCTGCTATCCCATATTGCCTTCCACTCTGGTGCTCTGAAATTTAAAAGAAGCTCTGTCCTGAAGTAAAGCCAGAACATTTGTTGCCGTGTTCTCCATTGTTTTGTGATATTTCTGTGCATTTGAATGTGATTCTTTGAGCACGGAGGCCTCAGGGAGGGGAGGAGGTTGTGTGCAGGCATGAAATCAGGATGTAAATGTCAGACAGAAGTGCTCTGGTATCAAAACGGCCTCATTTAAGCAACATACAGCTCCAGAATGACCTCAGATCCTGCAGAGATGTCTGCATTTAATGTACTAACGGGGATCATTCTGCACTCACTTGCCAGCAAGAGACAGCTCCCAGAGAATTCTGTGAATGCATCTGCAGCTTAGTCATGCCACAACTGCTGTCTCGATTTTAGATCCCATGGCAGCATCTGGCCCCACACTGCCTGATTTTCAAGCATGACATTCAGTTCTGGTCTCCAGAAAGACCCTGAGAGATCTGCCAGCTCCTCCTGGAGGTGCCTGGCTTTGCCCTTCAGCCCTGCCAGGCTCGGGGGACACAGACGGGATGGTTCCAGCTCCGAGAGCAGCAATTTGTACTTGGGTCTAGAGGGGATGTCACAGTGTGAGGAGCAGCCCATGGCATTGTCCTCAGCAGAGATGGGCTCTGTGCAGTGAGAGGTGCAGGGCTGGGAGTCCCTGCAGGGTTTTGTGCAGGGACTGTTTGCTGCTGACTCACATCATTGCCTTTGGCTTTCCAGTGAGTAAAAACTGACCTGATTCCTCCATTTCAAGCCATGAGAAGCTGTGGTCGGGTCTATTCCTGCTCACATTTTGCTTGTGGTTGGTTTGAAATGGGTGGTGGGGGGAGAGCCTCTCCCCACCCCTCCTGCTGCCATCCCTGCTGAAGGAGGGGGACATTGGCAAGGGGACACTGCCATCCTGCTCTGCTCTGCTCTCTCTCCATTGCTGGGCTAAGGTCAGGCTCTGGGCAGCAAGAAACACTGAAGAGAAACAGAAATAGAAGCCCCTGCTAGTTATTTCTGAAATGCTTTGGGGAGATGCAGTGACAAGGCAAGCTCAGAGGCCACGGCGATGTCTGGAAGGTGCCCAGGAGCTCTCGAAAATGCCCCCTCTGCACACAATTTATCTGGCACCTTCTCGTCCCGCTGGTGACAAGATGACAACCAGCGGTAGCAGGGTGCTAACAGCCTCCCTTTTTTTTCTCTCCTTTGATGTTGAAAGTCGCTCTCTTTCTCAGAAGGACCATGAAAGGTTCCCACAGATCTTTGCCCCGAGCACTTAGAGTAATGAAAAGCTAACTTCAATGTCACGGCTCTAAAGCATCTTTATTTAGAGCTGTTTAGGGCTGGCATTGCCTGTTTGTTTGCGCTCTGCCTCGGGAAGGGGGTGTGATACTGCTGTGCTGAGGCAAGGGCAGGGCAGGCTGGGATGGGAGAGGAGCCCGGCCTGGGCAGGGTGTGTGTGCCAGCCTGGGCAGGGTGTGTGTGCCATCCTGGGTCTGGTGTGTGTGCCACCCTGGGTATGGTGTGTGTGCCA